>VYZM01010210.1:187258-212937 GCA_013398915.1 Dromas ardeola
GATCATCTTCATGGCCCTCCTCTGGGCTCGCTCCAAGAAGTCCATGTCCTCCCTGTGTTGGGGGCCCCAGAGCTGGGCACAGTACTCCAGGTGGGGTCTCACCAGAGCAGAGAAGAGGGGCAGAATCACCTCCCTTGACCTGCTGGCCACACTTCTTTTGATGCAGCCCAGGATGCAGTTGGCTTTTTGGGCTGTGAGTGCACATTGCTGGTTCATGTTGAGCTTCTCATCCACCAGCACCCCCAAGTCCTTCTCCTCAGGGCTGCTCTCAATCCATTCTCCACCCAACCTGTATTTGTGCTTGCGATTGCCCCGACCCAGGTGCAGAACCTTGCACTTGGCCTTGTTGAACTTCATGAGGTTCACATAGGTCCACCTCTCAAGGCTGTCCAGGTCCCTCTGGATGGCATCCCTTCCCTCCAGCATGTCAGCCATGCCACGCAGCTTGGTGTCATTGGCAAACTTGCTGAGGGTGCACTCGATCCCACTGTCCATGCCACTGATCCCAGTACTGACCCCTGAGAAATGTCACTCATCACTGGTCACCACTTGGACAATAGACGCAGAGGACCTTGTCTTCCTTTGAAATTGTAATTAAGTTTTATGGGAAGGCACTTAAGGAGATTCCTTCTAAGACAGTTGGGGTATATTTAGAGAAATATAGCCTTTAGAGATTCTGGAGCATCGAAGTGACAGAGCTGCTTTTTGAAACAGTGTTGAAAGAGCTAGCAATACTAGCACAAATAAAGTGTAATATTCTTGCAATTAAATATGTGCAAGCACAGTTCTAAAGGTCAGCTTCCTTTCATATATGGAATTGAGTTCTAATGCATTTATGCATTCATTTTAAAGCAAACATATTGACCTCAAACCTCAGCCATGTATTTACCTTTGGGATGAAGTGTTTCATAAAATAAACATTATTTATATGCCTTATGTATCAGATATTAATTTAGATATGTCTTGTGCATCAATTTGCAAGTGTAATCAGTAGTCATTTCAACCCAGCTGCTCAGCTCTAGTTATAATTTCTCCTCCTAACTGTGGGCACTGATCTTATCCTCATGTCCATGTTGAAACTTTTAAGAAATTATAATTGTAATAAAAAGTGTGGCTGATAAAACTCCTGTTTCAAAAGCAGCCTTTGAATAAGAGATATATTTTGACAGTGCTATCTATCATCTGCTTCAGGTCACTCTTTAGTCTACCTGAACCACTCATCTGGATTGAATATATTTTTTACCTAAGCACATCAAATTGCAAGTCTACTTTTTAACACTTACGATTCTTCAACACAAAATTTTCGATTTGGTCAACTTTAAAAAGCATCTGCCTCAATCTGCCTTAATTTAGGTTATTCCTTTGCCCTCTTGATATTCCTTTTCTCCTCCACGTGAAAACAACCATAAGAGATTAAGGCAAGATCTACTGATTCAAGGATTCAGTCTTATAAGGACAGGGAATTGTGAAGCTTTGGTGTAAAAACAAAAAGGGAAATTGAAAAGTTTCCCTTCTGATATGCAATTACAATATATGGGGATGGCAAAGATACTTTACAAGAGAGCAGGAATCTGAGATGACCTCTAAGCAGCTGCTCTCCAGCTTGTCCTTCAAAGCCATTTGGTGAGCTCTTCACTATTAGATATCGCAACCCTCTTGAAAGAGGGAAGAGCTGGTTTCCCATTCTTAGACAATATTTTCCTGTCACTGCAATTGGCCATTCATGTCAGTGGCAATGAGCCAGGGTGTAGTGCTTGCTTTGAATTGCTCTTAGCTTTTACCCCATTTTTTTTTCTATCATCTGAGTCAAAAATACATGTATTAAGTAGCTGATAAATAAGAATCAGTGGATATATATATTTGCTATTCTCTTCATTTCTTTGTTTAGTACATACTTGGACAAATGTTGAAAATAATTAAAAAAACCCAACCATGAGATTATTATTTGTTAATATAGTAGGTATAACGCATGTATGTGTGTATGTATGTATGTGCGCATGTATATGTGCATAGTTCAACATGTATGTCTTTGATTTAATATGAGGAAATGCTTAGTTAGTCAAATTACTCATATACAGTGTAAATTAAACTTCATAAATATAAAATTACCTACAAGTAATGACCTAATTGTAAACATTAGGAGCCTGATTTTGATTCCTTAAATCTCAACGCCCCAGAAGTTTTCAATGTTCAAGAAAATCAGTCAGAGCTTAAGAACATTAAATCACTCCATGTTGTATAAAACTATATGTTTGTTAAGGCAAATATATAAGAATGATGTCTCTTTTTTAAAAAAAATCATTATTATACATTATGCAAAAAGAAAGGAGTAATGAAGCGAAAGTTTACTTTTCCATTACCTATTCTAAACATTAAAACTTCCACATTTTCCTCAACAAGTTGATTTTTCTTTCTGCTACACAGAATTGATGTTTCTTTGAAAGGTTTTGGTTTTTTGTTCTTTTTTTTTTTTTGGAAACACAGAAGAAATATGTATTATGTGAATCTTTATTTCAGAAAGATTGAAAATACTGTTGCTATTTTTTCCTATAAACCTTCATTTAAAAATTAAAAACAACACATAAAACATTATTTTACAAAAAGAACTTTTCCTGAAACTGGAAATTCTTTTTAAGAAAGATAAAGTGGAACACGTTCTTCCCAACATAATAAGGATCAGTTTTCAAAAATCGTGGCTGTCTCTAACACAGCTCTCTGGTAAAATTCGCTAGTGTAGATGACAGTTAAAATGCAGATATAACTATGGGGAAATAATTTCAATCATCTTACTAACTTTGTTGATGAGTGATCCTTAGCTCAGTAAAATATTTGTACTACCAAGGATGTAGGAGTCCTAACTAAAAAGTTAGCTTATTCAACAAAAATGAGTTAAATAGTAAGAAAATTCATTATATTTTTATGTACTTTAGGAATTCCAAGTTGCTCAATGTGCTTTTCTGAGCTTCAAGGACTAAATTTTTGTAATAGAAAATGGTATCGCCAATAATGACCCTGCAGGGATCTTTATTATAAATAATTGATTATAAATAATTGATTGAAAATAAATAAATGATTCTTTCATTTGTTCTATTTCCAGTGCGTGCTGGGATGCCCAACTGTGTGAAATCAAGTCATAGATTATCTGTTTATTGCCACATTGTCCCAGAAGAAATGAACTTGAAAACCAATAGGCTGGGCACTTCTAATAACTTCTGAACAAAATATGTTTTTGTGTAAGCCAAGAAATGACAATAAAATTTTTTAATTTGAAAACCTTCCACTAGAAAAATGTAGTGCTTCCCACTTGTGAAGACCCAATTTAACTGGCAGGGAGGAAGAGAGAGTGTGCAAAACAAAACAAAACCAAACCTCAACATATTTAGGGACAAGACTATAAAATAAATATCTGGGTTTGATACTTTCATTTAATCTCAAGTTAGTTGTTTTCATACTTCTCTTCATCAGCAGCCATTTTATTCCCTATTTATTAAGGCAAGAAATTCCAGTGAGCTCAAGAAAATTTGTTTGAGGAAGGAGCACACTGGAACTCAAGTGATTGGAGTCCTGTTTTAAAATATACCCATGATATGCCTTTTTGTGACCAACCACAAATAGGAAGTACACATGTAGAATGAGAAAAAAAGATCTCAGTGATTTTCTTTAACCTTCAAACTGTCTCCACAGAAACATGCTGACTCGTTAAATGATAAGCCATTCTATTGCATATTATCCTAATCTTTCCATATCCCTATTGATAGTAAATTGGAAAAGAACTGATCATTATTTTAAATCTTCAGCATCTTACCATTTACTGCTGGGTTTAATGTAAAAATGTATCCTTTTATTGTATTCTAATGCACAGGGTGTACAAGAGCCACCATAAAGATATTCATGCCGTATCTGTGATTAGAAATAAGCGTATGTGGTTTTATTTCAATGTTGATTAAGAAATTATTCTAGTATTTACTAAGTTTCTTAATATAATCAGTTATTAAAAAACCAAGAGAATAAACAGAGAAGGGCATTTTTCTAATTTCATCATGATGAACATGAAACACTAGGTGTTTAAGAGCTGCTTTTGTTCTTTAGATGTTTCTTTCACCCTTCTGCCACCTAGGTTTCTTCCACTGGGTACGGTTGAATTTAGGGCTGTAAAACATGTTTGTATCCAGACTGTGCTGTTAGGCTGCGAACGTTTTTGCACATGGATGTGTAATCCTGTGTGTGTTTGTGGAATGCTATTCTTGTAGTACACCGGGCTAATATAAAAAAATAATTTGGTTTAAAATTTAAAAGCACACTTACACAATGTATTCCACTCACAAATACAAATTAATTCAGATGCCGTTCATGCTATAATCCACGCTGTCATTCAGGATTATAGGGGCCAATAGACCAACTATATCCTGAGGGTGTGAACTGGGACAGATCAATCAATTTACAGAGCTTTGGCAAAGGTTGAACAGCTGGTGCTGAAATTCTTTGTTGGAGAAATGACCAACCCACCAGAGATTATAGATTTAAGACAAGATTGATGGTTAAACCTTGCAAATAAAATCCTCTTCAAATGTGTTCTGACTGATTATAAAGCTAATTTAAAGGCATCACTCCACAGCACTTTCTTAGAACAAGATAAGTCATTAAACTTCTGGTGTTAAACAAATTCTCTCTGAGGCCTGTTGCTAGTAGCAAATACATTCGTGTTTTCATTTGCAGATTATTTTTAAAAGGTCTCTGTTGACCAGTTTCTTTTTATTTAAACATTCACTAGGGTGAACTTAGATTATCAATAATTACTTTCACATACTTAGCACAACAGAGGCTAAGATTTTTTTGCCCTTTGGGCACTCAGCAAAAGCTATCTGCTAGCTCAGCAAGTTTCTAAAGGGTTCATGAGAAAGGTTTGATTATGTAATAAAGAAAGTTCTTTTATAGAAGAGGATGTGATTTTCAGTTCAGTTGAACTTGATTTACAGCTGAAATGGGATTTGAAAAGAAATAGAAATATCAGGAGAGTAGGTCTGAGAGAGCGGAGGTAATAAATGAGCATGGGACAAGAAAATGTCACTGAACTAGAGAAATGAGGGTATCTGAAACAATGGGGTAGTGCACAAAGCTGGAGTGTTTTTTAGGGAATAAGGAAAGGAGATTTGGGATTAAAAAGTAGCAGAGACAAGAATAATTGGAGAAAAGGAGGGGTTTCTGAAAAGAAAGAGAAATACACTGTATGGCAAACCAGGAGAAGACAGGAATGAAGTCCTCCAAAATATGCAGAATTTTAAGGAAATTAAAGAAGAACGCTTTATCCTTCTGGACCAGGAGTCTTGTGAGATACTAGACATGCAAGTACCTATACATAGAAGAAAACACAGGCTTCTACAGTCAGTGCATATGGTTATGTGTTTGTAAGAAAAATTATCTCGTAAATTCCATCAATAATAAAGTATTGCCTTATCTCCTTGACATAAGCAGGAAGATGCATTTATCAGCTTGTTTATCATCTCTTTCTCTTTTTCTATTATTTTTTCTTCATCTTTGAGTATGAGTGTGGAACAAGTACTTGCTGGTTTATAGAAAATTGGGCTGGGTGGACATATTCTTCCTCCTAGTCAAAAGGAAGTTGAGGGAATTAAAAAAGAAACCTAGAAAAAAGTTTGAAGATTAGAGATGATTGGAAATTTCCCAGTGAAATTAGTAGCTACTTGAAATTGTAAAATCTTAAATCTTTGTAAAGCAGGGTTGATGGCAGCAATACTTTCTTCTGGCTAAAACTCACAAAAGAAATTAAACACTATTTTCCACAGAATATTTTAAAATTAAAGATTTCCATTTTACTCAAATTGAAACTCTGTCAACAACAGAATTTTCTGAAAAGAAAACAAAACCAAAGAAGTCTGAGTTGTAACTAAGCCTACAGAAGACTGTGGAAGGTAGGATATGGAACCTGAATGTTTACATTCCATGATCTTCTTAAGTGAGAGAGTAAGAAGTATTTTTAGAGAACAGGCTTTAAAGACTCAAAGTGTTAAATAAAGTGATTTATTATTGCTAGAAAAAGATCATGTCGGGAAAAAAACCTACAACCTATCTAAAAGGTGAGAGGGCAGGGAAGGTGAAAAGAGATCCTTGAAAGTTTGTGTTTAATCTTTCTGAGTAGGCCAATGATTCTACTTTTATTTCAAGTTTTTGGTATGTGTATTCCACATAAATCCCTGGCCTATTGTTTAATTTCAATAATTTTTAAGGTATCTAGATAGGTTTCTTTAGTTCATTATTGTCAATTATTGTAGCCTACGTCATATATTGTAGCCTTGCATCATATATTCCTTTATTGATACGAGTGACTTCTCTGAGTACGTTTCAGAACCTGAAGACCTGAAAAGATTTTTTTGCTGCAGTTCTTGTTAAAGTTATTCTCCCTAAATAGAATTAACCCAGTTCCCTTATTCTTGCTTCAGAATATATGTTCCCAGCTTTCAGCATATTTTGCAGTCTCCACTATATAGTCTTTAAAGTAGTTACATCTGATAAATGATAAATTGACGGTTATGAACTCTACCTTTAAAAATAAGCTATACGTAGAGATGGTAAAGAAAGCTTTGACTTCAAACACCCACTAACTACATTGACTTTGAGGGAAATTCAGGATTCCTTATCTTGGATAGTATCTACTTCACTGCTGTGAGATCAATCTACAGAAAATGGTAATTGTTACCAAAAGTATAACTAAGATCACAGAACCATTTCTCACTGGCAAATTTCTTGCTGCAATCATTAGCTACAAACTTGCACACAAATAGCTTGAGAGTTATCTGACGAGACAACAGAGTTTGTATTACTCTTGAGCATTAAAGCAGCCTTATTAAGAAACAGTTTTGTTCCTTTTCCTCCAAAAAGAAATAATAGAGAACCATTTATACACTTACTCCTCCTCTAAGATAAATTTCTTGTGTAATCAGATCATATAAAAATGAAAAAATAGAGTACTTCATCTGAGTTACCATCACAAAAAATGTATCTTATGAATTAACCATCAAACCCCATGAATGTTCTATGGGATTATCCTCAATCCAACATACTGCATTCAACACACAAAAGGGACTTACAGAAACGAAGTGGGTGAGAAACCAAGCAGCTAAGCACCTCAAAAAAATGGTACAGAGAAAAAGTTTATCCATTTTATTTCAAACTAGATATGTAATAATTGATATCTGTTTTCTGGGTGATTTCAAGAATAAAGCAATTCAAACTTCTCAGTAATTTTTGTTCCTTTATATGCGTAGCTTTCTCTGTCCTACCGTATGCAGGATAAGAGCTCAAACATAGAGGACTTGAATGCTGGTGCTCAGCATTCCCCCAAGACCAATTTGTGTGAGTGTTAAGCAGCAATGAAGGATACTGCAAGGATGAGACTATGTTTAGGCGTATGCTTAAGACAGCTCTTCAGTTTGGTAGATAAACTGCAACACAGGCACAACCTTTAAATATAATCCTTTGCACTGTTCAAGAAAAGGAGATCTGTTGTCTGTGAAGTATTATGAGACATCTGTGGCTACTGATGTGTGTTTCAAAAATAAGACTAATTTCTGCTCAACAGAGCCACAGAAACTCAATTTCATTAATCAAATCAGACTCTACTGCAAAAATACCAGCAGAGACATATGTTTACAAGTTTGGCTTTGGGCCAAAACATAGAATCATCAGAAGGAAAGATGAAAAATCTAACTTGCCATCCATCTCTTTAGTGAAATTATCACCGCCTTCAAGTAAGTGCAGCGTAAAATTTTCAAAATTTCACAATTGAAAAATACCTCTAAAGGAATGTCCAGACTTACATGAGATAAAACAATACTCTGACATTTGATACTGAAGTTTAATATGTACTTCTGTCCCTAAATACCCTTATGCATAAAAGAAACTTAAGAAGGATTATGGTGCTGAGAAATTAAGCCTATAACAAGCTGTAGAATTAACATTTCTGATGTCTTTCAAAATAAATCACATGCTGTGCTGAAACTGACAAAATTAGAGGCAGTGTTTAATGATTAGTTTTCAAGTATCCTCAAACCTGCAACTTCTCCTGACCTCCTGGCTTTGTTAAAATACTCCCCTTCTTGAAAGCAGCTTAAGATCCATGATGTTGCTTTGTAGTGTTACAAAGATAAAGCCAGAAAGAAAAAAAAAAATAGTCTGAATTAATTATTAAATTATTAAATATTAGAAAATTACATTATAGTATCTGAATGAAACTGTAGCTTAACTGAAGACGTACATGAAACAAATGAAAAGATAGAATTACTTGGAAAAGAAAGAGATATGCTATTCTAATTTCCACCAATGCAAATGTTAATTCTGTAGAAGGCTACTTCATTGGTTTATTTTGGAGAAAGAAATTCCCTTTTTTCAGTAGAATATCTAATGAAATACTATTTTCACCATTATTTCCTACAAACATAACTAACAATGTGAAGATTTACATTAAACATGTATATATCTATTTATACATACATGTATAAACATTATACACACACACACACACGCGGTCTGTGGGCTATAGAATTTGAATTATCATTTCTAGAGGAGAAGCAGAAGAATCATTTGTTATACCCAAAAAGGATGTACACTTTAACTTGAACAAGTGTATTCCATCTGCCGACCAACTATTTCTGCTGGTGAGTACAGCCATGCCTTTTACTGATGGCAATATCTGGCAGTACCCTTACCTCGCTTGATCATTTTAGCTTTACCTACGCTCGTCCTGAAGAAGTCAGATTATAGAAAATTTTTTTACAGTCCTCAGAAATCCAGCCTACCAAGTTTACTGGTGAATTTATGTGGACTTCAGGTATTCTGAACGCAGACTGTCTAAGTCCCATTATTGCCGTAGAAGCCAACGCTCAGGCTAGCTGATGTTCCGCTAGGAAAAATACAAACCATACTCTCAAGTGATTTTGTTATGTTGCAAGGGCAAGTGTAGTGGGTCTGGCTGGGATGGAGTTAGATTTTTCATAGCAGCCCATATGGTGCTGTGTTTTGCATTTGTGAGTAAATCAGAGTTCTAATACGCCAGTGTTCTGGCTATTGCGGAGCAGTGCTTGCACAACATCGAGGCTTTCTCTTTTTCCCACTCCGAATCCCCAGTGAGTAGGCTAGGAGTATGTAAGAAGCTGGGAGGGGAAACAGCCAGGAGAGCTGACCTGAACTGACCAAAAGGATATTCCGTGTATCGTATCCATACGATATCGTACTCAGCAATAAAAGCTCAGGAAAAGGAGGAGGAAGCAGGGATGTTCACAGTCAGGGCGTTTGCCTTCCCAGGTAACCATTGTGTATGCTGGGATCATTCTTTCTAGGAAGTACCTGGTTGTCTGCCTGCCCATGGGAAAGGGTATAAGGATTCCTCATTTTGCTATGCTTGCACATATAGCTTTGCTTTGCTTATTAAACTGTTCTTTATCTTGACCAAGGAGTTTTATTGGTTTTGTTGTTCTGATTCTCTCCCGTATCCCACCGAGGGGGGAGTGAGTGAGCATAGTTGCACCTAACACAGCAAGGCAAGTCAGATGTATGGAAATAGTTAGACCGTCTAAGCTTGCCCATGACCCTCTGCATTTCTGGAATGCTGTTTCCTGAGAATGCTCTGAAACACAAGTCATATTGCCAGCTCATTTTCCTTGGGCATAGGAGCTGCTCCACTCTAAGCACCAACTTTGGTAATCTGTGATTCAACAGTGCATGGCCTACAAATATGGTGTCAAACCTAGCTTTTGGACTCTACTTAAAATGCAGAGATAAGCTTAGAGTGACATTTTATGTAGCTACAATAGAATTGGATATATTTACTTTCTCTGAATCCCTTTCATGTCATATACGGTCTAATTAAACATTCTTCATGCAAGCTGTTTAAAAATGATTTACAGTTTGACCTGGCAAACTCTGTTGTGATCTATCTGTAATGTTAAATTACTTGGCAGTCCTCTTGTTGTTAATAAAGTGATGATGATAATAATAATAATCTCAAAAATAATATTCAGAGGTGTATATAGAATTTTTATCTGTAGATCTCTGCATTTTGCATGTGTGATAAGAAGCTAATAATTGTGTTGTACCTCAATATCCCCTTTGTGAAGTGGAAAGTATTTAATGTTCATCCTCCACGTTCTCTCTCCAGCTTATTATTTCTACTCTGTGGGGTTTTATAGTATGTTAAATTGTGTTGATATAATGAGACACACTCATACTGTGCTCATGATTATATCAGTAGGGCACAGTATCCCTCTATGTAGAAAGAGTCAATCATGCCATTACTTAAGTGCCTTATTTAGTTTCCTATGCCTTGTTATTCTAAACATGATTCACATAAAACAGTTAATTATCTTTCATATACTAGGACCATAAGTATAACTTGACTGTTAAAATATAGTAATTAATTCAAGTTACCTGGAAATTACTTTTATTCATTCATATAAAATCCTATTTTTACAAATTCCATGTGTTCTCACTTCAACTACGCTCTGTGGGGCCCACGATACAAGGATTAATACAGGATTATGTACATTTTTTTCAGAGTGAAATCTTACATGTAAGGAAAAACGGGTAGTATGTGAATCACCATGTTACCAAATAAATACAGGTAAGTATAATAAATAATTAATATATTTGAAATTATTTCAGTGAAACTACTCATATGCTAAATGCTGAAATCTCTAAGACTTGCCAGTCTGGGATGGCAGGGGGGATGGGGTGGGACTGTCTAAACAAGAGAAAAATCAGTTTTTTTCCCTGTTTTCTTTTTCTTCTTTTTTAACCAGGTAAAGAACTGAAGGTGTGACATTTTGTCCTAGGTCACACAGATCTCTGACAAAATTAAGAAATAACTCTCTTGAAACCTAATCCAGTGTTCAAATACTAAGATTGTCCATTCTCCCAAATGATACTTTCTGATAAACCCCACAATTAAGTAAGACTAAGTCTCTGTAAAAAAATCTAAAACTGTAATTATGACACTCAAAAATGCAACATTGTCCTTTTGTAAAACTCTTCAGTATCAGCTAATTTCACATAATTAATTGCAGACAATATATACAAGAAAAGAATCTGATACTGAGTTTCTGATTTTTTTTATTTTTAGTTAGTAAATTTTTTACTAAGCCACCATCTTTATAGATCTATATTTCACGTGAATATTCCTTTCAAAAACATTTTGAGAACACAGAGAAATCACTTAAGTAGCAAGCCTTTGCTTCCCTGAGCTATTTCTATAGACTACCTGACTTTGCAAGGTGGGTAGCTACACTTAAAACTTCCATCCACTTCTCTTTAGCTGCTGAAGCTAAAACATTATTTGCAGTCAGTACTAGTAAATAATTTCTGAATGTAGGTGTCCTTAACCCCATAGAACAATATGCTGGCTAGTTCAGCTTGAATTTTGGTAACTAATTAAACACATGCACCCCCACACATTGTGTTAGGGTAAAAAAGGGACCTACAATCATCATCTAGTCCAACTACCTGACAAACCTGGGGCTGACGAAAAGTTAAAGCATGTTGTTTAAGCGCATTGTCCAAATGCTTCTTAAACACTGACAGGCTTCGGGCATCAAGGTTGCCCGGGAAAGTTGTGGATGGCCCATCCCTGGAAGGGTTCAAGGCCAGGCTGGATGGGGCTTTGAACAGCCTGGTCTAGTGGGAGGTGTCCCTGCCCATGGCAGGGGGGTTGGAACTAGACGGTCTTTAAGGTCCCTTCCAACCCGAACCATTCTATGATTCTGTGATCAACCACCTCTCTAGGAAGCCTGTTCCAGTGTTTGACCACCGACCCTGTCACGGATGCACCAAACCTGTCATGCCTGGTTTGACTCCAGTTACTGTCCCTGAGTTCACGCTCTCGGTCTCTTCAGTTGTGCAACACTCCCTAGTAAGTTTTGCACAGTCCCAAAGACCCCTCTCAAATATCCATAATGCCATGATCATTTTGTTTCCCCCCTCTTATTGGTTACAAATTCCAGGCTGGCTCTCTCCAAAGCTATGCCTGGCGTTTCTCAAGGGCCCATCAATTAGTTGCTGAAGAGTACTGGTCTTTGTTATTGGTCCTTTTATCACTTGTCTATCAGGTGCGTGTCTTTGTGTGTTTTGTTTATCGCTTTCCCTGTTACAACTCCCTTTGAACTGACAAGGTCCTTGATCTGATAACCTTAATGAAGCAGGTGTTCTCACAGTCCACTTTCCCTTACAGTTTCCATAGCTGAAAATGAATCCTGGACACATGTGAGGGAACAAAAGAGCGCAAGGGAGACTGGTGCCAAAAACGTTTTTCCTTTACTGATTGAATGTGTTACCATGGTGCAAGACTCACCTGAAAAGAAGGCTGTTCTGAAAAGGGACGTGCTCCATGGTTAGTTTTCAACTTTCCCTACAGCAGCTGCTTAAGGGAAGAGTCTAAGAGGTAGGAAAATATAGCGATCCGTCTTTTCTTACTTATTCCCAGAATCCAGCAACCAGAGCCACAGTCAGATTATCATTTTTAGTAGCGGTTTTTTCAGGGCATACAAGCTGCAACTTGGGCTTGCCAGTATTCTGTGGACAGGATATTTGCTAGTCCCATGCTTTCCCAAGAAGCCCACTGTTTATGGATTTCTCAGCAGCTTAATCATGAATAGCTATTAATTAATTGCACACTTATCTGCCCATGAAAACAGAGTACCTGAATGTTGAATTTTGCCTTTTTGTTCACTTTTATCTGTCTTCAGAACAATGTATGCTATAGCTGCCACAAGAATTTACCAAACTTTAAAATATCATTTCCTCTTTAAATCTTGTTTTAATGCCAATATCCTCTTTTTCCATTCTACACTTTCATCTACTGAGTTTATTTGCATTCTACTTTCATAAACTTCTTCAATTATTCGCTGCGTATATTTATTGCTGTCTGTGTGATATACAAAGTAATTTAATCTTGATTTCTGATTTTAATGTTAGATCTCCTGGTTTCAGAATCTCTTACCACGTTTCTGTTTTATAAGTACTGTAGTTTGATGACTGATTGGATCAGAAATATATTCCATTACACTTATGCACTTGCACTGCTCTCAGTAGAGCTTCACTGGCATGGTACTGAAGTAACGAACAGAGATGAGAATCATGCCCTGGATTTTTAAAGGAACTTTATTGAATTAACCTTATTCCAGATGTTTTGACAAACTTGTCAGTTTATTTATTGTATATTTTCCAGTACTATGGCTCAGTAAAATAATCTTCTTACAAAGCAATCAGAATTACAGTTTTTCATACAAAATGAAACTGCATTACTTAATTCCCTGACAAACTTTTCAAAACTGAAATCTTTATAATGTTTAATATAACTGTGAGCTCTCAGCTCACAAATTCCACCTGCAGTGGTTTCCTAGGATACCAACACACAAGCACAAACAGAAAGCAGCACAGAAAAACAAGGTAGAAAGCCTACAGCCCATCCACTTTTCTGAATCCTTTCAAACTCTTTGCGTTCTCACACATATATCAACGTTAAGAGCATGATAAACCTTAAAAAAACCAGCTGGCGATGGGCTTAAACTGTAACTCATATCTGTGTCATTTTTAAAGGCTGACAAAGTTCTCTTGAGCATTCTGAAGAGAAAAATTGAAACAAAGAGTAAGAGCTTTTGCACACACGGCATCATGACTTTGGAAAAACGAAGCAGGAACAGCTTATCAAAATTATTTTCAGGGCACTGCTTTAATAGCAATTGAAATAAATGGGGAGATATTAACTACTCCAGCTGCTAAAGAGGTAGCCAGTAAGTAAAAGGCAATTAGAGAATGCATTATGGATGCTTGACGGGGGACAAAATAAAATGCATTTTCAGCCAAAAGCAAAGTTAACATTAGTTTCTCACCCCACAAATGTCCCAATGCATGCATGCACACAAATTTAGGCAATAGCTACATAATTTTGAAAGAAGAAGTGGAACTTTAAAAAAATTTACTAAGGAGTAAGAGTGGACAACTCACAGTTATAAAGCTGGAGTGCAATGATAGATCAAGGAAAGAGAGTAAGAGCTTTCAACATGTAAACCTGGCATACTTAGATAAAGATAATGGTAATACCGATGCTGGAATGTTTTCTTCAATTTTGTTATCCTCTTTTTAAAAGAAGATAGATAGCCTTATTTTAAAAGAAGATCAAAGCCTATAAAGAAATGTAGAAAAGAAATCCTAAAATAATGTAAGAGCTAGAAAAAAATCTGCACACCAAGAAATGGAATGTACTTAGTCTTTGTAGTTAATCCAAAGGAAACCAAGTGAAGAACAAAAGGTGAGGTGACACAATTACAGTGTATAAAAGCCATTATGGGAAGAAAACACTGTATACTTAATCAGGAAGGTTTCGCAATAACAAAAAGCAGAAAACTGAAGTTTGGCAGATTAAAATAAGAAATAAGGCAAAAATTGTTATTAACAGAAAGCACGATTAACGATTGAAACACGATTATAAAGAAAGTGATGGCTCTTTGTCTCACTACTCCTCAGATCAAGATTTGTGGGATATCATTCTGGTTCATAGTTATCTCTGTGTTTGACTGTAACGTAAGTGAAATTCAGGAACAGTGACATGTAAGATCATTAGATAAGTTTTTTGTTCTTCCAGGGCTGACTGCTACAGATCTCTGACTTAATGGAGATCAGACTGTACCTAGACTCGTGCTGCAACTTTAGTAATTTTGATGGTTGTTCAATTTAAGAAACTTGAACCATGCTTGTTAAATATGTTTACAACTACTCTCAGTGTTTCAGTTTTATTTCAAAGCTAGTTACTTGTTACCAGGTTACGGGAGCTTTCATAATGCAAGAAATAACTTTGGTAAAAGGTAGGGTGGCTTTCCAAAGATGGGAACTGTGAGTGAAATGGTGGCATAGGGAAATTAATGGGTATTGTAATGTTGATTTAATTAGACCAGCATTTAACCCATCTTTTGGATAGGTAGACAGAACTAAGCTGAGAAAAGTCTGTGTGAGAGAGAAGAATAAAAACTTGCTTAGGAAAGCCGAGGATTTAAATGAGGACAGCACATATACCAGCAGAAATTGACACAGTGGATTTTTTTCTGAAAAATGATCATAGAATTAGAATGGTTCTGGTCAGAAGGGACCTTTAAAGATCAGCCAGACCAACCCCCCACCACAGGCAAAACCATCTTCCACTAGATTGCTCAAAGCCCCATCCAACCTGACCTTGAACACTTCCAGGGATGGGTCCCATCAATTGCTGCTCTGGGCAACTGTTCCAGTGTTTCACCACCTGCATCATGAAGAATTTCTTTCCTTATATCCAATCTAAATCTCTCTTACTTTAAAAGCATTACCCCTTATCCTGTCACTACAGGCCCTGTTAAAAAGTTTGTCTCCATCTTTCTTATAAGGCAGTAATAAGGGGTCCCTAAAACTTCTCCAGGCAGAACAACCCCAACAGCCTCAGCCTTTTTTCATAGGCAACATGTTCCAGCCCTCTGGTAATTTTCATGGCCCTCCTCTGGACCTAGTCTAACATGTCCATGACTTTCTCGTGTTGAGGACTCCAGAGCTGGATGCAGTATTCCACGTAGGGTCTCACCAGAGTGGAGCAGAGGGGGAGAATCACCTCCCTCAACCTGCTGGCCATGCTTCTTTTGATGGAGTCCGGCACACAATTGGCTTTCTTGGCTACAAACATACATTGCTGGTTCATACTCAATATTTCATCTACCAATATCCCGAAGTCCTTCTCCACAGGGCTGTTCTCAGTCTATTCATCCCACAGTCTGTATGGATACTGGTGATTGCCCTGACCCACGTGCAGGACCTTGCACTTGGCCTTGTTGAACTTCATGATGTTCACATTGGCCCATCTCTGAAACCTGACAAGATCCCTCTGGATGGCATCCCTTCCCTCCAGAGTATCAACAGCACCGCTCATCTTGGTGTGATCTGCAGTTTTGCTGAGGGTGCACTCAACCATTAATAAAGATATTGAATAGCACCGCTCCCAGTAGAGAGCCCTGAAGGACACCACTTGTTACAGAGATCCATTTTGACGTTGAGACATTGACTGCAGCATTTTGGATGTGACCATCCAGTGAATTCCGTATCCATCAATGAGCAGATCCATCAAACCCATATCTGTCCAACTTAGTGACAAGGATGTTGTGTGGGAGTGTGTCAAGGGCCTTACAGAAGTCCAGATAGATGACCTCAGTTGCTCTTCCCTTAGCCACCAACACAGTCACTCTGTCATAAAAGGCCAGCAGATTACTCAGGCATGATTTACCTTTTGTGAAGCCATCTTGGTTGTCTTGAATCACCTCCCTGTCCTGCATGTGCCTTGACATAGGAGGATCTGTTCTATGATCTTACCAGGCATAGAGGTGAGGGTGACTGGTTGGTAGTTTCCAGGGTTGTCCTTTTTATCCCTTTTAAAAATGAGTGATGTTTCCCTTTTCTCCAGTAACTGGAGACTTTGCCTGACTCCCATGACTTTTCAAATATGATGGAAAGTTGCTTAACAGCTACATCTCCCAATTCCCTCAGGACCCTGGGGTCCATCTCATCTGAACTTGCATATGTTCAGGTTCCTCATTTGGTCTCAAAGCTGATCTTTTCCTACAATAAGTAGGAACATCCTTCCCCCAGCCTAGAGATTCATGGACCCAAGAAATGCAGGGAGAGCAATTATCAGTGAAAATTGAGGCAAGAAATTTTTGAGTACCTCAGCCTTCTCCATGTCAGTTGTCACCAGATCGCCTGTATCAGTTATCAGGAGGGGTACATTTTCTTTAGTCTTCCTTTTCTGACTAATGCACCTGTAGAAGTCCTTATTACTTTTCCCATCCCTTGTCAAACTCAGATCCAGCTGTGATTTAGCCTTCCTGATCCCCTCCCTACACACCCAGGCAGTATCCCTGTTTTCTTCCCAAGATGTGTGTCCTTGCCTACACTGCATTTTTGTCTTGTGTTTGGTAAGACAGTAATAGACTAGACTAGACTATTTCAGTTGGAAGGGTCCTACCATGATCATCTAGTCCAACTGCCTGAGCATTTCAGGGCTGACAAAGTTAAAGCATGTTTCAGTTTGACCAGGAGGTCCTTACTCAGCCACTTACTCAAACTCTTTCTGTGTAGCTCTACTCTTCTCAAAAGCTACCAGTTATTTGGGGAATAGGTAAGAATTGGGTAGTTTTGAAAACCTGCCCTATGAATGGCCATTGAGCACCTCTGATAATTCTGAAAATAATGTTTACTTTCAGCTTGGTTTAGTATCAGAGAAAACTTCTTGTTCCTGAAAGAGATAAGGAGTGAGAAGTCTGAACACTCCTTGGAATGAATAATAGGAATTGGCAACACATGGGAAAAAATAGCTTATCTTTCCCAAGTCCTATCAACCAATCAGCTGGAAACAACAACTTTTTGTAAACAACACAAAAGACTACACAACCATCTCTAGGGTTAGTAAGTGGCAGTCAAAAGTACAGTGTCTTGTACCATAGTGGAAAGCTGGCAGCTGTTTTGAAACACAAAAGTGTATCTTTGAAATTATAGTGGCAATGTAAGTGTTCATATACGTCAAGCTTCCAGGCCATTTAACTTGATTCTTACCCATCTGTGTCCAGCCTGCAGTAATTTTCCTGTTGAAATTCCAGGTGCTACCAAAAGGTATAGATGTTATGCATTTAAAAAACAGTTAAATAATAAATGATACTGAGATGGTAGCACAATAATGATCAGAAAGGGGACTTTAATCTTTAGTATCTTCATATTATTCAATGATAACTCAATGGGCTTTTGTTTTTTGAGTGACACAGAGTTGTTGTTTTTTTCCAGTGCCTCTCGATTTTCCAGGTCTCTTTGGATTAAAGAGATTCCCAAAAATACTGTATGTAGGAAATCAAATTTTACCCAAGTACCCTAATTGAATTGAAATCCATGTGATTGCAGTACATAAATGTGCATGTATGTATATATGTCACTCACTACCCTTTTGTATTTAGGATGTCAGGTACGTTTCAGCTCTATAGATATTTCTAGATATTTTCCAATATTGAACTGATCAGTTAGATTTTACCATGTCTAATACAGAGCTACTATTTAGAATAAATGGAAAGAATACAGTTGTTGATTACAGTACTATCTAATTACATATCTGATTTCTGGAATTATGATATAACACTAGGTAGTGGCTAATGACAAAAAGACAATTTCCCATTTATATTAATTTCTTCTATTCCTAGATGTCTATATATTAAATGATATTGTTGATATGCATGTTTGCCAGAAATAGTAGCTCTAGAGAAAAAATAGTCATATAATACTGTAGGTAGTTTTGAACATGTGAGTTTTGCTTCTGTCTCATGAGAATTACATAAAGCAGTTTTCTATGTTTTCTATGTTTTCTATGCATTAGGAAATAGGAAAAACTTTCATAGTAAATATTTGCTTTTGATTTCCACAGCATATAGGATAATCAGAGTATATATGTTTTGTGTGTATGATTGTGGAGGATAGATATACGTATTTATTTAAACTAACTTTTCATTAAGTGTCTCCATTATTGAAACTGCTGTTCAAGATTAGTTGACTTCTTTTCCAGCAATATGAATGAAGAGATGTAAGTTATGTTTATTTTAACTTTTTTTTTGCCAGGGTTTATATGTCTTGATTTTTATTTGTCAGGGAAATTTGGCAGCCTTTTACAATTATTTGTGAGTTGAATACGAATATATGGATTACACTGTTTTGGGAAATTATCATGACCACAGAGTTTTAATAGGAAAAAAAAAAAAGGAAGAAGATTGTGGTTGGTCAGTCTTCTCTCTATTGTTGTCCCTTTCACTGCTGATGCAGCATTGTGCAAAAGGAATCAAAAGAAAACAACATATTCTGCACACATGAAATTTGTATTATCTATCCCTGTAACCTCAAGGGAAACAAGAGTGAGCAATAACTCAGATGAGATATGGATAAACACATCACATGTGAGGGGAGCTGAGGTAATTCCTGTAAATTATGAAAAAATCATCTTGGGTAGTTCATATTTAAATCTTTAAGGTTTAAATCTTAAAATTAAAATAATTTTCAGTGCCTTTGTATTATACCTTGATTACAGTATGTAAGTCATACATAAGCCACAACCACAGTAGAATACATCAGAAACTTTGTTGTAAACTGTTGATGTATACATACGGAACATGATTTTTCTTTTTTTCTCCCCTTGTCTCAATAAGTAAAAGATATTCGTGAGGTATTCTAAATTATTGCTAAGTGTAATAACACATTTAAAGTTAATCCTGTACTTTAATATTTTGCTAGGATGGAGATGTAAAAATTAAAGCTTTTTGTAAGCAGAATGTTTTCCATGAGAACTTGTTTCATTTGGCTCAGTTTTCACATTTGGGAGTGAATGATGAAGAGGATTACAGGGAAAGGACACAGAGCCTTGAGGGCTAAAGCATTTGAAATCTGCCTTCTGCCATACAGTTTTTATGTGATGCCAAGGAATGTTTTAACCAAACATTTCATAGTTGGCCACTAATTGCATATTTTTCTGAATTTTGGGCACCCAATTAAATACCTTGGAACTGGCAGTGAAAGAAAGTAAATTGAATGTTAGGACTGATTAGGAAAGTAAAAGAGGCAAATCAGAGAGTGAGAACAGCATTTTATTTGCTAAACCAGTCTAATGTGGATATTCATTTAGAATACTATTTGCCCCTGTTCATCTCATTCTACTACAAAAGACGTAATACGACTGGAAGAGATTCAAAGAATGATAGCAATGATGACAAAAGTTATGGAAAAGCTTCTGAGCAGAAGCTCTTTGAAGGTTACAGAAAAGGCACCTTAAAAGGAATATAATGTGGTCGGTCAAATCCTGAAAAAAAAGAAAAGAAGCAATTGTTCATTGCTTTAGAAGCAGAGAAATAACCAAACCAACTGAAACCAAGATGTGGAATCGTACAACCAAAATACTTTGTACAAAGTACAGTGTCTACAGAAAATTAAATTGGATTCAAAATGGCTATATATTCAGAAAATTTCATCAAAGGGAACTAATTAAAAAAGATATCACATCCAAGTCAAAACATTCCTGACGTCCACATCAGGAAGCTAGGTGATATTTCAGGTATGCTCACACACTTCTTACACACCAACATAGACACTCCGTGTTGTTCTGTGACAGGCAGAACACCAGCATTATCTCTGTTTTTGTCTCCTGCATTGATGTTGCAGGTAGCTTGTCTCCAGTGCTCTGTCCTGGAGGTACCCCTTTGTTCCCATATTTGATTCTCACCTATGAAATCTGTTCACTTCTGGCCTCTACATTTACTTACAATGACTTAGTAACTACAGTTCTTAATCCTGTTGTTTAAAACCTGAACCTAGATCTCTGTTGTGATTATACTTTCAATTATTATATTTTCAATCCAGGTAAGTGAGAAGTCAGAAAAAAAAATATGAAAATGCGAGTCTAGTTATGCATAGTCTGCTGGAGAGGGTGCAGCATAGGGCTACCAAGATGATTAGGGGCCTGGAACACCTCTCTTATGAAGAAAGACTGAGGGAATTGGGTCTATTTAGCCTGGAAAAAAGACGGCTGAGGGGTGACCGGGGATGGGGCCAGGCTCTTTTCATTGGTGCCCAGTGACAGGACAAGAGGTAATGGGCACAAACTTGAGTATAGGAAGTTCCACCTAAACACGAGGAGGAACTTCTTTACTTTGAGGGTGGCAGAGCACTGGAACAGGCTGCCCAGATAGGTGGTGGAGTCTCCATCTCTGGAGACATTAAAAACCCGCCTGGACGTGTTCCTGTGCAACCTGCTCTAAGGTGACCCTGCTCTGGCAGGGGGGTTGGACTAGATGATCTCCAGAGGTCCCTCCCAACCCTATGATTCTGTGATTCTGTGATTTATAACTATTGTCTCTTAAGCACCTTTCTGACAGTTGCTTGTATGAGATCTGGTCTGAGCTGAAAGAGTTGGCAGTCCTTCAACAGCAGACCACCAACTATTGAGACTTTAGAAAATGTGACTCGATATCAGTTGGTTTTGATCTTGTTTCAGTTAGTGTCTAAACAAAAGAGCTAAAAATGTTAAAAACACCTTTATTCTATGTATGCTTTGAGAACTAGCCTGTTAAAAACCAGACCATGTAACTGCATTCCAGATGACTTCATAACTGTCCATACAGAAACAGATGTATGCATGAATCTGTCTGTGTAATTTTAGTCAGCTTCATTGGAAAACTTGATTTATTCTTTTGTTCTTTTGCAAAAACCTTCAGTTTATAGCAGTTGCTGTAAATTTGTCTGAATTATAAAGAAAAACTCCTCTGATTCTGGTGACAAAAAAAAAAAATCAGCATTCATATTTTAAATAATAATAGGAAATATGGTCATAAGATTCAGATATGGGAGAGAAAAGTGTTAAACATGGAATAATGATGTTTAAAAATAAATCATTATAGACTGATATTTAAAAAAAACACCACAAGAGATATTTAAAGGTTACATGATGCCAAAATAAAAGTACCTACATTGATCGCCTGCATCTTCTTTAATGATCATTACCGTTATCTATTGTCCTATTCCAGTTTCCTTTCCCCCCATCTTAAAAAGTCTTTTATAAATGAACCAAAAAAAGCTAAACACAGTTTCCTCAAAAGAATTTGATATGGTACTTGTAATTTGCTTATAATTATGCATCATTTAATGCGTCAGATCAATGCTTAAAGGTGAAATAAACTTCTACTAAAACTTACACTCTTCCTGGTTGACAACAGCTCCGTGGAATGGCTTTCTGGCTGTCACTTTGTGATAACTACAATAACAATTGCTGTTCTCATCAGCCTTCAAGGACAGTCTGTATACATTGCACAGTCGTACACTAACAGGAGACTGTCAAGTGTTTTAAGAACGAGTTCTGTATGTTTTTTCACTTACTGTTCAGAGTATACTCCTAGGCTTTTAAAACAAACTTCTTGCTACCAGTTTAGTGCCTCATTTCTTTGGGGTCTTTTCCCTTTTTTTTTTTTTTAACGTAACAACATATGAAAATGTCACCCCACAGTTCTCACTATACAGGTCTGGAAAGAATATCTGTAACTGACTTCCTTTGCTAGGTCTACACTTGAATGTTAATTAAAATTTTGTTAATGAACTTTGACAGGTTCCCTCTAAATATTGACTATGTTTTGGAAGTTATTTGCTAACTAATGACAATAGAATTTTACAACTAAAAAACCCAAGTTAAGAACGTACTTATCTTTTAATTAAATAAAACCCAATAACAGAAATACAGACTTTCAGGTGTAAATTCTTCCTAGCATTCTCCATTTATTTAGGGTTCAACTCTAGGAAGTTTTTTCTTGTTGTGAGTCTTAAGACGTAAGTGTAGTGTTGTCTGCAAATTAGGTAGCTATACATGTCCGTATCTTTCAAAGTACTCCCACAAGGTTTCGTTGCAAAATTCCTTTGAATGCAGCAAATTATTTGTTCTGCACCTTTCCACACACAGGACCTACTGAAAAATCTGTCTCCTTTACTACTGAATGAAATGGAAATTTTGTCATTTGATTTCCCTGCAAGTTGAAGTCTTATATTTTTTAATTTGGGAGTGTGACTTTCACAATTTCAGAGTTCCGTATTGCAGTAAATAAGTTTGCTTCTTTATTTACTAAAGCTTGAATTATTGCTGCTGAATTTTGGGCATACTTATATTCTGTTAGACTCAGGAAACTAATAAAAATCACTGTCCGTATTGTGCTACAAAAAAATACAGGTCCATCCTGAAGAATTCACAATATAATTTTAAATAAGATGGAGCATGCAGGTGAAACAGAAGCTTTAAAGCAGAGTAGATGGGAAGAATGACAAAATAAATTATAATCAGTATGAATAATTTAATCCACCACTGTGGATATTTACAATTAAGTCTTCCATTCTGTAGCTGCTCTTCAGCATAATTTTCAATGGCCAAGTGATTTCTTTTATTTATAACAGGAGATGTACATATTAAGAAGTGTCAAATCTAAAGGCAGCAACAGTGAAAAGAGGGAATTAAATTAATGGTTGTAGTCAAAAATGCATGACATAATACTTCAAAATCAAACTGAACAATAGAAATGCAAGGTTTGCAGGGTGTCATACCTTTGTTTATTTTAAAATGTAGCTAAAAAATTGAGCAAATTTGGCAGGAGAGAAAAAACACAGCCACAACATTATCAGCAGGTGCACAGCAGGTCTGTTCAAAGTGAGCATTGTTCATTTGTACCAAATAACCCTGTAACTATTTAGTAGTTGTTAGAAGGTAACTTCAGGTAATGACACAAATTACAAGTCACACAAATGTTTTGAAGTTACTAGACTTGAGACTGTTGCAGGGTTTTAGATGCAATGATGTATCATTTTTCAAGACAGAAAAATAGCATGTAATGTACCCTACCATTACATAATATTTATCATCTTAAAAGATCTTTGTCATTTCAGGGATCTCCAGTGCCATTTCCTTTCTTGTCAGGACTGGAATCAGACAATATTTATTTTTGACATTCAAGGTAATCTGATCTTATTGTTCATATAACTGTAGTAATTAACACAGTTGTTGCAATCAGGTACTGACTGATCTGATTATCTAAAGATAGGATTGTGATGCCAAGATTGCAGTCCTTTGACATCCTTAATGCTCCTGGTGAAAAGGAGGTGCTCCTCAGTGTGGCTGTGTTTTTTTCTTTTCTTTTTTTTACTGTGTTTTTTTTTTTTTTAGTTTTTTTTTTGTGTGTGTGTGTGTGTGTGTGCGTGTGTAATAAACCATCTTCCATAGTCTGCCATCTTAACTGCTCTAGGCAGAAGTGTGGTGCTTAATTACAAAGTGTCATAAATTCATATGCCATTTGTAATTTTAATAGTAAATCATCAGTGAGATTTCTTCTGCCAGCACTAGGGCTGTGGAACATTGAAAGCAAAATTTCACAAGTTAATGGCCTGCCCTTTTCTGACAGCACACCAAGCTTTCACACTATTAACTAACACTTTGCTTCACTCAACCACTGAACTGTTGACAAGAGCACTTTAGCAAGTCTGA
Organism: Dromas ardeola; assembly: GCA_013398915.1. Taxonomy (NCBI): domain Eukaryota; kingdom Metazoa; phylum Chordata; class Aves; order Charadriiformes; family Dromadidae; genus Dromas; species Dromas ardeola. Next base: position 211,368 of record VYZM01010210.1, read on the forward strand.
ACAGCAGAAAAAAAAAATCAAGTAAATCAAAAGCCAGTTTGGAATGAAGCAGAAAAACAGAGAAAAAAAAGATGAATCAAAGGAAAAATATTAAGAAGTAAAACAAAGCAACTTGATATGCTTTGATAAAACTTATATATCAATATAATAAATTGTTATAATTTTTCAATGTTATAATTTTTCAATTTTTGAATGGTTTTTCTTCTCGATACTGAGAAAACAGTCATCAAATAGTCCTGAATTATTTCAGATTAGTTTAGAGGTTTGATTCTACATAGATGAGATAGTGCTTATTTTATTGAACTAGTTCTGAAACGTGAAGACACTCCAAAATTTTCCCCGTGGAGATATCTAAATCTCACAAAAAATATTCACAATGGAGATATTGATTCCTATAGCAATTGCAGAAAGAAATCTTTTAGGAGCATGAAAGAGATAGTAACATTTTTCATTAATCAATAAAATCATATGTTCAGATGCAATCATGAAAATATGCTTTGTGCAGGCATAGTAGGTTGCTTACGCATATACTAGAGCTCTTTAGTTTGAGACAATCCATCTAGAATTGTATGTAGGTGTATCATTATCCATTAAACATATGCACACATAAATATTTGTTTGCTGACCACAACTTACTCATATACAATGGCACATCATTGAGAAATCCATGTATGCAATTTTCTCAAGAAAATTCTTGCAAGTAAATGAAACCTAGTTCTCGTCCAGCAGTGGAGACAACATAATTGAAGATTTTGGTGAAGTGGAATATTCTATGATTACAGCTTCAGACTTAATTTTGTACCAAAAGTAACAGATCAGGGAGGTCTGTAAAACAAACCGAAGTTTCTGATCCACCACGTGGAGTCTTGTGAATATAAATATTAGGAAATGCATCTACTTAGTTAAGTGATCTACATACTCAGATTTTTGGGTTTTTCATACACAGTTTTTGAAACACAATTTTTTTTTTTTAAATAATGGGATGGCCTACATGGCACCAGGCTCGCTGGCGTCAGATGGGATTTACCTTTCTGAAAGGGGGAAGAGGGTCTTTGCTGACAAGCTTTACACTAGGCTTGAAGGTGGAGGGAGATAATACCAGACTTGCCCGTGACAAGCTGTGGGATGACATGCCATGTTCAGAGGGATGCGGTGCTAGCGAGGGCCCTCAGCCTGATGCTCTGAGACTTGCTGTCTACACTGCATCATACTTGAAGTCTTACAGAGATAAGCCAGGGGCTCCTGAGGTCATAGGAGCCAAGAGGGAAACACCAGTGAACTACCACAAAGGAATTAAGGGGTGTTCCTCTAAGAAGGTAACACAGTCAACAGCTCAGCCGAAGTGCCTCTACACCAATGCACGCAGCATGGGCAACAAAAAGGAGGAGTTGGAAGCCACCGTGCTGCTAGAAAACTACGACCCAGTTGCCATTACTGAAACTTGGTGGGATGAATCCCATGACTGGAGTGCATCTACCGGCTGTTTAGAAGGGACAGGCGAGGAAGGAGGGGCAGAGGCATTGCCTTCTACATCAAGAAATGGCTAGACTGTGAAGAGCTGTCTCTGAAG
>VYZM01010211.1:9489-31134 GCA_013398915.1 Dromas ardeola
TTTTTTTTTTTTTGGCATAGAGGGAGGGAAAAGATAAGTGGAGTTTTAAGGAAAACCCCAAATAACTGCTTTTCCCCATAAATTTGTTTGGGCCATATTACAAGAACTTCCTAACTCACTTAATGAGTATGCTGATGTGAAAAAGATGGATTTGTAGAAGGGGAGCAAAAAATCTCTGCAGCACAGAATGGGGAAGAGGCTCGGGAGTCTGCTGCTTCACGCTGTCAGGCTGGGCTTATTCATCCACATGCAGAATGCCATGGATGTGTCAGGGTGGACCTGGCAGTTTACAGCTTCATTAACAGTAACAAATTCACTAAAAATTGCTTAGAACTACTACAATATTTGGAGGGAAAAGGAAAGCTAAAAGGTGTTTAAAATAAAATCCTGTGGTTGCACAGCCTTCCAGGGAAGAACTAGGATGATCTGTGGTCCTCTACTGTAGTTGTAAGTTCTCAGTTCTCCTGGGAAGACACAGGGGAAGGTACTGGTGTGGTTGTGGAGGCTGGGAAGATAATGTTATGGTGGGGTTTTTTGTATGCACTTTCATTTCAAAGGACTATGTTAGAGAGTCTTCCTTTTTCCATGCTTAGGGTAAGCACTTATTATACTTTAGAGAGACTTGCTAGCTGTGCTGTAGGACTCTTACCACACAGTCCTAGCACTGGTAATAATTGCATTTTTCCTTAATAAATTTTCCTCTTAAATTGACCAAATACTCCTGAACTATGTAAATGCTCTTATAGATGGGAAGAACTGGTGCTGTAGCTCCGTCAGTCCTCATGCTTTCTCTTCAGCAGCCATGCTTAACAGTGGTTCCAGATTTGGGTCTCTGTCCTAGGGCAGCTATCCAGAGAGTTGCCTGCCTGTACATAATGTCTTGTTCTCGTTTCACTTAACGCAGAATAACCTTTTTCTCACCGGCAAGTTTTTTGTGAGCTTGTGAAAAGCCCGTCTTCAGCACAGGGCAAATACCCCGCCTTTGCTGACAGTTACCTTGGGGCAATTACCCAGGGCACTCTTTAGACCAGATTCGGCGGGGAGATAAAGTCTGTGTTGGACACCGTGATCTGGAACATAGTTATATGCCTAGGAGTTTTTAGTGGCTTGCTCAACCTGCTTCCAGAGCCAGGGTAAATATCAAGAGCTTGTTCAGGTATGCGACAATAATTGGATGCCCAGGATGGGAAAAAGGTATTTGTTGCTGTTACCTTCTGTGCATATTTTTGGTTGCATTCTTGTATTTTAATATTAAGTGGATGGATTTTAATTAAAAAAAAAAGCCTTTAAGTAGCCTTTATCTGATGAATTTTAGTTCTGTAGCAATTTTCCTATCTCTGAGTTAGAAGTCATTGTGCCAGAGATGGGTGAGAAATTCTGTATCTGCTCTTGCTATACCTGAACTGTACGTATGACCTCAAATGCATTTCAAATATTGAAACAGATATAATAAAAATGAACATTAATTTATTAGCTTAATAGGTCTTCTGGATATACGCTGGGTTAATTGATAGCTGCATATTTTATCTCAATGGCAACCTGACTTTTTCCTTTCTTTCTTTTTTTAAATAAAAGGTGCAGTTCCTGTAGTAGTATCACCCTGATTCTATGTTATTCCACTGACCTCTGAAACGTGGTGGGTGTACAGCTAGTGACCCCTTCTTTTCTTGCAAAGAGCACTTGCAAAGGCGCGCCAGCCACCTCGTTGCTTACTACCACTAAGTATTCTGGAAATGAAGGAATGCCTCTTTCCCTGACCTTGCCTACATGGACGCCATAGAATTTGCATTCGGAAACCAAATCTCTTTGCTCCCCCTCACCCCCAAACCCCAACCCCTTAACATTGTGAAAGAGCGGAGCATTGCCTGCAATGCTGTAAGTGGCTGCTAAAGATACTTGGTACCTCATGAATTCAAGATTGAGCCCAAACACATAATTTTGCAATTGCTTGTTCTGTAGTAGCAGGTGTGCATAAATATTGAAGGCATATTAGTATTTGTTTATAATCTCTCGTGGTGGTGCGGGGTTAGAACCATGGCATGGAATTGAGTATACGGTTTTCTAGAAAGTATTGTTAACTTACGTGGTGTGATAATTTAAAATTTATTATGCAGTCATTGTATTCCATTAGACTTGTTATATCAATGATTAGGGACAATAATTGACGCTGATCTTTCTGCATGTGTAATTTTAAAATATTAATTGTAGTTGAAGACCAAGTAAATGCTTCTTTCAGAAGCCTGCAGAGATGCAGGTGGTTGGGATAAAAAGTGAGAACTGAAGAGAGATGGTTAGAAAGAGCCCACATACTTAGTTCAGTTTTGGCAAATTGACACAAGATAGTAAGCTGCAGTGGTAAGAAGAAAAAAAAACCTTCCAGTGGCTGTATTTTGGGAAGACACTTGTGTGGGATTAGTCATCCTTTCTATGACTGAAAAAATGATATACGTACTAGGGGGTGGAAATAAAAAAAATTTTTTTTTTTTTCCATCTGTGTTGACCTGTGGAACAAAAATGGACCTTTACATCTTTCTCCTGTTCTCTCCTAGCTTTGCTTCCTAAACCAGGAAAATTCTATTCCCCTCATTCCCTGCCACCTTTCTTATCTGCCAAGCCTTGACCGGCAGTGGAAGGAAAGGGATTATAAATTCCATACCTACCTGTTACTGTCCATGGAGGAAACTCTGCTCAGGTGGTGTTTAACTTTTGATAAGCAGTTATGTTCAGCAGAGCGTTCTGCTACATGTACACGCAGACCACGGGCTTTGGTCCTGGGTGCCCCAAAGTGGTTTGCCTCTTGCGTAGTAAGTGTCCACCTTATGGTGGAATGCCTTGCAAAGGCATTCTGCGTGCATTCTGTGGTAGAGTTGGTGGGTACCTGGTTTAGGGTTTTTAGGCAAATCAGAAATTGCCTACTGTTCAGTTACTGCTTTAACAAAAGAAATAATCTCCAGCTAGTGTCTGTGCTCACCTACTGCTGACCCTTCTGACTTGCTTGTTTTGTTCTTTTCTGCTGTTGCTCCACAGATGAGTGGTTTATTGGAGCCTTTCTATCATGGCTGCTGCTGCCGTTCCTCTGTCCCGGAATCACTGAACCATTTCATCCTGTAAAATCTCAAAGCCTTCTTTTCTTGTGAATGCTGATTGTTCCAATTTATTTATTTTTGGTGCTCTGTGGGGCAGGTGTGGCTTAGGAACAGGACACCTAGACAGGCATAATAGTATGATATACTTTACTTGGATTGTTTAGGCCCCTGTGTTAGTACTTTAACCCCATAAACATAGAAGGTGCCTTTCTCAGCTTCACCACATGTGTGATGTTTGTCTTTTCAAACTGAAGAACTAATACTGAAACGGCAGATTTCAGGGTTGAGGAGACTCATCTGCACGTACTGGCTCCATTCTTCACTAATGTCTACCATCTTTTTCCTCAATGTCATTCTCTTCCTTCTAGAGAAAGCAAAGTAGCAGAGTATAGCAAGGAGTATAGATGAAGTAATCTGAAGTTGAAGCAAAGGAAAGAAAGAAGTTCGTGAAAGGCAAAGGAGTCCACTTGTTTTAATGAGCTCTTTAACAGGACGTCTTGGTTGGGGATTTTGAATTTCAAAAGCTGGGCAGAGTTACCTGCCTGAATAGAAACCAGGTTTTTTTTTTTCTTGCTAGGCAGCCACATCCCTAATTCAGGAGCAAGTCTACATGCCACCCACTTCTTCCTGACTCACTTTGGGGTTGGATGCTCAGGGTTGTTCACGCGGTCTGCCTGAGGCGTGTACTTGAGGGAGATTCAGAGCTCTTAATAGATGCCAAAAGTATCCTCAGTACACTGCCCTCAAAGTCCTTATCTAATTTATCTTGAAAACCCCTCTTGTCCATATTTCTAAACTACTCCTCATATCGGATCATTCCTATAGGTTATCATGGATAAGAGCTGTCTTTTCAAGCTCACTGAATTCCTCTTAGTATTTTGAATTTCCCTCCTCTGCTGGTGACCTGTCATGGTGCTTTTTTTTAAATTAATTTTAAGTAGATCATATTCCTAAGAGCAGCATTAATTATCTGGATGTAGATTTCTCCCCTCGATATTTTCATTTTGAAGCGGAACTTCACACACCCGAAACTTGATGTTTTTTGCTTGGTTTTGCTGCTCAGAACTGAATGCTCTGTCCAAAGGGCAGGGTTCAAAGCACTGGTTCTCAGCTACTGACTGTGTATGCTGAAGCACTCCTGGTGAAGAAATAAGCAATCTCCTTCTCAGATATGACATATCCTCTTCCTGTTCTTCCAAGAATACAGTAGGCTTTCTCTTAAGGTCAGTTTTAAAGCCATCCTGTTTGGAGTCCTTTGATTCGTTAAACCTTGGGCTGGGGGCCTATCCCTTCTAAACAAACATTTTTTTCTTGCTGTTGTAGCAGAACTCCTTTTTTTCCTTCCCCTCCCGCTTTTTCTTTTTCTTCCTCTTTCCCCTCCCAGTAGTTCCCCAGCAGAATACCTCGCTTTTGAAGATCATAAAGGCCTTCCCATGTGGCTACCGTTTGGTTGCTTTCTACCTTGTTGTCATGGGTAGGTGGCTTGGTAGAACAGACTTCTTAATAATAACTTCTCTGGCAGGCAGTCTGCAGCTAATTTTGAGACTCTTTTTGTGGGCCCCCTCCTGTCTTCTACAGAGATTTACCCACCATGAGCCCATTGCAGCTTCCCACCTTGGAACCTCTGGTGTTAAGCAGTCACACATCTTGTGTGATGGGAGTTTTTAGAATTCAGTAGGCAGAGCTAATGATAAGCATTCAGGAAAGCAAGGTTTTGGGTTTTTTGTTTTGTGGGTTGGTTTGTTGGTGATTTTTTTTTGACTTCTTACTACAAGCAGAACAGAAGCATGAAGACAGTTACCAGAAGGTTTCATGTTTTTATTTGGGTAGATACAGATCTGATTTGGATTCCTTTCCAAGGCAGACTTCTATCTCACAAGCATCTGAGACAGGAAATTGGCTGTCCCCCCATTTTGAAACAATGCACCAGGTTGAACTGCTCTGTGTTGTATATTTTGAGCCCCAAAGTGTCTTACAGCATGGCAAAGGAGGTCTGCTTTCTCTGTTGGTATCCTTGCTGTGCAGCGGAGCATCATATGTTGTTGGTCATTAGGTAGATGAAGCTGAAGTCTCATGGTCCTCCTGTCTCCTTGCTCTCTACTCGTTGATTCTGTGGTGTCATGGCTGGGCAGTAGGATGCGGAAAAGGATTCCTGCTAACAAAACAGCTAGTGAGTAATCATGTCCTAAGCAGTATGAGTTTATGTGGGCAGAACAACATACTGCCACTTCTAGTTGAGTGTATATCCATGTGAGTTCGACAAAACAGGAGCTTCCCTGTACGGTATCTCACAGAATGTCACATGTTGGCTGACACTGAGACACACGCACTGTTTGGTGCCTCCAGTTGCACGGGTGATTGCTGGGCTGTGCATCCCAGGGAAAAGCATAGCTCTAATATTGCTGTATTTGCAACACTTTGGCTGTCATATATCCATAGATACTCTCCAAGTTTTCTTTACTTTGAGAGGGGAGAACTAGTGATTTGGGGGATGACAACACATGTCCTGGTTTTTGCATAATCAGCATAAGACACTTTTCTAGAGGGGCTGATATTTAGGAATTGCTGAGCTCTTCAGTCTCTGAAAACTGATGGTCTTTTGCAGTGTCTCCTTTTGGTACTGAGTGCTTTTTAAAATGGATGTATATGGTTGAGTTAAACAAAGCTGATCGATTGTTATGTGGAAAACCTGTAGTACTTACACTGACTTAACTGAGCCTGGCAGCTCTTCCTGCCTGACAGCTTGAGGAAGGAGAAGATGTAGCGAGAGGTAGATCTGTGTAGAAGCTCCTCCATCTTCCCTTCTTGGATGCTGTTTCTGGAGATGGTGCAGTGGAGAGCACAGAGCTCTTTCTGTGCTGTAGCACACGTATGAGAACATTGCATTTCTAGTGATTTGATGGACTTGTTAATATAGTGGGAACTTGTTTAGCTGTAATTTTGTTTCTGTTGCTTAGGATGTGTTGTAATATGAAAGACATCCAGTAAAGATGACGTGACCTTACGAGAATGGCTTGAATAACACATTGGCTGGCTTGGGGAGATGCAGACTTTTTAGCAGATATCTTGGTTGGAGGAGAACAGAGAAAAGCCTGTATGTTTGCCTGGCGCAAAAACGTAGTAATAATGAGATGTGTTGCTAAGTGCCTGTTTGTCAGTTGTGTTCAAATGCTCAGATAACTGCAGTGATGGTCACAGTTTAAGGAGCTAGATAAACGGCATAGTGGCTTGCGGTATTTGAATGTTTGTTCGGGGCTTGAATTTGATGATTGATTTCCTGAGAAGGAGCAAGCTCCCGCACGTTTTGTGATGTGCAGGTCTTATGCTGAGTGAGTGTGTGTATGTGGCTGGCTGATTTTTATCAGTTCCAGTTTTAAGAGAGCAGCTTATACAGAGGTCTTCTGATGAGGAGTAAAGATTTTCAGATAAATACAATCTTTTCCTGCTGATGTACGCTTGTGGTGGTATCAGCTTAATTGGTACTATTTTGAACTGGATATAGGAAAACGAAAACAGTGCTCCTTGTGTCCTGAGCGTTGGGGTTACGAGCACTGCACTGCACTCCATAGCTAGCTGTGAATACAAGGAGTCTCTGGGGATTAAGTTTTCTTTTTCGGCGTATATCCAGTGTTCCCAAAGAACTGAATGTGCGAAACATGACTTCTAAGAATCACCAATGCCTTATCACTAGATAGGGATTTCTGCATTGTTTCCGACTTCCACCATTTCTTCTCCGCATCCAGCTTTAAAGTTAGTTGATCTGGGTTGAGGATTTAGAGTCCTATATTTTTCTTTGACGTTTCCCACTGCTTTAGATGAACAGATAAATCATTGTCTGTAAGAGATAGCCAATGCTTTTCTGTGTATATATGGACCACAGAGGAAACAACTCTGTTTATTAAATACAGTGTAGAATTGGAATTTGCATGTTTTTATCTTTAGGTAACTGAGAACCAGCATGACTGGTGCAGATTCTATCAAGCGGGGTAAGGGAAACAGGAAGGCCCTTTGCAAAGCAGATTGGAATAAGATCCAAAATGCTTTTGTCTGCACAGGGCTGAGAGGTCTGGGGTTTTATAAGATTTGTGCCATCTGATCTTCATGGCTATTTCATTTGGTGTAATAGATCTTGAGCTTTTGCTTCAGCAGTAATACCGTAAAAGAGAAAAGAATAAAATGCCAATTCTGTGATGGTGTTGGGTGTTGTGTTTGGGCATGTGGAAGTTTTTTTGTTTGTTTGTTTGGTTTTTTGAAAGCTCTGCCACCTTCCCCTTTTTTCCTAATCTTTCAACTGATCTTAAAACTGGTGAAAATACGAATTCTCAGCTTTCCTGCATCTGGCCATGTCACTGTAGAAGTGAAAATGTTGTTCCAGATCTTGGTCTGATTCATGAGCATTCATCTTGATTTAGGTGGGAGGAGGAATACTTTGTTATGAAATAAAATGTTTGAGCTCCTCAGTAATAAAGTAAACATACCTTGCACTTAAGCAGGAAAAGTGTTGGTGGATAACAATGGCAGAATTATAGTTCCGTTGATTGACTGTAATAATAAACTAATGTTTGGCAATGTGTCTTTTCCATTTAGAAGTAACTGCAAGGATTACATGGCTCAGCAAACCACGCAGGAGGAGAACCAACCTGGGAGGTGGAACCAGTCCTGGGCTGGTGGCAGGACTGGGTCTTCTCCTCCTTACAGGGATTGTTGTGAGATGCCAGGGAGATGCGTGGGCAGGAAGGATTTGTGCATCTAGGACATAAAGAGGTAATTTGCACCTCTCAAAACCCAAACCTTTGGGTGATCCCTGACACTTTTGGATTGCATATGGATGATTTCTCTGCTGAAAAGTTCCCAATGAGCATATCAGGAGATGTAGGCTCACAAATAAGCGTATACATAAATATATAAAAACGAACATATACACGCATGAAGGATGTTTACACTTCCTTTGTCTACATGTAAATATGTTACATGTAAATAGATACTTTGGTTTTGTTTTGGGTAGGAAACTGAAGTCCAATTTCCCTTTCAAGGAGGTGAGATCACAGAATTCAAAATGGGTTTTACTCTAGAGAGAGTAGATAAATACTTTCTAATTGCCCTTTTTTTAAAAAAAAAAGAAACAACCACGGTTGTTTACAATACCTGTGCTTTTGGCATTGTTTTTCTCGCACAAATCCTGCTGCTGAGGCTTTGATAACTATCTCCTCTCAGTTGGTTGTGAAGGAGAAAATTTTAAATGGTCCAAGTATGTGGGCAGGTGAGGTGAACCATAAATATTTATCCCAGCAGCCAAGTATTTTAACTTCTAAGCTTCATGTTGTGTCTGTGAGCTTTAATTTCAGAGCAGTGGCTGTGAGACCATTTCTGAATCCAAGGTTTACCAAGTGCTCCAAGGACTTACTATTTTTATTAGTTGCTGTATTTATTTCTTGACTTCTTTTGAATTTTCTATTTTTATATTTCTTTGTTGTTGATTTTTTTCTTTCTTTTTTGATTTTCCTATTCTAAAGTTTATCTCTTTAGAGCTTTTGATGTGGCAAATGTTGAACAACTTCGCTATACATCGTCTGGCTGCAGTAGGACTTAATGACTCTCTTACACATTCGTACTTGTAGCTCTATGAATTTGGCAATAATTCATTGGCTTTTTGACACTGATAACCAGAAGCTGCTGTAAGATGCATATTAGTAGTACTTGAATCTGGCTTGGAGGGGAGAAAAAAAAAAAAAAAGGGCATACCCCGAAGGAGATGGTGAGTATGAGAGAGAAGTTATACAGCACCTCAGTGCTGTGAAGATGAGCAGAATATCATGTGTAGCCAATAAAGCTGCTGAGGCTGGCAGAACAGGCAGGGGTGCGCTGAAGGCACCAATGCACAGTTTCAAGGGGGATGATGGGTTCTCAGAGGAGTGCAAAAATGGCTCTGAGCTAGAGGTCAGCAAAGGGAAACCGCCTCTCTCTCTGCCTCTGTTTTCCATCAGTTTTTCTGTGAAGTGATGGGATCATGCTTCCATTGTGTGTTCTTGCATCGGGAGACTATGCCAAAAATAGCCCTAGGAAGGTTAAGGGAGAGATGGAGACCCTAGGTAGGTAACGAGGTGCTGTTTCTGACTCCCTTACTCTAGAATTTTAGCTGTTGGAGGAGCACTTTATCTGTTTTTTAATGGACTGGGATTATATTTGACTTTGTATTGAGTAACAATAATGTGGTGCTGCCAGGTTGTCTTTGCAGAAAGAGAGAATCTGGAAGAAGAAAGAATTGATGAATAAAACGTAAGCGGTTGTTGGACAGAGGTTGTAGAAGGAATGCTCTTTCCTGCAGTTAGCAAACCTTCTTCCTCTCTTCTGTTTTGTTTTTATTTTTCATGCCTCACCTATCCTCTCTGTTCTTTATAAACTTCAAGAATTGAACTGAATGGAGTCTTTGAGGCTGGGGTAAAGGATTTCATTTGCTAGTAATAACAGATCAGCTATCTCTCTTAAAACAAAGCTGCATTAAAAGATTTCCAAATGATTGCTTTTCACCCAGAAAGTAAGGTTAAGTTGTGAAGCCACTGGGGATCAAAGTGGGTGCTGATGAGCAGCTTGTCCCTTAACGAGTGTCGCTTGCCACATTGTTACACTTTTTCAGTGTGCTTATCCCGCGTTTGGCTTTCTTAGACAAGGGACAGTCTGTGATGTGGTTATTTTTCTGTGCGTATTACTTCTGTAGTGCGGGTGATTGGGTAGCTGGAAAGGAGTGTGCCTGTGATATTTGGTTAATTTCAAGTTCCTTGCTGAAGCCACTTATTCTCGAATCAGTTCATCTGTAGAAACCACTGCCCATAAAAGACACGATGGCAGAAATCGTAGGCTATGGATGTACCGTAGTTTCGCTTTCTATGAATCAAAACCATATTGTGGTCTGGCCTAAGGCCACCTCATGGAGTCTGACACTGTCACAAAGCTGGCTCGTGTTTATTTTCTGTTCTGCCTTCCTCCTCAGCCCACACCCACACACTCCCACCTTCTGTTGAGGGCATGAATGGTGACTGTCTGAGGTCTTCTCCATCACAAGGCAGGGCAGTGCTTCTAGGTCACCATGCTGTTCCCGAGCAGCACATACGTTCAAGGTGTGTGGTTTTGGGGGTTTTTGTGTGTGTGTGGGTTTTTTTTTTCTTTCTTCTTTTTTTCTTTTAAATCTAGAGAGGTTTGCCTGCAAAATTAAAGATTAAAGTGCTTGCAAGGGTGATTTAAAACTGTGTGTGGTTATAACAGAGTTTTTATATAAACTCCAGCTCTGCCTCTCCTCAATCCATGTCACTTCTTTCACATGAACACTAATATCCAAAGACCAAAAACCAAAAGAGGGTTTTCTATTATCTTGTAGGTCATCCTAAAGGTAAATGTTGCTCTGGGTATTAGAGGGCTGGAGTGAGAGTTGCATTACCTTGACTGTATTTACCTCCCAGATGAGAACAGGGTTTTGGTTTGATTCTGTTGGCTGTAGGTGCTTACAAAGGAACTGTTTTCTCCTGTAATTCGCTGGGAGAGTTAGGAACTTGTGTTAATATTTTGCGGTCATTTGTTTTATTTTTCCTCCCTCCTCTGAGTTTGCTGCTTCCCACCCTTAGCTGCTCTTGCATTGGTCTGTGCTTAATCCTTTCGTGTCTTGAATTGTGCCTTATTCTGCACAAGACTGAATGAGGTCTCCTGTCTCTGTCTTGTAATACTGCTTATAAGTGTTTTGGCTTCTGTTTTAAAACACATTCTGATATGGCCTCCCATTAAGAATACAATGTGTTAAAAACTAATTTTCTGTGGTGTTCACAAATCTCATTAAAATTTCCTGTCTAAATCTGGGCTAGTTCTTCTCGTCTTTCTTTTTTATAGTTTTCCTCTTTCCTATGTCAGTGTCCAGTGGACCATGTTTTGTGTTCTTCTCTGTTGCGTATGAAACTCAAGGAGGAACATTTAACTTGACCTGCTCTGGTCTTTAAGGGTGTGATGAGTGTCAATAAAACCTTTTTCAAATTAACTTTGACATCTGTCATTGTTGTAAGTATACCGAATTGAATGCTGGCACTAAGCATATGTAAGAGTTATATGTACAGCTATGGACTTCTGGTGTTTTTTATTCAGAATAAAACTTTTTTTTTTTTCTGTAAAAGTTGGGCCACTGGTTAATTTAAGAAATTTTAATTTTTTGTAAACCGGGGACCCTAGTGCATCATGCAGTTTGAATAACTGCACTCTCAGTTTTTAGGAGTCTCCATTGCACCTCACCTAAGGCTCAACAATTCCTTTCAGACTATTTCTGTGAGACTATTTCTTTCTATTGAGGTCTCTGTACAGAAGTAATGGTTGGTTGTTGCTTCCCTATCTTGCATTCAACTAATTTCTGCTGATTTTTAAGTTTCAGTTGTTTAAAATCTTCCTCTCTGGAACTTTCTTGGCAGTGATAGTCCATATGGTGTAGGATAACGTTTTGTGCACGTCTCGCCTTTGTTTTGTTTACATAGTTTTGTTCTGTAGCAAATGTTTCTCATGGAATTTGTAAATGTGCCTTTTCTCCAGGAACTTTATATGTTGCATAAGGGTCAATTATTTTAGTTCCCAACTGCAAATGTGCTGCTGGTTCAACAACTACTGCTTTATCTCTTTCAGTCACTGTCGTGGGTATGAGCTTCCGAGCGGTTGTGTCATGGTCTTGAGGTGAGAGTCCAGTTAGCCACTAAATCACATGCTAATGATCTTTCAATGCATAGCTGTGGTATCACGTACACCGATGGTATATTTAATGGTAAATCATGCAGTCAATAATGTAGGTCTTTCAGGTTTTTTTTAGGGTTCCAGCTAAAAGCATAGTTTGGAAAAATCTGGTTGTTAGCCATCTATTCAGGAGTCATAAGATCAAAGAGTACTTTGCCGTGTGTTTAATTATAGTACCATATGGTCTAATAAAGTTACATTTTCAGTGCAGTGGATTGTTGGAACCCAGTGTGACCGACCTTTGCTTTCAGACTGTAGAAATCACTTGAAAAAATGTATTAATAAGGAGAGAACAGTATTAATTTTCATGTGTATATACTATACTAAAAGGGTTTCTGGAAAACTTCCAAACAAACGTAAAATAGAGTATCTCAAGATTTTCACAAAAGTCTGCATTACTCTGCCCGTTTCTCCTACCAGAAGCTAGATTGGATGGAGCAGCAAATGTGCAGCATCGGGGTGAAGGATCAGTGAAGTAAGGTCTGGAGATCCTGCTGCTTCAGGCTTTGCTGAAGAAGACCAGCTCACATGTGATCAGGATGCCCCTGCAGACATGAGCTGTATCTTTGAAACTGGACTCTGGCTAATTGTTGTCTGGCACATGTAAGAAGTTTGTAAGCAGTGGGAGAGTGGGCAGGAGCAGGTATGGGAGGATGAAGTATTCTTGCGTGTGTCATCCTGGGTTTCCCTCCCTTCCCAGCTCTTGGTCAAGCCCCAAACTCACTTTTGGCTCTGTCTCAGACCCATGATTTTGAGGTGGGATTGGCTTTTTGAGAAGGGGGTGGTTTGTGCTCCATGTGGATGTAAACATTTTTACTGATCGTGCCTTCTCAATACTCATTTGTTGTGCACATCTGTTTCTTAGAAGTCTTCTACTTCAGCTTTTCGGATCAGACATTGCTAAAATTTGCAGCCTAGGGCTGTAGAGGGAGGGGATTATGTCCTGTCTAAAATACTTAAAGTAGCAACTCTAATCTGGGATAGAAAAAATAATCCTCAATGGGTTTGTAATAACTGTATTAAAAAACTGTGCAGTGGAGGAAGAAAGTGCTTCTGCTTTTCTTTAAAAACGTAGCACCATAAACCATTAGAAGATGGCTGATGTATGCTAAATTATCCAGTTTGCCCTGATGTAGCTGGTGCCGTGCAAGTCCTAATGGTGTAAATGTACTGGACTAGCCCATGCGTGTCACAGTGAGCTATCAAGGTACCTACCTGCATCAGTATGGAAAATAAAATCTCACCCTATTGCCAAACGTAAGCCTGTGTAATGTCTGTAGATGTAAATCTTATGCTTGAGCCTGGTGGCTTTCTTGAGATGATTAAGAAGGAAGGGTGGTATCTTCTGCTGGAACATGCTCTCAGCTGAAGAGGTTAATTCTGAGTACTTGCTTTGTGCTGAAGGTAGACTGCATCTGTTCTCAGCTTCCTGTTGACTTCTGGCTAAGTAGTGGTAAATCAGCCTGATATAATGCAAATATTGTAAAACAATGGTTTTTAATGCCCTGATTGTGGAATGCTGCAACAAGAAAAAAATGTTTTACCATCCCCTTTGAAGCATCTTTTGTGTTTTATGCAAGAATAATATGGCCCTGAGTGAATGCATACCTGACTAAGGTGTTTGAATCCCATAGTTGATAAACTGTGCAAAGGACAAACTTTCAGACTTTGGGGAGTAATTTATGTTCATTTTCCCCCCTACCTCCTCTTGGTTTTTTTCGTGCAACAATTGCAGCTAAAAGAGGTGAGAAAACTTGCAGCTGTCAATGGCTACATGGTATTATAAATTTTACAGTCTCCCCTGTGCTATATGTACTTCCTATAACGGGCCAGTTCTGTGACTGAGAAATGCAACGGAATCTTTAACTCCATTGTATTTGCTAACAACACAAGGTATGGCACTCAGATACAGCTCATGCCTTGCACTTTTAAACTGGTGGAATTTTGCGTGCGATCCAAAAGGCTTTATATTTTTGTCTGTGTTGCTCTTAAACAAAGCAGGAAGGAAGGAGATGATGGAGAAGGTGATTCTCTATCCAATTTCCATTTCCTTCTGTCTTTAGAAGGTTTGTAATAATGTTGCTGTGTACATGCAAATGATGTTAATCAGGAGATTTTCGTATCAGCTTTGTCAACGTTTACATTCACTTTACACATTGAATTTGCATTTGAAAAGGGCTGTTATAATCAACATTTAAGGGATAACATAGTCAAATTTACATTTGATTGAGTAGAAATGTTAAGTAATTTTAGCTGAGCTGTTGCTAGGAAACAAGCCAATGTTTTTGTAATTTTTTTTTCTTAATCCATACTGTCTTTCTATTTAATTGGCAATTCGTCTAGTAATACAAGAACACCAACACTCAAACAGTATAACTAATGTCTTTACTACATTTCTAGGTGCATAGTTTTCCTACTCAGAACTTAAGGTGAAGCTTTAGAGAAATATGCTTGTAAGTGGTCTAATAGTCATCCGTGACTACTTTTTGTGTGTGTGATCATGGGTAACATCAGCTGTTTGACTTGTTTAAAAAACCCCATAAATTGTGGATGTTTTTATGATAAGCTATCTTTTTGGAAGTATACTAATGCACTTCCTTTTCTCGTGGTCGGTGTTTATAATGTTAGTCACCATTCAAAGAACATCATGCAGCTGCCCAAGAATTCAGCTGAGTTTTTATGTATGACTCCTCGGGGTTTGTGTAGTACGCTGTTTTTGTCCTTATCCTGGGTGATCGTTTTGATAATTGCATTATTTTCATTCGAGTGGGCAAAACGAATCGTAGCTGCAAAAGGAAATCTTCCAATTTCGGGTACGCTCTGGCCGTCAGTCGTGTATCGCTTGGAACTTGCAGGAGGACTCCACAGCTTGGCACTTCGCAGCAGTGTTCATCTGGCAAAAATGCTAATTAAAGGGAAGAATAGTTCCTATTCATATCAGTCCCAAAGCATTTCAAGTGCATTATCTGTGTGGCGCATATAAATGTGGCTATCCCTTGAAACTTGTTACAAGGCAGTTCAAGGAATGTGGCTCCTTACAAGGCCAAATAGAGACTCTCATGCCTCCCTGTCCCGCCAAACCAGACAGAATACAATTTTGCTGTAGATACACTGACCTTCTCACTTCGTGTGCCCCAAAGCTTTTTACAAGGCAGTCAGTCAGAGGCTGGTGGTACGGTGACTCTGCAGGCAACGATAGTAGCCGTTATTCACACGTCGATAGCTCACCAGCATCCCTGTGCATCCAGACTTCTGCAAACCCGGGCCCAATATTATCCCTTTTTAATCCCTTCCGAAAGCAGTGGTAATTCTTTCTTACCCGTCCACCTCTGTGGCCAAGTGAAGCGGGCAGATGGGCTCCTACCTTGCGCGCAGAACTTAAAAGGATTCAAGTCTCGGCGCGACGTGTAAACCTCGCAGCTTTCTGGCTGGGGCTGGGAATGCCGCTGGCTTTAATCATATTGACAGTTAGTTTTGGGGCTACTATTATTGTAATGCTGTGTAAACAGTACAGACATTCCAGATCCATGCTGCAGGAAAGACCACGGATTCCTTATATTTTTACGGTCTCCCAGCGGTATAGGCTGCATTCCTCAGATTCTGAGTAATCCGTGCATGTGCAAAATATGTATTATAAAATCAGATCAGGCGGGGCCTACCCTTGCAGTGGAGCAGATGTGGGTTTCCTTCAGCTCTTAGCACCTGTTGCATTCCTTACTGGAAAATACTGATGAAAATAGCTTTTTCTCACTATTAATTTTACTTGTCTTGAGGGGCGGGGGGAGGGGGAAGGTAAAAATAATAATTGGCTTCCATGGTGCAATGTAGTTGGAAAGAAATCTCAGGCAGCTAATTCGGATTTGCATACTTCTAATTTTCACATGTTGCTACCTGTGAACACGCTTCAGCGGCTTTTGGAGCCTCTGACTCCAGGAGGAAAGGTGAACGAGCTATGTAGCTTGAGCCCTCTATGGAGCAACCGAGAGAGGCATTTATGGAGGGGAAAATGGATTTACTTGGTGGAAGAAGGTGGAGAAAGAACAAAGGAGGAGTATATCTGTACATCAGCGTAACAGAAAGTTCTTGTTCATGCAACAGGAATTAGAAGAACAAAACCCCATGCTTGCACGTTGCGAATGTGAGTAACTTTAAATAACTAGGAGAATTCAGATGCTCTAGCCATCTTTAAACAGTTAGCCTTGTAACATGCTGAGGCAGGGTAGAAAACACTAAATGAGCAAATTTGAGCAGAGTATTGAGGACTTTAGTGTGGAGGGTGGGGTGTAATGTGTGTGTATGCACGGGTTGGAGCTTGTGTCTCACTCCTTGCATGTCTCACTCGTGCCTCCTCTTTCTTCAAGGTGTTGCTTCATTTAGCTTTTTCAGCACGAAATCTTGGTGGAGACAGAATGCACTAATAGATGTCAACTGTGCCTACATAAAACTTCACGTAAATGGCTATCTTCATGTAGAAATTACCTGTTTTTGTTGTTGTTTTGTTTTTACACTGAAACCTGTCAGCCTTAAGGTATGGTCTCAGGCAGGATGCATAACAAAAGACAGGAGCTATTACTTAGAAAAACTGTCTAGTAGTTCTGTTTAAATATTACTTTAAGTGACTGTTATTTTCCAAGAAACTCATAATACCTTCCACTGCTCCCATGTTTTATGTGAAATGTTCAAATAGCGTATGTGGTTGCCTTTTGGGACGCTGGCCATTGATACTACATCTGTGTTACATAGTGCAAGATCACGGTGTACTGCTAACTTGTGCTAACCGCGTGCTTACAACTCCTTTAGAACCTCTGTTCCCCACTGCTTTTTTTCCCCTGGAACAGTGACTGCAGTACAGAACAGGTGTGGGGTTTGGTTTTGGTTCTTTCCTGGACAGCATTGTACTAGAGATTGAAACACTGTCTGATTTTACAGGCATGAAGATGCTCAAAAAATGTTCTTATCTGATTAATTCTGTTTGCTAAACTTCTGTTCTGGGTGCAGGATTGCATTTTTTGTCATACTTGAATTTGTCTGTTGCCAACAAGGGGATGCACAAAGGCAACTTGTGTTATACTCCTATTCTTTAGAAAGGTTTCTTGACCTAGCAGTCTCTCTTTAAATACTTGTTCACCTCTTAATTTTCATTACTAGTAATAAAATATCCCTATTCAAGATTTTTTTTTTAATTAATCTCAGTACTATCTCTGAACCTCTTTATAGTTCCTTTCCTGGGTATACAGCAGTGCTTATTCACTCATGTATTCACTGTGTTTTATCTTCAGGAAGGAAGCCCAGGACTTGCTACGTGTTCTTAGTTGTGCTGATCCTTCAGTGTTTTATGGCTGTATATTATTATATGCTTGTAGAGCCATTCATTTTATTACTTGCTGCTTTGTTTTAGCTTCCAAGAACTCTCCTTGTTATTCCTCTGTCTTACCAATTAGCTTCCATTGCTATAGTAATTACTGAGGTTGCTTGCTGTCAAGTGATGCTACTGGATTTACTTTCTCAGTGTGTATAGTTGTTTTCATCGTGTTAAATTTCCAGGTGTTTTTATGCACCTCCTTCATGAGAGTTTCCAGTGATGGTACTGTTGCTAGGTGCTAGCAGGTAGAAGTTTATATGATCTTAGTAAGCCTAAGTTCTTTGTGGGTATCCTTCTGCAGAACAAATAAAAGTGCAATAGCAGTAGACAGCCAAAGGGGTCTCCTAATATAATTGAAAAAATTACGTAGATTCTTGAATGTTTACTGCAGTAGTCAGGTTTTTAAGAGTAATGACCTACTGGATTTATTATAACAGAACTTTAAATGTGGGGGAAACAATTTTTTTATTTTTTATTTTTTTCTATGAGTGTGTAATCTTCGTATCTCATCAGTGTATTCCTTTGTGTTAAGCCTCTTCGCAGGAGGTAGGCATGATTGCATAGCCCTAAAAGCAGATATTCATCCTTCTTGGTGATAGATTAATTAATTGTTAACAGCAATTTAAATATATCATGGAACTCTGTACAGCATGAGATATCCAGCGTCTTTTGTTTGAGTGACTGCAACATGGAAGTCTTAACATGGAAGTAAAAGGATTTACAACTTCCTTCCCCATAAAATGTTGCAGCTTAATGGGTAAAGGTGCGTTCTACTCAGGTTCCCAATTCTGATGAGGCAACATCAATATTTCTGTTTGAAATAGAAATCTGTAAAATTCAGCTCCATGGGTACTTCAAGGTGCACAGAAAGAAAAGAAAAATCTTTATCTCAATAAAGCCTGTAGCTGATTCTTGGTCAGAGCTGACCTCTCCAAAGCTCTCATATATACTATTAATACTAGAGGCTGGTTGTGTTTGACCAAGGTCTTCAATTTACGGAAGAGGAAGAAGGCTGATTATTGAAGGCAGGTATATTGGCTCCATTATAATGATGAAATTCCATGCGTGGGTGAGATTAGAAGCAAACTTATATTAGTTCTAGTGATGTTCAGTTGATAGTTTTTATTTGCTTGGGCTTCTTGTGACTCTGCAGCTTCTTCCTCAGAAGGCAGCACAAGTTCTTGAAAATGGTTGATAATTTGTAAGTAGGTACTGAGAATAGGCTGAGAAAAGGAGGAGGAAGAAGAGGGGACAGAGAAAGGACTTCTTTGTTTTGTCTTTTCTCTTTTCATGACATCACAAAATACTGTTGATCGTGTGTTTTCTGTATTCAAAAACTGATGTGTATTTGGGTTTGGCTCCTAAGATATTATTCAAAACTTTGTTTTTCCAGCTTCATTCAAAAGTATTTTTGCCAGATTATATTTTATTGCATAGATGTGTGTATGTGTGTTACGATTTAATGTTATGTTAAGTCAGCATCCTTATATTTGTTTTCTTTGTAGGAGCTCTAATTATAATCTGAATTGCTTTTATGAGAGGAATGAAGGGTTGAGCTGGTTGCTGAACGTGATTTTGCTAAATCATTATTTATGTCATTCTCTTGCTGTATTGCCAAGAGAGTGATTTTTGGCACCCTGGTATGAAAATGATTATTTAACAGTATTTTTGTATCCAGTTTCTGTATAAGGCTGTCTGAAGGCATACTGTAAAGGTGAAACACTCCACAGTGTGTGTGTAAGGGAGACAGAATTGTATTTTCACACCCATGTATCAGAAAAGGCCGCCTTTTCAATTACTGCTGTTTTGGGAGCTCTGGCCACTCTCACACATGGAGGGCTGCTGCATCCAGCCCCTCTGTGTCAGTGGAGAGGGTCAGTTCCCCGTCCGTCCTACCTTGCTGATGCCATTGAGTTGCACAGTTGGTCCTGGCGTGTGAAAGGATGACAGAAACATGAAGTATGAGAGTGAACGGCAAACCACAACCCATTCACAGAATGTATATCCCTGCAGATGCAATAGGTACTGTCCAGGGCTTGAGGGGAGGGACTTGTGCTATATGGCTCTGTGGCTTGAGGCCCTAATGTGGTGTCCAATTAACAATGATGATCACTTCAGACAGCAGAAGGTTTGTTTGCACCATGGGGTAGGCTTAGTTCAGCAGCTTGTCTCCTCTGTATCATTCTGGGCTGGCTGCTCCCTGTGTTTCAGTGCATATACCACTGTGCTGTGAAACAAAGATTGTTTAATGTTTTTATTCTGGTCTCGGCTGTGGAAATGAACTGGCCCCCAGCACTGTGTCTGGCATCATCTCATGACTGTTCTGCCTCACTTTTCTAATCCTTTGTTAGTGTAGTGGTGAGTCAGGATTTTTTGTTCCCTCTAACCTGGTTTGAAATGCTTTGTCTCGTATATGGAGGCCACTTTTCTGGAGTCTTTTTATTCCTCCATGAAATTATTGTTCAACTAATTTTCTTCATAGTTGTAACTTCTCCTAAAACCTTATAATTGGACTTCATGCTGGATGGGGCTTTCAGCAACCAGGTTCTAGTGGGAGGTGTCCCTGCCCATGGCAGGGGGGTTAGAACTAGATGATCTTTAAGGTCCCCTCTAACCTGAACCATTCTATGTGATGAGCTTCATGCAAATAAAGGAGTTGCATGCCCACTTCGGCAGCATAATGGACAATGCAGAAAAGGATACGAGGCCACAATTTTCCATTTCATTTCCATACCAGAAAGAAATCTCATGTTGTTCTGAAACAACTATGTGTTGATGTGTGGCCGTTCTGAATGACCCACAGGCTGCAGCAACAGCTGTAAATTGCTGCCTTCGATACTGCACCACAGGCATGGGATTCTGCCAGAAGGTCCAACCAAGCTCTCCTGCCTTCTACACTGCTTTTTCTGAGCCCAGCACCAAACAACATCATGTATATTGAATGAACTACTTGTGTTGTGTGCCTCCTGCATGAACTGGAAAAGAGAGGATAACTGGAATAGTTTGCCTTGGAGCTGACGCAACTCCGGTGTCAATGAAATTTCTACTACTCAGTTGGCCAGACTCCTTCCATCTCCAGCCCAGCAGGAAAACTCAAACAGTCCTCCCTCTGGAGTGTAATTCTCATGTATGTGAATATGTAGGAGAGCCCAGTTTCAGACATGTCTTCTGAGTGGGCACCATCACTTTCTGGCCCTTAACTAGCCATGTAAACTCTTCCCTCCTTGGGCTGGTTTTCAAATGTTTAAGGAGAGTATCTGCTAAACTGCCAGCTGTGCTGCATGTATGAACTCCCTATGAAACAGAGCTAGCTGGGACCTCAACCTTCAAAGAGAGTGTAAGTCCTGTCAAAGTATCCCTTCTTTTACTTGATGGTGCACACTTCTGGACTAACTCTCAAAAAATTCTGCTTCAGACCAGAAAAAAGCCACCAACCCATTCAAAAAGATCAGCCAGGTACCCCAAAGCAGCTCTTAGAGCTTGTTGACTGCTAACAGAATGCCCACAGGAAGCTGGTGGCGGAGCTTGCTAGTCTACATCCCCTCTCCTGACCCAAGTTTCTGTACCTTCTCTGGGCCAGACCTCTGTAACCTGAAAGTCTTTGGCACGGATACCACTTCCAGCCCCTTCAAGGCTGATTGCATCCAAGGTTTCAAAGCCAGGATGACATCTCCCTAGGTTGCTTGCTGCCTCTGGGAACCAACTTCTGTGTTTTCTGAAGGCAAGAAAAGTATCTGCTAAGCTGGTGTGTCTTCCTGGCCTTTGCCGTGCCTGGAAAGGGACAGCAAAACCCTAAGGCACTTAGGAGATTGGGAACCTATGAGGACTGGCTCTCTATATCCTTCTGTCTGATGTTGAGGAAGTATGTCAGCTGCCTCTCCTTTATGCTGTCCCCGCTGGATCATCATAGGTTATTAAGATCACTCAATTCTTTCGGGTTGGCAGGGACCTCGGGAACTCATGTAGTACAACCTTCTCAAAGGGAACACTGAGTTCAGGTGAGGTGATTATGGTGGCATCCAAACTTAAATAGCCGTCTAAGTTAGCTGAGATCATCTTCTTAGTGTATTGTGCCTCTTGCCTTAAAACATATCCCTCAGTCCTCTTGGTGTCTACACCTGGGAGTGCCTTTTGCTGTTGATTCTAAATGCAGAAGCAAAATCCCAGGCCCAAGGAGTTCCCATACTTTGAAACCAGCCTGGTCAGCTCGTATTTTCCTAAACTGCACAGTGTTCTTCAAACTGGTGGTAGCCTGGCACAAAATGAACTGCCTGCTTCCTCTAGCAAATCCAGTTAATGCAATACAGCAACACCTGCAGTTTCCTAGGCATTACGTACTTGAACAGGTTTTTACATTTACATTGAGAGATTTTTTTTTTTCTGACTTCATTCGGGCAGTACTGCCTCACGCTTGGTGTCTATGTTTTGATTTTTGGCAGTGGA
>VYZM01010211.1:36636-51014 GCA_013398915.1 Dromas ardeola
AAAAAAAACAAAACAAGATACCTGATTTTGAGCAGATGATAGGGTTGAATGTCTTTGTGTGCATGTGAGGCAGCAAAATCTGTATGTTCTACCAAGAGCTTGAATTTCTTTCAAAGGACCAAATTTGTGGGAGTGAGATAACTTCTGGGGAAGGAGGAGAGCATCATAAACACTATGCTGATAGCTTGGGTATGTGTGGGAATGCATAAGCGGAAAGATAAATATTTGCAATGGGTTTTAGTCCCAGTGAAGTATTTGCTTTCTTGTGTGGAGGCATTCATGTGTCATCACAGGAAGGGTCCAGACGTGTGATGAGGTTGGGTGGGTTTGGCTTGTGTAGGGTGAGGGAGGAAGAGGTTCATGCCTGTGCGATGTGGGTTCTTCTGGCTGTTTTTGTTGTGGTGTTGTCACCTTGCATGCTGCAATTGGTAAGACAAGTAATATCGTGCTATTCACTGGGATTCCCCACTCTGTCAGGTTGGTTTTCTTTAAAATGGCTAAATCTTACTTATTTGTTTGTTTCTTTATTGGTTTTGGATTCCTGTTGCATAAGGGAAGTCTCGGCTCTTCCAGGGCTGACCTCATGCTTCAGAAAAATGAGCTGTGGGGTAAGAATTTCCTGGGCTTGGTAGTGCATTTGAGCAGCAGGAGTTTTAGCTCTGTTTGACTTGCTTCTGTAGATAATCCTGGCTCACAGGCACAGATAAAAGTGACTCTGTATAGCTGTGACTTATGTTTGGGCTTCGGAGCCGAGTATTAGCCAGCTGTGTGTTCTTCCCTTGGGTGCAGCGGCTGTTTCAGGTTTGAAATTCTTGCCTTAAAAAACCCAACAAAACACTGCTCTCAAAATTTGGTTTGCAGACCAGGAAACTTCATTGTGTTGATGTGCCCTGAGCCTCTTGCACAGCACTGATCACAGGACTTCTTTGCCCTAATACTCTTTTGCAAGCACATAACCTCTGATTTTGTGTTTAACATTTCTAGTATCCTAATACATGGTATGGTAAGGTCTTCCAGCAGTTTATTCTCACTATTAAAAACATCTGCTTCATTAGGAATTTGGACTCCTGTGAATTAATATTTGAGATCTTTCTATTACAGCCTTCCCACCCCACTGCCCAGTAGCCAGAAATCAAGTAGCACTTTGATTCCCTAGTCTTTCCAAAACAAATGTTTCCCAGACAGACATCCCCTCTCCACCATGTTGTTAGTGTTTCAGGTGTTCTTCTGACACATGGACCAGTTTTCATTTCCTTTATCCTGATTCCCATCAGGAACATTCCGCAATTTCTCTCTGTATCTCAGGATTTGTGTCTTCAGCAAACATGTCAGTAGTAACTTGTTTCGTAACATAAACTTTAAAAGTTGCATAATGAGGATCTAAGAACTAGTGTGTCGATGATACTGCTATAGAAGCTCATCTGCTTGTGATGACTTCTCAGTTACAGGAACCTTTTCAGACTTCGACTGGTCTTCAGTTTGTTCAGTCAGTGAAGTGGAGATATGAGTCTAAAACTCTATTAAAAAGTTTATATAGCACTGTGGTAGGATGTTAGCTGAGTAACCAGCATCCCGAAATGTTAGGGTAGAAGAGAATTATTAAGATTTTATGATGGGCAATTGGGTTGTTTTTGTTGTTGTTGAGGGGGTGGTGTGGGGTGTGAGAGAGAACGAAGTATTACAGGCTAAATCCAGCATGGGCGAAGCAAGTGGGTTTTGGCACTTGCTTCTAGTTGATAGAGAAATAATGTGATTTCAGTTCCTCACACAAGAAGGGCTCTGTTCCCCTTCCCTCCATGCTGGTGTGTGGACCAGAGCCCTCAGAGGCCGTGTCCTGCCCTGGTGGTGGCCAGGAGCTCATGGCTGTATTGGATGTCTGTGCCTGGCTTGGCTATGACGGGTCACGGAAGCAGGCGGAGTAGCCAGACCCTTGACTCAGGTTGTCCGTCCCTGCTTTGGTTGGTGCCAAGGAGAGCAGCCACCATGCTTCATGCACAAGAAGGGAATCGGTGAGCCTGGTCTCATGGGTTCCCCCTACTAAAGAACTGCAGTCTGTCCCCCGGGGCCATAGTGAGGAGGAGGGGACATGCAAATTGTAGCTGTGGAAAAGATTGTGTTTGGTGTTCCAACAGGTGAGTGCATTCTGGTGGTGCTAGATTTGTGGAGGTTGTTTTGGCACTACTTGTATGGAGGAAGACTTTTTTGTCTGCTGTAATGCTCTGTATGTCTGGGTTAGGACAGTCTTTCTGCCACGAGATCTTCACTTCTCTTTGTCCAGGCAGAGAGCTGTGGGAGACGTGCGCCCTTCAACCTTCAACCTTCAGCCTTTAGGGCCAAAGCTAATGTTGAGGATATTCTTTTGGGGCTGCTGGTTTTATTTTTGTCTTCCCTTTCCTCCATTCTTGTGCATCCCTGGATATCAGCATAAGGACGTACTGTGGATTTTCATTTGTGACTTAAATGCTACTGACTTTATCAACAAGAAGTTTAACTTTGTCAAAGCAATGAGAAAGCTATTCAGTAGTTGGACTCATCTTCTTTCTGTAAGTCTGTAGTGATTGTCATTAATTATATTCTCTTCCTTTATATCTTTACATGTAGAATGCTGCTGTAGTCACTGTCAGTGTCAGGTTAATATGTTAATCACGTGTCTTAATCATATATGTTACCCTTCTTTAAATGTTTTCTTTCAGGTTTTCCAAAACATTTTTCTACGTTCTTTGACGTGTTGAAAATAAATTGCAATGGCAAAGTGAAGATCTCTTATTATTTATTTTTTTAAAACTCACGGTGAAGGAGAGCTGTTAACAGCTAAGAAGCGTTTGAAATTTCACGAGCAGACATTGAAAAAAGGCTTGAGATGCCGCTGAAGTCTGATTGATTCCGTGCCTCCAATGAATACAGCCACCGTATCAGTAGCAATTAGGAGAGTTTCCAAAAGAAATTTCCTGAAGGCTACATTGGAGAAGAGTATTTCTAAAATGAGTTTCCATAGCTTTCAACAGGGTTTCCACCACACCATCTCTTGGTGATACCCATGTGTGTTGATATGACATGAGAAGGCAGAAGTTGGGTCAGGGGCCATGTGGGGTCATCACTCTGCTCCCTAACTTCAGGTTTAATACCTGATGCAGGTTATACCTGCAGGTATAATACCTGGCTTAAACAGGATTTGGCAGTCACTCTGCGGCCCATACGCTTCCGCCTGTGCTTACCACTTTCTGTGACATGAATGAAAATTCATGAATGAAATTCTAACATGAATGAAATTCTACTCCCTCACTTCATATTAGTGATGAAGATGATGAACGCTTTGCCATGTTTGGTGTGCAGCATTGGCGACCAAAGAGAGCTGTTACCATGTGTGTCAGCTTTAAGAAGGCACAGTTTTAAAATTGGTTCATGTTTATAAATGCAGAGTGAAGAGCGGTCACGTGTCCTATTGGCAAAATCTTATTGTAGCGGTGAAAAGTAAGCAGGTAATCAAAAACTTTCTCCTTGACCTGGGATGGGGAATAAATGTTCTTTCTACTGACATACGTCCCTTCTGTAGCCCCAGACAGACGTGTACTCACAACTTCCTGAAAATACTTGAAGATTATTTATTGTTCAACTAAATTGGGATGAATATCTTCTTAATTTTTTTCTACAAACAGATGTCATGCATACTAAAGACCTGTGAAATGTCTTGGCCTAACATTACGTTTAAAAAAGAAACTTCAAAATACCATCTCTAATGGAATTTTATTGCTAATAGTAAGACTAATTTCTGTGTCGCTATTAAATGTTGTTAATCCTTAAGAAACTCACATGCATTCTTTCATTCTTTTAAAAAAAACCCAAAACAAAAACACCCCACCCCCCAAAAAAACCCCCAAAAAACCGAATAACCAAAAAGCAAAAAAACCCAAATAACTTTGCCCCAGCAGACCAGCAGATGTTTTGGTACGGTATTTGTATGAAGATTTTTTTTCTGTTTCAGGTTTTGCCTCATTGCCATTTGAAGACTTGAAAATTTTACTACTTTCTTTTAAAACTTCCGTTTGAGAGATTTATAATTCTCCTTTAAGAAAAATACTCCTGTGAGCAGATATCGGGCATGTTCTTTTAACTCAGCAGCAAAATAAAATAAAGACTATGGGAGTTAAAAAGTGGTGGGTTTTCTCTCTTTTTTAATTTTTTTTTTAATTTTGTTATTTTAAGTTCTGTTGTGCCTAGTTTCAAAACATGATTAGTTGCTACTGTTTTGGTAATGATGAAGTATTGTGAAAGGCTCATGATATTTTGAAAGATACAAGCTTTTTGAATTGCCACACTACCTCTTTACCCCCTTCCCCCATCACCCCCTCCCCATTTTCTACAACTTCTTGGGATATTTTTTCCCATCACTTCGCCCCTAAATCCTGTCAAAGTAGATGCTCAGCTGCAGTGGGTCTGGCAGATAAATACAAACCAGTAATGGGCCTATTATAATGAGTAGGTCCAGCTCCTGAATTTACTCTTGCAACTAGAAAAAAAATAATCCCAGTTTTCAGTTGGAGCGTTGAATGCAATGAAAAGCTTTTTCTTTTTCACCAGTTTAAACTGCAGTCTGATCACGGTGGATTCCAATTTAATCTCAATGCGGGTTTTTAAGCTGTGAAGCACAGAGAGCCCTGTTCTTACAGCTTAGAACGGGAAGGTCAGGTAGGTCATTTTAGAAGATGTGTTCTCTCCAGGGAGGAGAAGCTCTGCAGGGTAGTCAGGGTGTTTAAAAGCAGATGAAGAATCCGTGCTCCGTCTCCTCAACTTGTGTGTTGATTTCCATTTTCTTCCTAAACAGTGTGGAAAAAGTGTCTTGGATAAAATTGTACCGTGTTCATACTTCAAAGTGCTTTCTGTATACTTCCAGTTAGTCTTTGAACACCTTCATTTCCAAAGGCAAAACTTTTCCATTTTGCAGGGGTGAACTACCCTGCAATTTTAGGCAGCTGTAGAGTTTTTGGGGTTGAAACACTGCACATCTGTGTTTTGGACCATTTGGTGTGAATTAGTGCAGTTTCAAAATCTAATGGAATCAGGAAGTACATAGTATCGTGCGATACTGTAGCCAAGCAGAGTTTTAAGCCATCCTTCTTTGGTATCAAAACCACCAGTGCTGTGAAGGAAATGACTCTGGGCTCTCTTGGGACCTTCTCAGGCCATGGCTGAGGTTGTCACCTCTGTGATTTCATGACTCTTGCTACCCCAGCTGGCAAGGTCACTGTCTGCTTGGCTGTGTACACATGCCTTGCAGTCCCACCTCTGATGGCACACATAACTGTAGTGACACCTGGCTAGTGCTTACACTCACAGAATCACACAGAAGAATCACAGAATGATAGGGGCTGGAAGGGTCTTCTGGAGATCACCTAGTCCAACCCCCCTGCCAGAGCAGGCTGCACAGGAACGCATCCAGGCGGGTTTTGAATGTCTCCAGAGACGGTGACTCCACCACCTCTCTGGGCAGCCTGTTCCAGTGCTTTTGTCACTCACAAAGTAAAGAAGTTCCTCCTCAGGTTTAGGTGGAACTTCCTATGTTCAAGTTTATGCCTGTTACCTCTTGTCCTGTCACTGGTCATGAGACGTGGTCATAAGGCATTAGGGGTCAGTGATGCATGCAATGCACCTTTTTTTTTTTTTTTTTTAATGAAACCTAACATTGGCTGTATTTTTGCCCTCATTCCAATCCACTTAATTATCTTTTTAGCAAAGTTACAGCACCTTTGAGGACAGAAAGGGAAAGCCCCTTGGTGGTAAAGCTTTACAATACAACCATATGGCTCTCTTTGAATGAATGACTTCTTCCATGAGTTGCGGGCTGATGTACTTAAAATTAAGAGTGAGAAACATCTTGCCTGCTGTGGGTTTGGTTTGGGTTTTTGTTTTTGTTTTCTAGTTATTCTATTCATAAACTTGAGAAGACTGCTTCCAAGTTTTTACTGTCTTAAAGAAAACAAAAAGGGGAAAAAAGTGAAACTCTTCCCCAGAAACCTTAACAATAACTCCTTTGATTAGAGTAAAAGGTGGGATAGGAAAATGGTGATGCCAAAGAATAGATAGTGCTGAAAGTCCAAGTGTTTGCCCGTCTTTCTGATAGTCACCCTCTGGGAAATGGAGAATAACCTGTCAGTTCTCAGCTTTTATTTTTCAAGCTGTGGTTAGTCATAGAGACTTATTCTAATAAAATTCCTGCTGTAGTGGTTGTGATTATCGTAGCATTAGTTTTATTTACTTAAAAGTTTAAGAATACTGCATGCAGCTCCTACTTTTGAGATGATTATTCTTTATGTGTAATGTGCCGTCTTCATGTGTAGTTTATAGCCTCAGCTTTATGGGAGAGAAGAAAAGGAACTACCGTGCAGGGCTGCTTTCCTACATTCATTATTCTCTGGGAAAGATGGAGAAAAATCTCTTCCTGCACTTTTTAGGATAACGTGTTTCGGTGAAATATGACTGTGGCTCTTCGATCATTGCCTTCCTCTCCAGGCTATTGCTCTGCTTATTGGTAGGGGCCACCAGCCCAGGCTACTCTGGATGCTGTGCCTTGTTGCTCAGAAGGGGAACTTCTTGCACAAAGTGGCATCTTAAAAACATGCCTTTTCGTGCCTATTGTGTTAAATGTGTGCGCTCTGTCACATAAATGATGGATTCTTCTATTTTACTTGTTTTTGTCTCTTTTCAGTTACCCACCAAAGTTAACAGCATTCTTTAAAATTCATTAATAATCATTTTAGAAAGTGATCTTTTTTCTTTCTTTCTTTTTTTATTTTTATTTTTTTCTTCCATTATTGAATTGCCTGGATGGTCACAGTTATAAAATACAAATACAGTGACTGCAATTCATCTGAGATTACTAGCAGTTTTATTGTCTGTTTTACAAAGATTCTGTCATGTTTTTGCCGTCTGGAATTCTGAAGAAACACTGAAATAATACAATTGAAAAGAATTATTGCAAGAGGAAGAAACATGATTTGAGAATACTGGAACATCTTTCACTGAAGTAAAAGAGGCATTTAAAAGTACTTGTAGTGGTAACTGAAAGACATGTTTCACTAGATGCAAGTAAAATGCACACAGCTTAGGAAAGGAACTACATTTTTGTTCAGTGTAGGAAGAGAACTAATATTAAGAGATAACTTAATCATTTCAATTTATGTTGAGCAGTTTGATTATTCCAGGAACCTTAAATACCCGTGCCTGCCACTGCTTGCAGCTTCAAGTACATATAATTTGTGATTTGAGAATCTTCTGGCATAACTAAATTTAGAAGTACTATTCTTTTTATTTAAATGCTAGCTCAGCAATAAGCTTCAATAAGCTTAGCCTTCTGAAGTAATTTGTAACAACATTAGTGGCTAGCATCTCTGCTCCAGCATTGGTAGGAAAAATTGGCTTAATGTTGGAAAAAATCTACGACCTTCCCATGTAACTGCAGAAAACTTGGGATACACAGAAAGAAAGTTATGTTAGGCCATTATTCTTTTTTAAATGGTTGCTTTGAATGTTCACAGAATCATTTAGGTTGGAAAAACCCTTAAGATCATCAAGTCCAACCATAGACCTGACACTGCCAGGTCCACCACTAAACCATGTCCCTCAGCACCACATCTACACATCTTTTAAATACCTCCAGGGATGGGGACCCAACCGCTTCCCTGGGCAGCCTGTTCCAATGCTTGACAACACTTTCAGTGGAGACAGTTTTCCTAATGTCCATCTTAAAGCTCCCCTGGCGCAACTTGAGGCCATTTCCTCTCGTCCTATTGCCTGTTACCTGGGAGAAGAGACTGACCCCCACCTCGCTACAGCCTCCTTTCACGTAGCTGTAGAGAGCAATAAGGTCTCCCCTCAGCCTCCTTTTCTCCAGGCTAAACAACCCCAGCTCCCTCAGCTGCTTCTCTCATGGAACTTGTTCTCCAGACCACTCACCAGCTTCATTGCTCGTCTTTGGACACGCTCCAGCACCTCAGTGTCTATTTTGTAGTGAGGGGCCCAAAGTATTCCTAAGGTTCCGTGTTTGTTGAGGGGGGCAGAGGAGGTTCCCAATAGCAATCCTGAGCCAAAGTTTTGGCTGGCTGGGTGTGTTGCCATGAGCACTTGGGCCGACTTCATCTCGTCTGCAGGATCTGGGGACCGTACAGCTCTGCATCCTCATGCTAGTGACGATACTGCCCTTGGCTTTTAGGGACTGAAGATGGCTGCTCCCGCATTTCACCGTGGAGGTGCTCAGCTTAGCATAGGCAGCCTCGTCTGCAGCGGCGCTGGAATGGTGCCTCCCTCCTGGGAAGCTGGAGGCGCTTCCATGGGGGAAATGGGCACCTGGGGCTGCTCAGCCATGTCTGGATTTTTCCCTCGAGGTGTGGCATGTGCCCGTGGAGTACAAAGGCAAAAGCAAACCAAACCGAGAAAGCCCCCGTGTGTGGGTGGGGGGAGCGCACTGCATGCGGACGGCTTGATCCAGTCTTCCCAAACTACTCTGAGAGGTCTTCAGGAGAAGGAGCTTTGATGACATTTTTAAATTGGAGCCAAGTACAATTTCTTATTGCCCCTTTGTGTTACTTCAAAAACATCTCTTTATCGTTGTGAGAGTATTCTTTTGAAAGCATCCATCTGTCTGTATTTCTCATTTAATTCTTCTATTTATTTTTTTAAATCACAACATGATTGGCATTGAAAAAAAGCATTCCTAAAATTCTGTGATTAAGGTTATGATTGTTTATCAGTCTTTTAGCTGGGAAGAAGGGGATTGTGTCCTTTGTAGCTTCCAAAAACTAAAAGAAATATGGGACCTGGAGTTTTGTGAACAGGTGGAAATACGATTTTGACCCTCCCTTGTTGTATATTTTTATATTCTGGGCTAATTTGCTGGATGCTCCTTTTTCAGGGAACAGTTGTGTTGTAGGTTTATATTTCCTTGTGGAATTTTGTTCAAGTGACGCCTCGTGCAATTTAGTGCTTTTCCCACAGTTACGCTTTTTACATTAAATATGTGCATGTGTGACGATAGAGAGGCCGGAGAATTTTTGACAGGGGCTTTATGACACTCATGTTTAATTCTCTTGCCAGGAGCTGCGGGTGCCCCGAGATGTTCCACTTCTGTAGGAGCAGCACCAGAGGGCACTCCAAGGCAGCGGATTGCCCTGCGCTGCACAAAATGCAGCTGCTTGGCGAAGTGCAGCTTCCTCCTGCTCCTTAAATTTCTTCCTTTGGCTACCAGCTTTATAATTAGCTTTTAAAATCCTGATGGCTACTCTGTTCCTTAAATACGTTAGTGCTCTCTTGGAAATTGCGAGTCTGTTTCAATGCTGGTACTACCCATACTTCTAGATTCCAAATTTTTGTGACGCTTCAAAAAATAACTTGTAATTAACTATTAAAAGAATAACCCTCTATTTACAGTCCAATTTTATTTATCACCACAAAATATCATCCTGAGGTCACTGACAAAAATAGGACTGATAGGAAAAGGCAGACTAGGCAGTTATGACGATGCCATATTAAAAGCCTTAAAAACACTGCCTCCGGTTTTATTTCTGAACAGAGCAAATGTGTGGCGTGTTTGTAATCTTGCTTTCTCTAAGCATTGTAATCACTTTTGAGACTTTTTATAACTGGAAACCATAGTCTTTCCTGTAATGTTTATGGCAACGTGTCTGAATTGGAGATTTAGTTAAGTAATTGAGAAAACTACCTGTAAACTGATACCTTTTATTTGTATTTTAAAAATTATTTTAAACTTGTTTTATTTTCATGAAATTTACTGACCAAGTTTGACTAAGCAATTGAATTTTAAAATGTGCAGTTTTGTGGGGAGATATGTTGTTAAAGATTTTGATAATCGTTCCCATTTTACTTCTATAATCAGTATTATAGAATGATCTGTTTCTTGAACCTCTTGATTTAGTTAAGCACGTTTAAAATTAGACTGGCAGTGCTTTAGAGTGAAGAAATTCTGAGATATTACAGATACTAAGAATCTCTTCCAGTTGATACTCATGAAAGCAAAGACTTCGGCATTTTCTAGTGAGCTTTGGTTTAATATCCTGCTGTCTTTCTACCTACATTTTATGACAATGTTTGACTGTGTGTGTGGTACTTCACTAATCCCCGGAAAGGCGAGGCAGTTTTAGCAAAGCATGTGATTCAGAACAGTTTTCTGTGTATTTAAATACGTGCCTATATGCTGCCCTCCTCAGGGCACTGCTGGCTTGTGGGAACGCAAAGCAGGTAATTTTCTTTGAACTCCCTGTATGCCCGTATCTGCGAGCTGCACTACTATTTCATTTTGCCTGCAAAGTAACACCTTCAAAAAAGTAAATGTATGCCACGTTTAATTTCAGATCATAGAGTCGTAGGAATTAATGATGTCTTTTTAAATTGGCACGTAGAATTATACTTTTGTTCTGGTTTCAAAAATCCATGATTTCTTTTCTTTTGTCCCCTAGGCTCAAATCTGTGCAAAAGCTACAGAACGAGCAGAGGTTGCAGTTTAGTTGTGGCTGAATCCTGTCCATTTCAGTGATGCCTTCCCCTTAATGCTGTTTGACCTTCATAGATTTCCTCGGTTAAATTTCTGACGGGAGCTTAAAAAGAGTTCAGAAAACAAATCTGTTTATCAAAGAGCCTGTTACGCTGAACTTGGGGCATTGGGAAGGGAAAAATGTGTCTCTACAGTCACCCACCCACTGGTGCAATGTGTTCTTGGCGTCGCCGCTCTGTTGTGAGCTTTGATGCAGAAGTGGCTGTAGTCAGTCAGACCTAAGGTCCCTGTTAAACAGCATTTTGGCCCAGGCTTCACTGAGGATGCCTTTCTGGCCTGTAGGAATGGGGGAAGCTTGTGTTGATCCTCCTGGAGAACAGTCTCCCAGTCACCCATGAATTGTGGCTTACATCTTTCCTGAGCCAGAGCAGCATCTCTGTATGGTTTACAAGTAGGAATCGAAAATTAACAAATGTTGCTGTGAGCACCTAAAAAAAAAATCCGTGTCTCTGGTTTCCATTTTCCAGAAGTAAAGCTTCATGTGAGAGAATGACTTTATAATGCAGTGGAGAAGCTGAGGGCCGTACAAGGCCTCAGGACACATCTGTGGGGAACAGGACAGTTCTTCTGCCCATGAGCTCCTCCGGTCCCTGGCGGTAGCTTTGCCTTCTGAGCAAATTCTGGTGAGAAGAAGTGTTGGAGGTTTCCTGATACCTCTGGCCACAGGCTGTGTGATGCTCTCTGCGCTCAATTTCAGGCTGTCCTGGAGTAGGATTCACACATGAAAACATGTATGAAGGTGAGAGGGCAGGAAGGTGTACCCAAGTGTGCGTGTGTACACATGCAGAAGACTCTTGCGGGCTGATCTGCAGTGGTGTCGCTGACACAGTGGTGTCACTCCTGTGACCTAAACCACAGGCATTGGCAGCAACTTGCACATTCTGCATATACGTCAATAAA
Source organism: Dromas ardeola (assembly GCA_013398915.1). Classification (NCBI taxonomy): domain Eukaryota; kingdom Metazoa; phylum Chordata; class Aves; order Charadriiformes; family Dromadidae; genus Dromas; species Dromas ardeola. The sequence continues at coordinate 48,098 of VYZM01010211.1, forward strand.
AACATGGGTTTTAAAATTAGTGTAAATGGTGTGAAGTCAGCTTGATTTTTTTAAAAAAAAAGTTTTCAGGTAATTAAAAAAAAATATTAAATATTACCATGTTATGGAAAACATATTCACAACAGTCTGGACTTTCAGAGGAACGAAGGGAGGCAGGATGAAATGGTTGCATTTCAGTTCTTATTCTGCATCTATATATAGATAAAGAGTTTGAAAACCAACCCAGATTTTCTGGTTTCAGACAAGTTTCGCTCAGGCCCAGCTAACCCTGTGACTGACTGAATTAAAAACTCTTTCTACAAACTTATTTAGTAGTTTCTTAGTTTTCTATTGTACTTCTCTGACAAGTAGAAAAATAAAGACATTGGGTCCTGTGAGTGAGAGAGAGAGAGAGAGAGAGTGTGTGTGTGTGTGTGTGTGTAAGTAAAAAAAAAAAATCTATGTGGGCTATCGGTCAGTAATAGTCAGACCATGGAACAGCTGAAAACATGGAAACAATTTCCTCCCTAATTTGGGCAGATTGGAATGCATCCCCAAAATCCAAACGGAAATAGTAAAATTTAAAAACTTTTTATGAGTACCTAACCCAGCTGCACCTGGCCGGCCTAATTGCCTTCAACCTGGTCATTACTCAAAGGCATAAAGTTTAGCCACCAACAGCACTTATTAATGTATAATAGGAATTTACTTGTAAAACAGAATTATTGGAACGGTGTGATATCATAAAGACTGAGGTGCTGACATTTTAGATTGTTTTATATAGGGATGTTGAGTTATAATTTAGGAGTTGGATATTCTTTGGGTGATTAATCATTCTTAGGTATAATTTTAAATGTCTGGTGGATATACGTAGAATTAATGTTTGTAATGACCAGCTCATGAAGCATACTTACGTGAATAAGGTCACTTTTGGTTTCTGGACAATCTACTTCTCTAGCATTTTGTGAAAGGTTCATGAAAAACCTAGAAATGCTGAGGCCGCAGATTAATGAATGTTTCAGCAAGACAGCCCCTCACTGATTTCTGTAAAGATGTCAAAGCCGAAGCCCATAAAAGTGCCTGCAAATTCTCCCCTTCATATCAGTGGTGTGGGAAACTGAATACATTAATTCTGTTGGACCTCAAACTTAGAATCTGTCAATATGATTCCAGTGATTGATGGTTACAGACTTTTACCTACCTCATAAATATAATGTGCCTTGATTACAGAGGCACTGCTAGTGCTGCTATAGTTAGTTATGTCAGCACTTCCATTGTAAACCCTGTTTCTTTAGGGGTTTATAACTCCATCATAAAAATTCACTCTGGGATGAAATTTATACCATAGGCTTCTAGACTGTAAGCAAGTCATTTAAAATACAGATACACTAAAAAAATCAGTTGGACAAAGGCAAAAGCCCCCGACTTGCTAATTTTTTCATGTGTATGTGGTATTTCTGTAGCTGAGAAATGACTGGTTTTGAGATGAAAGGCCGCTACCTTTTGCTCCCTAGTGGAAGTTAGGCTCTGCGTGGGTGTCTATATGTAGCCACAACTTACGTGTATATACTTCTGTCATAAATATTTTTAGAACACGATATGTGTGCAATAACTTTTTTAAAAAAAATCTTGTAGTGTTAATACGTTGAAGGTTTTATCCACAACATAAACCAACACTAAACACCAATTTATAGATAAAATATAATTGCTGCGACGGAGTGTGAAGGTCAGGGGGAAAAGCATTAAAAACATATTCAGTTAAATACAGGGATTTGGATGTGATCCTCACCTGGGCTAAGTTAACGTCAGTAAACCTGTACAGACTTCTGCTAGCAAAATATCACTGGCCCGGTGTGAGATCTTTTTTCAAAGGATGAATTTTTCAAAAGCTGATTTTAAACAGGCTCTAATGTGTTATCTTAAAAACACACCATTTTTTAAATACTTTATAATTACCTGCTGGAGGTTTTATTTTAGTAGTGTTTTGTGTTTCTTGTGTCTAATGCAGTAGAACAGACTCAAAGAGGTTTCTGTGCTGTTGGTGGTAAACAGCACTGTAAGATGTGAATTTTCTTAAATTACAGTAGTTTTGCATGCTTTTTAGCGGTCTTTAATTCAATATTAAATGTATTTTTTGTGTTTTGGGTGTTTTAATAATACATATTTGTGGTTTGGGGTTTTTTTTCCCTTGCTTTTACACATTGTAAAGCTACTGTTTGGATTTCAAAGAAAACTGAAAACAGTATTTGTAACATACCAGGATGGTGTTTCCATATTCAAACCTGGTGATATAGTAGATAATGATTGGATCTTAATATGTAACACATCTTCCCAATGAGGATGTATTTACAAGTAGTGTAAAATCGGTCCATTACCATATAATTAGTTAATATGTCTTAAATTTTATTAACCTTTTCTTGCTGTGCATGTAACTGCTTTTCAAAGACTGCTGAAAAAGAGAAAAGGAAAACTTCATTACTTCTTTCCCCCGTTCTTTCTCACTGCTGGTTAAAACAAAGCTAGTTGTCAAGCTAGTTACCCTTTTTATGAATTAGTGATAGAAATACCTGAGGAGGAATCCATTGAAAGGTATTCTTTCTCCAAGTATTTAAATACCTTTAAAAAAAAATATAGATCGGTCTGAGATGATGGTTGTTTCTGTTACTAAAACTCCTGCTGCTTCAAAATACCACAGCTTCGGATAAAGAATTGAGCTTAGCCTTTTTTTGTTTTAAAGATACAAGTTAGCCTCAGACGGATACCTTAATTTCTTTTACTGACATTAGCCCTCCAGTTTGTTCACTGTTGGGTTTTTGGCGTGTAGTTTCTGGCATGACCGTGATTTTTAGGAGCCTGCAGTTTTTCCATTTGTAGTATGAATTGAAGCTATGTAGTTCTGATTCTCTCCTCTCTCTCCCTCCCTCCTCCCCCTACCCCC
>VYZM01010211.1:51055-67540 GCA_013398915.1 Dromas ardeola
CTCCCTCCTCCCCCTACCCCCGCCCTGTCTGCAAATAAAAAGACCAATCCTCCCAAAAAGCAGCTTGTATATATCAAAGAAGAAACCTGGAATCTTGAATAACTTTATTTATGAAAGAAGAGGGAGTGGGTGGTGGGACGCTAGCACTAAACCTTTTGAGGGCGGGCATCCGGCTCTCACAGTTTCCTTGGCTGGTTGGATATCTTGAAAGCCTTAATTTAAAAGTCATCTTACAATCCTTTTTAATTGGCTCCAAAGTAAGTAGTTGAGCATTTGTTCTGATAAGGAGGTTTTTGGCTCTACGTGTGCCATAAAATCAGCAAAAAGAGGGATCTGTTTAATACAACAATGATGCTGGGCTTTTTTGTTTCTAGGGTTTGCCCTAAACAGGATTTACCCCTTAAGGCAGCAGTAGCACACCATAAAAAGGCCGTTCTTTTACTCCACAGCAGCAAGGCTTTGACTCCCTGGTTTTCAGATTCCTTCTTTTAATAGGCAGCAATAACAAGACTTCCATAGGGTGGTTGCTGTAAGTACTGTACATGGTGTCTAAGATCAGAATGCTTTGCCTACAATGTTTTATTGCTTTTGGTTTATAAAGGCCTGGGAAAGAGCATCTAACAAACTTCAAGGTTCGGCTCGTGTTTCTGGAAACTTCTGGGTGGGGAAAGCTTGTAGATGGAATAAAGTCAAACGGGTTTTGCTGACTTACACTTACATTATTGCTTCAGAGTTCTCAAATCTGTGTACTCCCAAACCCTGACAAATATCCTAAGTAGTTTGCATTGTAACCAAAAAAACAAACAGTGAAAGGCAGAAAATTTAATTGAAAAGGTGGAATTAAATACTTCCATGCACCATTAACTCTGTTGCTATAGAAATGTCAGCCTTTCTTTGCTCCCACGTATCTATTCATTAAGTAGATGTGTTTTTTATCTGAGGATTTGTTCCTGCTTCCCCAGGAACTTGAAATCTAGTTTACGGCTGTGGAGAGTATTTATTTGGAGAAGCTAGTTACTTTGTACCACCCTCTCAGTTCCTTTTATCGTCTGTATTTTCACAAGGTTTTTAAAGTCTCCTCCTGACTAAGCCGTAGGCGGTCTGCTTTGGCAGGTAGCGCGTGGAGCAGACACACACACACACACGTACACGCCACTGCCTAGTTCATGTGTTCAGTGTGTGTGGTGTGAAATTTCATGCAAGCCCTATGCGGTTATAATTTGCTTGTTTGCATAAAAAGATTGTTTTGTGTTGCTTGTCCAGCAGGTTGGTCGTGATTGCTCATTACCTGTTCTGTAAAATTCCATTGGTAAGCTCTTTGTCTAACAGCAAATTAACATTGTGAATTGTATGGCTCTGAGAAGTCCGACTTCTATGGAATTTCATGTTTTTCTGACACTACTGTAGTGCAATAAGCATCCTATGATGTTGGTGGTTGTCAGATGGACTGTCTTCAAATGCTGCTTAAGCACATTTGAAGGTGCAGCCAGGCACCTGGGACAGGAAAAGTTTTTCCTCTCCTGCCTTGTAAGCCCATGGTCCTGAGTGCTCGTGATACACTAGATAATGCTGATAAAAAGACAACAATTTCAAAGGGAAAAGGGACATGCATCAGAAAGCGGTTCTGGCCCAAGGTCTCCTACTCTTCCAGTTGCTGAATAATTGTTAGAAATATTTCAGTTTTCTGGAAGTTACTAGGAACTCCTTTTGTTGAAAATTGTTCTTGGCTGTCCCTGGGAAGTTGAAGCTGTACGAGCTCCTGTCTTTTAATGCTTGTTTGCTCATTCACACCCAGTTTCTCATGGTTTTCATTTGTACTGATTGATTCAGAAAATGTGGCAGACTTCTTCTGATGTTTGTTTGAACTGGGTCATCTTATTGCCGTGAAGTTCTTTGGACGGGAAAGACTTGCAAGTCAAAAGAAAGACGCTCAGGCTGGTACAGATGAAGCAACGTATCTTTCCCATTCTCCGATAAAAATGGGTCCCCTCGCCCTCCCTCCTGTCTTCCCTAATCCTCTTAAAGTATTAGTGTGTCTGCTTTCTTTCCACCTAGAGGTACAGTGGGCTTGCAGGAAGGAGTGGTTATATTCATTCTGGCAGTGTGGACTGTCTTGGAGCACTACGTGGTGTGTGCCCTGTATTTTTGCTCATGTGGTGGGGTGTAAACTGAGCCTGCTCCTCAGATGAGATGAGATTATTCAGTGGTCGTATGCCAAAGTATGCGTGAGGTCTGGGAAAACGGTGTATCAGTCTGCATTTGTGGACACTGGTCACTTTATGAGAAAAGCTGGCCCTGTTTAGGAACCTAGGTGGTACTGAAGACTGCGGAACTGCCCTCTAATGCAGCCCTCTAACGCTGCTTATTTGCTCCTTTCTCTTTAAAACGCCCTATGTAATTGAGGATGCCGGGAGCCTTGAGCTACTTGGAGTAGTGGCCTCTCCTTCTTCCATAAGGCTCTGCGTATATGCTGACAGCTATGTGAGATACCAGAAGGAATGGTGTACCTGACTAGGGAGCAGATGCTTTTTTCTCTCTTTCAGTCCCTCACCCCCAGCATAACATAATTCTGTTGCTGTATCTAGCAACAAAATGGCCTGTCAAAATGTCTTCTGGTGACACTTAACTTCAAAAAATTTTGGTGACATTTGGCATGCAGTGTTAACAGTGAGAACCTGAAGAGCATATCTGAAAGGTCATTTAGATATATAAGAAAAATATGTCAGAATCTAATGATCTTTCAGAAGATTGTGAGGGGCTCAAAGAGCCTGTAGGAAGGTAATCTTGGGTGCTAATGAACTTTACAAACTGTCCAGCTCTGCGAAGGTTGCTTTAATGCCCCAGTTAACCGGTGCATTTCTGTTAATTCTGAAGTATGGATGTCACTTGAACGCTGACAAAATACAGGGGAGAACTTTGGTGGCTTTTGAGGCTTTTCTTTATTCTTTTTGTGAAATTGGGTACTTTTTTACATCGGGTAGCGCCTTCATTAGCTTGATGGACTAGTCTGACATTCTTAACTCAAGAATAACTGTGTCCTTTTTCCCTCTCAAAAACTGTTCATATGCAGTAGATTCACAATGACTTTTCAGGCTAGGTATTTTTTTGGAGGGCCTTGGGATGTGGGATTCTTGAGATAGCGAAAGAATTAAGTACTGAACGTCTGTGCTTTAAAAGGAGTGAGGATGCTTGTGTGTATATGTACATGCATGTGTGCATACGTGCAGTCTCCCATACGAAAACTGACTTTCAGATCATTTAGAACATGGAAAATACTCCTTTGGTGACTGTAAAGTGCACATAAAAGTGTTGAAGCTGCTTTTACAGAATCACGGAATGGTTGAGGTTGGAAGGCGCCTCTGGAAGTCATCTGGTCCAACCCCCCTGCTCAAGCAGGGTCACCCAGAGCAGGCTGCCCAGGACCATGTCCAGGTGGCATTTGAATATTTGCAAGCATGGAGACTCCACAATCTCCCTGGGCAACCTGTGCCAGTGGTTGGTCACCCTCACAGCGAAAAGGTGTTTCCTGATGTTCGGACAGAGCCTCCTGTGTTTCATTTTTGTGCCCTGTGCCTCTGGTCATGTCACTGGGCACCACTGAAAAGAGCCTGGCTCCATCCTCTTGGCACCCTCCCTTCAGATATTTATACACATTGATGAGACCCTCCTGAGTCTTCTCTTCTCCAGGCTGAACAGTCCCAGCTCTCTCAGGCTTTCCTCATAGGAGAGATGCTCCAGTCTCTTTGTCATCTTAGTGGACCTTTGTTGGACACTTTCCAGTATGTCCATGTCTCTCTTGTACTGAGAGGCCCAGAACTGGACATAGTACCCCACACGTGGCCTCACCAGTGCTGAGTAGAGGGGAAGGACCTCTACTCAGCATTGCTGGCAATACTTTGTCTAATGCAGCCCAGGATACCATTTGCCGCCTCTGCCACTGGGGCACATTGCTGGCTTATGTTCAACTTAGTGTCCACCGAGACCCTTAGATCCTTTTCTTCCAAGCAGCTTTCCAGCTGGGTGGCCACCAGCATTGGTACCTGGGGTGGTTGTTCCCCAGAGGCAGGACTTTGTACTTCTTCTTGTTGAACTTCATGAGGTTAAGGCTTTTGTGAACAACCTACAGAAGTTTCATAAACTGAAAATACTTTCCAGGCTCAGCTATGAAGTATGCTCTATTTGGCTTCATTTTAGTATGTCCAAATGTTAAACCAGTTGAAATTTTTCAGTTTATCTGGGGGGGTGAAGGGGAAGGCATGAACTTTTTCTTTGTTAACTAGTGCTACTATGAAAGTTTTTAGCAAATCAGAAATGTATACTGTCTTGGTTTTTTTTTTCTTCTCATGCAAACAGGCTGTACAAAAATAATCGCATAGGATCTGGCCATAAATTTTTGCTTTTAAACTGACACAGCTTAACATTTTCAAGGAGAGTAGCTATACTATTGGGTCTGCATTACCCTCAGGTTTCAGCATTTTTCTCAAAAAGGAGGTAGCTGCGGATAGATTAACCTACCACATCTGATTGCAGAAGTAAATGAAGCATGGTCCTTCTGATCTTTGAATGTTCTTTATATTGCCTTTATTTTGTACTGTGGTTACTGGTGTTCTATAAGTCTCTGAATTTTCTAAAAGCTGTGGCTAGCAACAAATTGTAGGCATAGGTCAGACTATGAGGATCAGAATATTCTTTGATTTTCTTCCCCTGCTGTTCCTTCTGAAAAAGGAAGAAGGAATGTCTGTTTGGCTAAACTGAATTTATTTAGAAGACTTCTAAATGCCACAGTAAAATTTGCTGTGTGTTCACAGATGAACAGAGCTCTACAGGTTTTGTCATACTGTGGTGTCAAATGGGTAGATGGGCCAAGCAAGAAAAAAAGATAAAGTTGGGTAAGTTTTGTTAAAATTCCTCTAGATTTAATTGTTTTACCTTTGAGTCCAGTGTTGGATTTTATTCTGTTGTCATCATTCACAAGATGATGGCAAGAATCTGGCAGGTAGCTTGTGGTCCAAAAATCTGCTGGAAACTTAGGCTGAAGAGGACCAGGTGGAACTGCTGAAGCTGGAGGGGAAAATGTGGCATTCGTGTGTTTTTTCTAAAAAAGACGGATGCTTTTTAAAATGACAAAAGATGGAATACTTCATTAAAAACACATCAAACACACAGTTGTTATATTGCAAGAATTTGTTAATGTGTTTTTTCAGGTACTGCGCCCCGTAAGAATGTTCCTTGCAATTCTGAAGCACATTACTGTTCATGGCACTTTTAAGAGTCAAACATACTAGCTACTTTAATCGGGATAATAATTTAGAGTGTCAAAAGGGTAGTGTACCTTCTCAGCATTTCCATTTGGTATTATTTTATTCCTTTAATAGTACTTTATAGTTCCCAACCTTACCTCAATTAGCAGTACTGACAGATGCTAGTTCAGCATTTTACCTCTAGCCAGTAGGGCTTTCTTTAGAATAAATGTCAGTAATTTTATGTTGCTAATTTGAGGTGATATACCTACATGTAAAATTACATTTTAAGTTTCTTGTTATACTTGCAGTGAGAGATGGCAGCATAAAGAAATATAAGTGAGCGCGCCTGAGAGATAGTTCAGGACTAGAAGGTTCATTATGGAACTTTTATAGCTCATTTTGAGGTGTACTGCAGTTTTTGTTAACTCTTTCTTCCACTATCATCTGTTTCTCCTGACACGTCTTCCCTTTTTCCTCCTGAGATTCTTTTGTTTAAAAAACGTGTTTATTTCATTAGAGGCTTTGGGGAGAAGTGGCGTAGGGATTTGGATTTTTAAAGATCTTTAAATGCTGTTACATGTTGCTTCTTAATAACACTCATTGCTTGTTTAGTGAAAAGAAGACATTTGTTACTACGCTGAAATTTCTATCTGAAAAATGTCAATGTAAGTGTTATGTAGGTGAAATAAGGAAACATTATATTTCCTATGGCCGGGCTGTTCTTGAGAAAGACCTTAGGGAAGCTTGTCCCGGTTAATAGGAAGCAAGCAGAAGGAAAATATTTCTGAGAAGTATGCTGCTGATCAAGCACAATAGTCATGACAATACTGATGATTGGTATCAGCAGACGCTATCAAGAGAAGTCTGTGCTTGGGCATTGTTCTCTAATTTACCATGCAGAATAGAGGGGAAATTGCATGAGAAGGCAGAGCTGCAGTTTAAGATTACAAGAAACTGCAGCACTAACTGTTCCATAAATTATTTGGGATTCATTTTTAAAGATGGTATATTTTTCCTGTATAGTTAGGTATTTCAGTCTTTCTTGAATGGGGTCTTTTTTTAGTAGTTTAGATTGTACTGCAGATTCTCTCAGTCAGTTACTAAATTACACTTTTATCTATTTCGTAAAGAAAAATACCACATGTGTGCATACTAATAACTTTATATGAGGCAGCAAATCTGGCCATACATACTGATCGGAAAGTAAGCCAGTAATTGCCAAGCAAGAGGAAATAGATGCTTTCTACGGCAGTACAAAAGCCAGTATACTGAATAAAGAATTTACTTATTCTTTTTCAGTATATTCTTATACCTAAATAGAAATTCCCAGGGCGTAGAGCTCAGATCTTAATTACATACAGTACAGAATTGCTTGGTTTTGTGACACACATTTAAAATTGTTCCTAAATGCCGTTACTTCTAAAGAGTTAATTGACACTTCCTATGTCATTGCATAGTTGTGAGTTTTTCTGTAGTCTTTGCTTTACTGTGTGGATATGCATTGATTACTGTGAAGCAATTTCAGTGTTTCAATTTCTAAAATAAAAAAAAAGCTTAGCGCGATAATAGTTATTCTGTACATGAGAAATCTTCTATAAATTTACATAATGACTATAATTTTAATTTAGTTGTAGCTGCAGAAATAAACTTGGCCTAATTTTGAGTTGAACAAGAATGTCGTGTTCATAAAGGTTCGATTAAAAACAGCAATGGTATTTTTCAAAGAAATTGAGAAACATTATTAAAGCCTCTTTAACACTATGATAAGTTTCTCAATAATGATTCACTTATCTCTCACTCCTGATCTGAACATTTTAGAATATTAGCCTGTGTGCATCTCCCCTTGCCCCTCCAGTTAATTTGATTTTTAACACTGGGGGAGGGGAAGGGGCACAAACCAGACAAGTTAACGTAAAAAGTAGAAAAAAATTCTTTTCGTATCACTTGTTACTCTGCTGAAACTGAAATGTGCCAGCACTTTTGGGTGGAATGAGTGGTACTATTCGTAATCATCGAACATAGGATGAAATTAAGTATGTCATTTTTAATAAAAAGTCGGCAATTCTTTCAAGAAGTTATAGAGACTTTTTTTTTTTCCTTCGAAGCTAGCTACACAGATTTCTTCTTTTCTCTGCCTTGAACTTTTGGCCTTGCCCTCAAGAATATGGGTGGTATATGTTTTAAAATTGATATATTAATGTTGAATTTTTATTGTCACCGTTTCTATTCGTGCGCCTTTCAAATCCTTCATTTGTTTGTTTCTGAACTTTGGACATATCGTAAAAATGTCACCATTGTGGCTGAACATTAAGCACCTTCCCATTTTGCTCTGGGCCGTTGAAATAAATTTGGACCAGGTGCTCCTCTCATAACAGAAGTCCTTGATGTGCCCTGATAGCGAGCGGGAGAGCGGAAGCTGTCAGCCTTCAGCTGGCTTGAAGAATGCAATTAGAACAGTTTTAATACTGTTGAGGGACCCTGTCCAATCAAAGCTGTTTGAGTTAAGCCAAGTCTAGGGTCCTAAACATGTACTTTAAGCACATCAGCTTTGTCTTTTTAGTCAGAGCAGATCTGTCATTCCCACACATTATGTGAGGGTGGGGATTTTTGTTGTTTTTTTGTTTTGTTTTGGGTTTTTTTTTTAATACCAGCAGAGATACTCCCATTCCTTACCAACTCACTGTTATTTTATCTGTTAGCTTTGTCTTTATGGCATTGTTAATACTTGTAGTTCAAAGCATTTATTGTCAAATTAAGGCTTAAAATGCATTTTTAAATGTCAAAAGTGCCTATTCCTTTACATAAACTCTAGATTAGGTAAATTCATAAGCAGTTCATCACTAAGTTTTACAGATTTGGCTGGTGAAAGAAAAGGGAACATCAGCACATACCAGAACACATGAAATAAGTAGAAAAACTCTAGAAACCAGGCAGTACTACAATAAGGTACTATTTTTACTGAAGACTTAGCTTGAGTTAATTTCAAAGCTGGATGTGATTTATTGATACCAAAAGCGAAGGGCTGGAAAACTTGCAGGCTCATCCTTTTTTTTTTTTTTTTCCCCCTCCCTTCTCCTTTGTTTAATTAGGATTTTCAAGTTTGCTTGTTGCTTCCTCCATTGCTCAGTGTTAGGGTTGACTTCACTGGAATTAATGCTTCCCTGAGGGATACTGCTCAGCTGGACGTTTCATTTGTTTCCCTGTTTTTCCTTAGTTGGTAAAGTTGTGGTTCAGTTGCCTGTTTTGAGCCTCACTAGTCTGCGAAGTAGATAAGAAAAGTAGATAATGTAAAGAGTTTTTTGGCAAACTGTATATTGGGGATATTTTTTTTTTATTGGTGGTGTTTGGGGTGGACGGGATGGTCTATTGCATAGTCTGACTATAAAGATGTACCTAAAAGAACAAAAAAGTAACAGCTATCTGCTCTGGTGCCTCCCCAGGTAAATTTTAGTTTTTCAGATGAAGATGGGGAAGGGAGTAGAAAGTGAACTTAGTTTGTGTGGGATTTGGTAGACCAAATTGTGTTTTGCTATATCTTTGGTTAAATCAATGTCATTAGTGGCTTAAAAATATATGATTGTCTTTTATGAGTTATGATTGCTTAGTACAAAAACTTTTTAATTGTGTTCCTAGCTTAATGCATTAAGACATTTCCAAGGCTTGGTTCTGTGTCATGGGTTGGAAAGGGAAGTACTTTTTGCTTTCTAAGTAACTGTCACCCATTTCAGGGATTTTTGTATATGTATATGTGAACTAGAAAAAAGCTCAACTTACTGTCTTACATCTTAAAAGGCTGAAAGGAGGAATTACAGATTGGTTATCTTAATTTTGATTCCTCAGAAGATACTGGGACAAATCGTTGAATAACAGAGAGAATAACAACAAACTGTGGTTTCACAACTTCTTATGAGAGTGCCACGGTGTAGACAAAAGTACTGTAAGAGGCGTGTCAAACCAGAAGGGAATTGGCTCCAAGCAAACAGTGATGGGCACGCTTGGTTCTGGACCAAACACTCATTCTATGCATTCGTTTGCAATGCTGCAGGCAATGTGAGTTAGTACAGGGAGCAAATCAAAAACTCCTTTCTGCCGTTAGTTCCTACCGCTGACCTTTTTACTGCTGGTGACTAATTCTTGACCTTTTCCAGTGGTGTCTGTCCTCTTCCCCCTCAGTCTGAGATACAGAGCAGAGTCTGTGTTTCACTGCTGTTAGTGGTGCTGGGAAGGCCAGAGATGAAATGGTTAAGTCCAGTTTTGAGTCAACAAAAGAAGTGGACCAGCTGAGCTTGGTCCCAACTCCCAGAATAGCCCTCAGTGGGTCAGACCTGATGCTTCAGGGAGAAATTTGTTCCCTTTTGACCCCTCCAAATGCGTATTTGTACAAAAAGTGACCACCTGAATTTGCAGTAAGAAAAATTTGGGTGATGGAAATAGTTTGAGACTGGTATCTCTGTTTTTGGAGGTTATTCAAACAAATGCTAGGAATGATACAGCTGATCCTTTTGGCAGATGAGTGGCCTAGTTAACCACCTGAGGTCCCCTCTCATCTTCTTTGGTCTCATCTTTTGGCCATTTGTAACCAAGTTTGCCACTGGGATGAAGATGTCAGGGGGGTGGTGTTCTTCTGAAATTTTCTGGAGAAAGACTCCTTTTATACCTTCAGGTGATGGAAAGGCTGTGCGGTGACCTGTCACCTGGTGTGATGGAGAGGTAAGGAGTGCTGTAAGCACAGGCGAGTATTTAGGAGGAATTAATGCTGTGTTAAATATCAAAGAATGAACTTCCCAAGCAATGTTCCTCTCCATACTGATCCTTTGGTGTTCATTCACGTTTTCATCTTAGTCAAAACTTCTCCTTGCCACCAGAGTTGAATTTGTGGGAAGTTTTTGAGCCTCACTTGAGCTCATGAAGCATGGCTGGTTTGCTTTTCATTGCAGAGAGCCTGTGTGCAAGGACTGTGTGTCAGGCTGTACCACAGGATTGTCTTGAAACCACTACTGTGAGCCTAGCTTGGGCAAGACTACAAGTGAAGTCAGTAGTCCACCTTCAGCTCTTCTGGATAAGGTGTTGTCTGGCACAGGGCCTAACAGCGGGCTGTAGTAGCTGCAGAATTGTTGAAGCCAGCACATTGCCAACAGGCACAGTGCCTAGATCGAAAAAGTGCTATCAATCTCCCATTAAGAAAAAAAAAAAGGAAAAAGAAAAAAGAAAAAAATATGTATTGAAAGGTCATTGTATCTCCCTAAAGCAATTATTTTTTTTAAAGTGTAGAAGTCAGATTTTTTTTTTTTTGAGGCTAATATAATTTAAACAAATATTAAATTAAATAATTGGATGAATTTTAGACAAGGGTAATATTAAATCTGTTTTATTTCTGTGGAAGAAAAAAAATTACTTGCTGCATTTGACTTGACTTCCTTCACTCCAGTAATTACTGAGTATTTTAAATATGCAAGAGCGATGCCCCATCTGTAATTACAATTATTTGCTTTCCCGATGCATTGAGGATGGTGAAGGTAATGATTCTACAGCAAATTTAAAGCAGGTTCTGCTCATAAATTATTTTCCTTCTCCGTGGCAGATCTGTCCTTGCAAGCCATCTGCGGTTTGAGCATATTTTTGTCATCACTTGCAAACACTTTAATCAGCCTGAAGTGCTGTCACTGTGGATTAGAATATTTGCAGTGCAGGAGCGCACAAAAAAGAGGAAAGGAATTGCAGGAAAAATACTTGGAATCAGGAGAGAAGTAGAAGTAGCTTTGACACATCGAGTTATCAGTTCTTCCACACTCTAATGCAAATAAACTGTTGGAGCTCTACAGAGAAATATACTCAGATTCTGCTGTCATAACTCTCTCTCAGCAGAAACTGTAGAGCAGAGAGGTGGTGGCCAAACTGCTGCTTGTCTGATGCAGAGATGGGCTGTTTTCCTGAGTGGCAGAAAGGAGGAGGGTGTGAGAGGAGGCAGCCCTCTGTGCCTTTTAGCGAGTTAAGATAGGAAAACAGAAGGTCCCTTCCTTGCTGAATATGGTACATGACTTTGGGCAGTTGTTTGCCTCGTATCAGTCAAGAGATGATGAATGCAGGTACAGGGTTTTACTCTCATACTGGGTTCCTGTCCAGCATGCATGCCCGTATGTGAAATGGTTGACTGTCCTCTCTTTAATTTCTTCGCTGAACTCGACAGCAGTTAATACAGTCTAAGCAGTAGCTATGAAGGATATATAGGGAATAGCTGTACGAAACATTTAATGTTGCCTTTTCTGCAGTAGCAGAAAATCTGACTGTGCCTTATGCTTTGTGCACAACAGTGCTAGGTAATTCTGTGCTCCTGCTGTTGTATAGCTGGACTTAACCATCTGCAGAAGTAGAAGCACTACTGATTTACCATTTGCAGGGCAGCCAGACCTTGACGAAATGCACAAGCCCTTCTCCTTAATACTAGTGAGCTATATCTCTGAAACTGTAATATCTAATGTATTGACCTTCCTCCACACGCATACCTACTCAAATGTTTGAACTGTAAGTTCAGTTTTATGATACCTCTACAAAAGCTGGAAGTTACCAAAATACTGAAATAAAGACAGAAAGCCTCAGTCTGTATTTTCTAAGGTTCCACATTTATATTCTGCCCTTTGTTCAGCTCCCTGTGCCACAGGAATGCTATGTCTTCACACCTAAAATGCCGTCTGAGTTCCTGTAATTACCTTAATGGTGTCCTGAAAACATGGGCCTTATGAAGTGGTCATTTACCTATGAATGAATGTGTGCAAGCACGTGTAGATGTGTGTAAATATATCTATATATCTTGTCTGTACACGTGTACATATATATACACAAACGTAGTGTATGTGTGCATATGTGTATATATATCTACACACAGAATTTGCTACCTAATCAAGAGACAGTATGATGTGCAGTGTTTTATATCTATCTGTAAATATGGGCACTGAGATAGAGAGTACAGCCAGAGCAGGATATAAGAATACGATCATGGGAGATCGCACAAGAAGCCTTTCTCCTTGTTGGCTGGATAAAGAAGGAGCTTACTTCATTCATCAGTGCAAGTTCAGTGTAACACAAAGCCCGTAGACTTAATTTGGTGCCTCGAAAACTAGAATAACCTTCTTCAGCTGTGATACGCTGTGCACAACAAAAACAACTTAAGTCTGTCTCTGCGTTCAGCAGTCCTGGGTACAGACTGTGCCATTGCACATTGAAGGCAACTGCTGGTGTGCATAAGGGATGAATTTCTGAGTTGTTTTTTTTCTTCCTACCTCAGATAAATAATAATTGGCAACTTGGTAGCCACCGGAACATCAAATGAGTTTTCAGTTCCTGAATTTCTGAAGTAACATCTTCAGAAACCTCTTTAAATCATATGAATACAAGATTCAGAGAGTTTCGATCTCTTGAAACATCGAGTCTTGAATTCCTATCTTTTAAACTGTGGAATCATGTCCTCTCCCTGATAACAGTTTAAAATTCTCCTGACTTAAGCTGAACAAAGATTTCTATGTAGTATCTGTCAATGACTGTTCACTCTTAGAATAAGTACCCTTTATTTATTGTTTGAAAAAAGCCAAGAATACAAAATTGTAACCTTCTTGTGAAATAGTTGTTAATGAGGTTTTTCTGTAAGAACAGGTACCAAGGTCTGTAGTTACATTTGGCTTAGATGTTGCTGTTACTTTGAGACTGTTTTACCACAAAAGTAATTTGATCAGCTATCAAAATAAAGTGTATAAGTCAGAAGACCAGGCATGTATTCCTATCAGCAGTAAACCAACAAGAGAATGAAATTAGGTGAATAATAAGAAATAGATAATAAAAATAAGATTAGTACAAGTTTAGGAAACAAAACCAAACCCTAAATCCAGTACCAGTGACTTTTAGCAGACTGTTACAACATAAAGTTGTGGTTCTTATTCTATTATTTAAAACCAGTAAATGCTGGAATCCCATGGGGAAGTCTTGCTGTCAGTGTTACTCTTATGAAAAAAGGATATATGGTTATTACGCTTTATAATCTACAGGTTGAGGGGGGTTTGTGTTTTTTTTTTTGTTTGTGTTGTTTTGTTTTTTTTTTTTTTATTGTTGTTGTTTTTTCAGAGTCTCCTCTACAGTGAGTGTCTTTAGTTTTAACTTTAGGAAAGATACTAAAGAAGTATTTCAAATTCTGTGTTGATGGTATGTTCTTGCATGCAACCTCTTCATGCTCACTAGCCTCAGGGGTAGTGTATGCACATTTATGAAGAGACAGTCCATCAGTCATATTGACCCTTTAAGACCAATGTGTACTTCAAAATATAGGGGAATATCTATGTTTTTTGCATGTAGCTGACTGCAAATACTAATCTTTATGGTAGGAAGAGATGGTTCCGTGTGACTTATTAAGGTCCCTCAAGCATTTCCATTTAGAGAGTTCCAATGTTTATCTTCTGCTCTTTTCTCTCGGAACAGAACAAGAGAAGGCTTGTGTTGTGTGCCTTTGCTACATATCTCGCGTGAGCATGTGGAACTCTGCGCCAGTGGATGAGAGCTGACCCTTTTAGGTGGAAAATGCTCCTTTGGATGGGAAGAGAAGCAGCCTGACTATGGGGCAGGCAGAGAAGCTTGTGAGTTACAGGGGAGAGGAAGCAGGGAAGGTAGTAGTAGACATCTAAATGGGAGAGACATACTGACATTTGCAAGAAAAGACCCATGTTCAAGTCAAAAACATGGTGGTTATTTTATGTGTAAAATGCCAGGGATCAAACCCAGGGTATCACTGAGTAGGATCAGTTAATAAACCAATTAAAATAATAAAGCTTAAAGTCGGATAATGGTGTATAATGTTTTCCTTTTTGCCCAGTGTCTCCAATTGGTAGGAAGGCTGTTAACAGGAACATGAGATGATACATTTTTTTATTTACTTTCTTGTCATGTTCCATGCTAGAGGAGAATTGACACCACTATCAATAAACCGGGCAGGATCAGATGGAATTGGAGTAAGTGGTAGTTTAGAGGACGCCTTGCTGGAAACAATGTCTCAGAGCTGAGATGGGTCAAAGACTTTCTGGAAAATGTTTGGTTTTTTTGGCAGCCTTGTTTAGCATTTCAAGAAGAAATCAGGTATATCAAATAATAGCTTTTCTGCAAGAAGGTACTGAAACTTTATCAACCAGTGCCTAGCAGTCTCCTATTTGAAAGACCAGAGGGTTTCAAGGTAAACTTTAACCTAGAATAAGCAATGAAAGTATTAGAAGAAATATATACAGTAGGCAGGTTCAAAACAGACATATTGGGATATTGGCAATGTGTTTATGCTAAGGAGATGTGTGGTGTTGATAGATGTCACTCAAAAAGTTGAAGGCATTCATTTTGTGAAAACTGTTGTGAAACCAATTTGAAAATTAGAGTGCAGAGAAGTACATTATTCATACCAAAGTTTACTCCAGTTACCAAAAGATAGATAGACATTAATTAAAGACATGCTTCTTTGGTAGTTGTTATAAAAATCTCTCAACTTAACTCAAAGTTATTTCAAAATATCAGGAAGTAGCAGGCTTGCCAAGATGCATTAAAGTGATAAAGACACTTGAAAGAAATTCAGAAGGAAAGATAACCTTCAAGGCAATAAAAAGCATGCACGTTGGTGTAACTCCCAAAATAGATTGTAGGCAGATAAATGTGTATAAGGTCTTTCACCAACATGTGTGGACCTGTGCTTTTGTGGGAGAACATTGGTATGTGATCTGTAAGTGAATACTCCAAATTGGTGCAAAATATGATTTGCCCTTTGTGAGAACTTTTGGTAAACATCCTAGCAGAAAATGAAATGAAAAAAGGAAAAGGAAATAAGTACTGTCATCTCTTGTGCAGAATTTCCTGGTAGCTTTTACCTGAGGAGAAAGTTCTCTGATGGAAAAGATGTTCTTAAATCGTGAAACCTTCACTAAAAAGATGGATACTTGCTGTCATAATTTGTCTGTATTGTAAAAACATTTATTTACGTATCAATTTGAAAAATACTCCTGGGAAGATAAATAGTGCTTTGGTTTTCTTCTGTTGGGTGAATGCAGAATCCTGAAGATTACACTTCATTAATAAAGCAACTTCCTGTGGAACTGCTTGATTGTTAATTCACTGCTTCATGTCTCTTTTAGACAAAAATAAGCTGTGATAGCCATTTTTTGTTTTGATATTTAAATAGTAACAATATGTATACCAGCTGACTTTGTCTGCTTTAGAATAGCTGGCATCTTCCTTGGTTTCATCCATCCACTTTTACCTCTTCAGACAGGAAGAAAGATGCAATGGTGGATGTGGACAGGAGGTTTCTTCTTCTTTTAAGAAGGTGTATTTATTCAGGAGAAATTATAGGACTGCTTAGAATTTTGCATTAAATTGTGTGCAGATGTCTGTGGGGTTAGTTGGTTTTAGTATTTTGCAGCTGGGTAGCCCTTAAACATTGCCAACATCGTACTGCAGTACCTGAATCTATTGTTCTGTCTGGTAACACGACTGAAAACTCCTGGTCCTTCTACAGAATCGTCTTTTAGCCTTGAACTACACTTTCAAAGCTGCGACATTGCTTTGAAGTTTCCTGTTCATATATTATCGTGGGGGAAGCTGCCATGCTGTTTGACAGGGACTGTGGGGTGAAGGACTCGGGGTCGGTGGGCTGCTTTTTCTCTGGACACAGTTTTGCACCTCGAATGAACATTCTTTTCCTGATTACTTTTGGGGCACTTCTTTGAGTGCAATTCATAGTAGGCATAAAATTCGAACACAGGCTATTTAAAATGCTGCTTTTATTCTTGCCTGTTAACTCTCACAATTGAAACCCTAAGGAACATTTGAAAAGTGCTGGTCACAATTTCGCAGGTAATAGGATCATAAATAAACATCTATATGCAGATAAGGACTTGACAGAAATCCATCCCTTGAAAGAAAGCCTACTCTGCAGCTCCAAATTGCTGGATTTATCTCAATCACATGCAAAGTGCTACAAAACACATGTGCACAACACCCCCTAAACAATCTGTCCTGTTGTGGTGGGATTTAGGATTGGAAAGCTGAGGTTAGATTGACTAGATATTATGGGGGAGGGGGAATCTTCAGAATGTGTTCTCCTTAGAGTGACTTTGTTTTTTTTCCCTTGAGGTGATTAGCACCTGCAGTTCCCATTGAATTTCCCTTTAAGAATCACTCTAAGCAAAATATGACTTGACTTACACCCCTCCAAAAAAAAAAAAAA
>VYZM01010211.1:67565-80371 GCA_013398915.1 Dromas ardeola
GCTTTGGGTACATTTTAACTCTGGTGTACTTCAATCATATTACCATATAGATAAGCATTAACTTTCACATACACACATGGACAAGTGGATAGCAAAAAATGGTAATGTTTTATTCTAAACTGTGTACTGACTACAAGGAGGAAAAAAAGCTGACCGAGTGGGCTGTGAGAAACAAGAGATCATAGAGGTTCATTTGAACCCATTGGAGAAAGATGACTAATGGAAGAAATAAATGTACAATGATTTATTTTTTTTTTGTGCCAAGTTTTGCGTGGAGCAAGTGGGTAAATTTTGGCTTGATTCAGCTCTGATGAAAGAGCACCGTGATTATTGATGTCCTATATTTAACCAAAATATGGATCCAAAATTAATCTGACAAGTACCAATGTGTCAGTTATTTTGTGCAGAAGAAATTAATTGCTCTTAACCAGAAAAAAAAAATGATGTGATGAAGGAAGAGTAGGTCAAGGTAGCTCTGCTTGATAGTCTAGTTTACGCCTAAAGAGAAGGGGCAGAGGGGTATTTTTCTTCATAAAAGCCTCAAAAAGATCATAAAAATCTAAAGAAGGTAGACGATGAAGAGGGGAAGGTCTTGTTTTTTTGCTGTTGTTCCATTTTACTTTAAAATACTGTTAATTTGCATATTGCTTCTTGTCTGCTGAGAAGTGAGCCTGTGTTTATGATATTATTCTTTTCCTGACAAAATCACCATGTCAAAGACTAAATTTTAGTCACTGAATGCATGAGTTGATAGTGATAGTGGACTTACTTGTGAACTCTCACAGAGACCAGTAATGTTTTCAAAAACATGCAAATGGCATTTCAAGGCCATCCTTCTGTTACAGGTATTTCTTACTTAGTGTTTGGTATTTTGTATCTCAACAGCGCTTGGTGGTGTAAATGCTGGGGTAATGTAACAGCCATAAAAAAGAAGGTGCTCGTTTACGGAAAATAAATCAAATGTAGGTTTAACAAGTGCCACTGAAAGAAAATCGTGATCTGAATTTGTAGGGAGCTAAGCTAGGCTGCTGTAAAATTTGTCTTTGGTTGTTCAAACAAAAGTAATTGCAGAAATTACCGTTGCTCAGATTTTTTGATAAATTTTTTAGAAACTGTTTGCGTAGCTGAAATTCCAGATATATTTTCCTTGATTTTTTAAAAAACATATTTTAGATAGATAGATAGATAGTATAAAATGATGCATATAAAATGTATATATGGGTTGGTGGTGTTTTTTTAGTCTTTGTTTTCCTGCTAGCTGGTAGACAAGCAAAAGGTACAGCTAGAAATAAATGTACTTTTAAGTAGCTAAAATGCACACAAATAATTGTTGATGTTTTTCCTTGGCATTATTTGGTGAAGATACTTTTTTTTGTTGTTTTTTTTTTCTCTGTTTGTGTGTGCATGTTCTGTGCCTGTTAATTCGTACACCACCCAAACTTAATCCTATTACTATTTTAAGCATGAATCTCTTTCCACTTGTGGTGTACTTCCACTTGTGCTTGTTGTATCTTGAGAGGAGGAATTTTCTCCTCTCATTTTGTTTGCCTGAAAGCCAAAAATTTAGCAGCATTTGCAACCCTTTTATGTGAACGTTTCTAAATTATCCCCTCATGTTTTTTTCATTCCCATTAGTAGAAGTGAATGGGCAAGAGGTCATATTTGTAGACCTCTGTAATTTGTAGGCTGATTTTTGTTTTGCGATTTCACTTCTGAAATACTACAGCAACTTCTTGTGTAACGTGTCTAAACCAATTACAATTTCTGTATACATGAGTTACCTAAATTCAAGCCTGTAATATTTGTTGTAATCTTTAGTACTTCTAATGTTTCTCTGTAACATAAATATTTACTTGAAATACTACCTTTAGTTTTAACAATGTAAGTACAAAATGAGTTCTTGCAGGTTTCTTCTTATGCTGCAACCGCACCTGAGCCTTGCAAAATACTACTTTTATTCTCTCGTTTTGGTGCTTTCTTGAGCAGAGACTGCCAAATAGTTCAAATTCCTCCTCCCTTTCACTGTGTCTGTAAATGCGGTGCAACTGCTCCTAGCTTTCTGCACTCGTCCTAGAAGGAAATTCCCTCCCTTCCTCCCCTCTCCTGGATACTGTCAGTACAGGGATAACTGTAATATTTGAAATACCAAGCAAATCCATCCCCTGTTACAGGCTGGAGTGATGGGAGCTGTGATGTTCTTTCAAGACAGGATATCCCCTGCCCTTCTTTACGAGCTGATCTGTGTTGTGAGAGGTAAAACTAGCGAGCTCTTACGTGAATCCTGAGAAGATCCACCTTCCAATTCTAGTTGATTAACAGCTATTGTAAGTCTGTAGACAGTAATACTAGTGGTAACCTCTGCAGTAGGGCAGGGTGTGGAATCCCATATTACAGTAGTACCTCATTAAAAGTTTCTTAGGTGCGCTTTGTAGCTTTCTAGTGTGCAGCATTAAAGCGGGAAGAAGGGAATCATTAAACATGTCTACACTTGTGATTTAGGGCGAGTTTTGCCCAAAATAAATAAAGCATGCATGTCTTGGGATAATTCTCCTACTCACAAGAAGCAGCATATTCCCTCCTTGCAGAACACCTCCTTTAGTCATATGATGCTATTTTCAGCTGAACCTTGTGGGCTGTCTGGTTGGAATCTCCCTCTTTAATGCTCTGAAGGAAAATCAGACCTGGAATCAGAGAAAATGCTCTTTAATACTTCACAATACATGCTTCACTGTTGTGCTTGTAGGTATTTAGCAAACAGAACATATTTTTTTGCTCTTCATAATATAACTTACTTAGTAATACGTACTGCTTCTGTCCGTATGTTCTAAATTTGGACAGGGTTTGCAAAATCTAATTATGGCCAGGTTTTTAAATCTTTTCAGTAACCCCATCATGCCTATTTGCTCAATGTCTCTGTTGCTGAGAGTTTCCCAACTAAGAGATATTCTTGCAGTCTTCCAAAATTAAGTCTCCGCTACCTTCTGAAGAGGAAAAAAATTGAATTAGAAGTCGAATCAATTTAATGACCTTCACATCACAGAATACACTAATAACATGCTCCGACCATACAAAGAGTGAAGCTCCACATGTTTGGGTTTTATTTTATGTATGGTGGATGACCCAAGGATTTAAGTAGAAATAGAGTAATGTTTTGGTATTTTTCTAAAATTCTGATTTTTATGTACTGAGAAGTAATTTATTTTTTCTGTTCCACTAGAGTTGCTGGGACTATTTTGAGGCATTGACACAATGATCAGAGTGAACAGAAGCCATTTAAAATCTGAGCTGTCACATCAGTAGGAGAGTCCCCACTAGAATAGCCCCTCTGTTTTGACTCAATAGAGTTGACACACAGGGGATGAATTTCTGCTGCTGCTGAAGTCAGCGTGATTTTACTAGGACAGTGTTTTCAGATGTATTACCTAAAATAAGATTATTTTTTTAATTGCTATTTCTAAGATGCCATGTGTGATCCCAGATTACGTAAGTGTTAATTCTTTCATTTTTACTATTTTCTCTTTTGCTCTGAAATTATCAACAATATTTTAACGGAGTATTAGCATTTATTGGAATTTTTTTTACTGGTAAGTCTATTTACATGATGTACTTTACTCATGCTATTTTCTGGATTAAAAGAAAAGTGAATGTCTGTTTCTATACAATATCGTATTCTAAAAAGTATATTTCTAACTGGTGAAATCTCCCTTTTCCCCATAGGAACTGTAAAACTCCTACACTGTAAATAACTGTCCAACACTGAGTAGTCATTGTATGTTTGACATCAACAACTGTTGGCCGTTTTCATATTATTACAGCTGCTCCAACTTCAGATGCTGGTTTTGTTTTTTTTTAAATTCACTTTTTTAAGCAAAATTAATAATGAAATATGTTGCCTGTTGGTTTCCAGGAGCGTCCTTATTATGTCCTGGGAAGGAGCGTGTGTGTAGAAATATACATTTAACTTCAGTTGTATTCCTTATGTCCTCATCTCCTCAGTTTCTTCTTTGTTTGACCCTCTGTATGTTGTAATGTAATTGTGTAATTTTTTTACTATATAAATTGCACTAAATTCTTGTTTGCTTTTTATTTTTTTAGTATATGGAAAGTCAAATTCACAGTAGAAATGCTAAGGTTTTAGAACTGCTACAGTAGGAAAATATCTTTCTGCGATCAATGTATTTAAGTTGTTACGGCATTTCCATCCAGTCTTTATTCTATCCATTTTTTGTAATTTGCTGTCTAACGAAGCTTGTTAAAGATACTTGCTAAAAAGCTGTGTTTGAATCTTTAATAGATGAACCTTTTAGTTTGTTTTTTTTTTTTTTTTTAAGTATCTCTAGTACATTATGATTTGCAGTAACAGCAATCTCTTATGAAGACTGCGCAAAATACAAAAATTTGGCTTTCATCGTGGAATGAAAATTTCAATTATGGCAAACAACATTGGTAGCTAATTACTGCTATATTAAATTGGTGGTAATACTTAAAGTTACTGTCTTTCCCAAGTTGACATTGTGATGGATGGCTATTTTTGAGATATACATGGTAGCTAAATGCCAATTCCTGTTGATTTTATTGAGTCTTTGAAATTTAATTAGCGTTGTGCCCTTGAAAATGTCCATAATAAACACTCCTATTCTCTACATGCTTTGCAAAGGAATGTATGGTAGTACTTAAACACAATATGGTAATCCCATGTATAAGAATGGGGCATGTTTAGTATCAATGGAGTGATTTCTTTTTCAATTCAGCACCCTTATTCAGGATCTACATTTTGCCATTTTTGATACTAGAGTTGTTATGATTGTCAAATGTTCCATATTTTTTTACAGTACTGAAAGAGGAAAGTCCACTTGATACTAAAATATAATGTTTCTGGAGATAACAGACAAGTCTTTCTAGGATTACCTGCCAAACAAAGCTTTTATGATTATTGCAGGGTTGTAATAAATTCAACGTATCTGTACTTGCATACATTTTTAAGAAGTTAGGGACTTCTCCGTGGGTGAGATACAACTGTTGTGTTTGTTCAGCAGTGACTTCCAGCATTAAGTTTAACCAGCTAGATTCTGTATATAAATAACATCTTGGAGTTACTGCTGGGAAAAAAATGGTTATTTTTTGTCAGATGGGATTCCCTGCACAGTTACTCATACACCTACCTGAGCACATAAGGCAGACATCTCCATGTGAGAGGAGGAGGTGGTGTTAAGATAGCTAGATGCTATAAATTCACAGCTAATATGGTGTGACGGCTTGGAAGAGCTTAAGACTGTATCTTCTACTTCCATGGGGACGATCACAGATTCTCTTCTTGACTCAATTAAGACCTTAGGTTTCCAAACCATTAAGGAACTGCATTGTTAGTATTCTACCGGCAGAAGCATTCATAGGACTGTTGTCTAAGGCCAAAGTGATTGTGGGTGCTGTTATTTAAATTCACAGTTCCCGGTTTGGTTGTTGGGTTTTTTTGTTCTGTTTTGGTTTGGCTTTTTGTATCAGAAGAAATAGCACAGCATTAGGTGAAGTCTAGAACTTTGGTGGAACTAACCTGAATGTGAATTTGGAATAATTTAAATTTCCAAGGCTTGTAATATGTGACCATTGTTAATAACGCTAGCAAGCTAGCCATCTTTCAATGTTGACATGATTTACAGTATTGGTATTAAGCTTTGCACTATACCAAAGGTAAAGGTGATTTACCAGCTTCTAGTTAAGATGTTTCTTCTGATTATGCAAGGAATATTTCATATTCTGTGACAGACTAGGGTGAATCATTTATCATTAGCAAATATTTCTCTATTAAAAGAAAGAGGAGGCCAATAGTACCAGGAAGGAAACCCAGGCAAAACAGTGTAAGTGGAAAATGGGATGTGAACCAAGATTGAAGGGAAATATTGGTAATTTAGAGACTGATGTAAATCACCATATCCAAATACAGGTTGCTTATCCATAAACCGTATTGGTGCTCTGAACAAGATTAAAGGAGTCTAATAATGAAATTACCCGTTTAGCAAGCTGTTTTTCAATATTAAATTACTCTTCCCTTTCTCTTCACTTCTCCTGAAGGTAAAATCTAAAAAGGTTGAACATTTTCGTTTATGAACAGCTAAATTACCATAGATTACTATTAAGGTTTGATATCAGGCCAAGATTCATTTTCACTTGATGTCTAGTGTTTAAGAACAGGAGATGTCTGATGGGGTACCCACTCTTTCTTGAGTGCCTGCCAAATGCTGTATGTCAGCATTCCCTCTGATCTTTTAATGGGGGTTAAAAGGAGAAAACCAAGGGTTTTATTGCAAGTAGAAAGTAGTTTGCAATAGAGAGATTTAGTTTTCTTTTAGTTATTGTAATGATGGTAGTGCATCAAATACCATTTTATTTTTATAGGACCTTATTTCTCTTTTTTTAAAAAAAACCCCACCTCTGAAATACGGTAGAGAACAGGAAGAGGGAAACCTCTCAGAATTTTTGTTAGATAATGAAATACTTGAAAAATATTCTTTGAAGTTTACAAATGAATGTTGGATTGAGCTTCACTGTTGTTTTGGGGTATCATGAAAGGCAACAGTTTGGCACCTTTTTAAAATACCTTTGTTAGTGCTGGGGATGTGTTGTCTGGTATCTGCACCCACAGTGGTCACGGGAACTGTTTGACCCCTTCAGTGGAATGTGCTGGGACGCAGCCAGGGAACCGCAATGCAAATCTCTGTGGCTTTTTGTTCTGTGCTTTCCGTTATGGCAAAGTCCTGGGCAAATTAACAGGGCATAGATGTACTTACTGAAAAATTATGCTATCTTTTTCTATAGTACTTAATCGAGACACTAATCCCCTCAAGGTTTTAGCATCTTTTTTAATCTATTAATACTATTTTCCATTCTATTACCTTCCACTCCTGAATAATATTACTGTTTCATGTGAATTAAATCCTTCAGGTTTGGGTGGTTTTTGTTGTTTTCCCCCCTGCGTAATTATGGGAATTCGGATTTGTCTTCCATTGTACAATCCTGTTTGTCTTCAGTTTCCTTTACAGCTGGTTCAGCTGTAGCACTAACAGTGCCATCAGCAAGAAAAGGAGACTGCAAGCCTGCAGCTCTTCCTGGGAGCTCTGGAAATCCATGATTTCTTTTTCTGACCAAATGACGTGAAATGTGAGAGCGCTGAAGTTGCTTCTGCAAGTGTGGTTTTCTGTGAAATATAACGGCTATGCTTTGTCAATTCAAAATCTACCTTTTCAGGCAAAAATGTGGGGTTTTTTAGACTACCAGTGAATAGTGTCTGAGAGTTCACTATGTGCTCTCGGAAAACAGTTACTCACAGCATCAAAACTTATGCAGAGTATGTCAAACAGCAGTTGTTCAAAATTGCAATTAAAAAAAAAACCCAACCAAACCTATGTTTAACCTCAGGAAAATAATTTAGTCTCCTATAGGTAGGTGAATGATGGAATCACCCACACAGGTTCCTTCCACAATTTTTTCTTTTTTTCCTTTCTCTTTTCAGATGAGGTAGGGAAAAAAAATAACCTGGAAGTGCTGTTTTTCCTAAAACTACATATGTATATTCCCCATTCTGGTCCATTTGACCTGAGAATAAGCACAGCAGGTTTCTGAGAATTTTCATGAGCATTTTGCTGTACCTTACTGATCAACCAGTAACACTGTATTAAACAGTTCAGATTATGACATCTCTGGTTAAGCAGTTCAAACTATCCTTTCCATAAAATCTGTGTATTTAAGAGGACTGTACCCTTCATAAAGATCCATTAATCCTACTAATGACTTCGGTGAACCTTGCCAGTTCATGGGGTTTTAATACCCATACGCAAAAATAATTCTGCCTAATCTCATGACCCTACTTATTCCAATAAATGTGCAATGTAACTTGTAACACAAAAGAACACAGAATGCTGTTTCTGCTGTTTGATTTCAAGGAGCAGAGGGATGGCAAGAAGATTAAGCAGGAAGCAAACACACTGAATAAAACTTTGGAAATACCTGTGGGGGGCAGCAGTGACTCAGGTCATTCAGGAATGGGGCTGTAATTCCCCTAAGGACTACCTTTGTGTCTAGCCAGGTTTACAGAAAGCACCTTAATATTTTAAAAAAAATAGCGAAATGAAGAGCAGGGCAACACTGAGATGTTTTGGGTCTTGGGAAACCTTGTCTTTTCTCTTGGGCTCCCTCGCTGCTGCTGCGTGCTGGCCTGAGCAAGCAGGACTTGGGCACCTTTTGATTTTGCCTCCAAGAAGTTGCTGGAATAGCTGCTATTCTGCCCTTCCTGCAGCTCTGGTGAAGATCGAGTGATTTTATTTTCAACGGCAGCTGGACTGCTTGAGTCTGTTCTGCTGTCAGTGAGCTTGTATGTCTCCCTTTGTTGGTAGACAGCTAGGCAAGAGTAATTTGTGTGAATGGAGTAAAAGACAGAAGCTGTATGAAGTGCGCGGATGATGTAATGTGGGTCAAACCCCTGCAGAAAGAGGTGTCAGAGATGTAATGTTGATTTTATGTGCTATAGGTTTTTCTTCTTGGGATGCAGTTCCAATTGTACAAAGTTGGGAGGAGGAGATGCCTAATTTTTAATACGAGCAGTTTACAACCATTCACAGTTAAACAGTTTATAGGATTCTTGGTAACAAAAGGTGGTCTAATTATAGAGGAAAGGAAAACAATATAGTGAGGATATTTACAATGTGTGACCTATTTGAATTATGATCTTGTTAACTATGCAAAAATGACAAAAACCAGAACCATCCCAGTGAATTAAATGTTTAGCCTTTCATTAATGAACTTTTTTAATATAGAAGATATGGAGGAGGTTAATTTTTTTCCCTTTAACATCAAAAGAAGCTTGCACTTTGGGTGAACCTGTGCTTTCTTAAGATTCAGCGCACTAGACTTCAAACTGGAAAAAAAATGACAATATTTTTTCTTTACAACTAGCCCACACTAGAGTGTTTAGTTTCTGCCAGTAAATCACATGCCAGGGTTTCTACTGCCCTTTTAAATCAATTGAAGGTGTGATTCCTTTCCCTGTGATTTTTGTTTAACTTCCCTTTTGTAGTTGATCTTAATTGTTCTTATTTGCAGGCTTTAAATGTTGATGGACTGTGTCATTTATAACCCTTTTTCATTGCACAATGACCTTCATAGGGAAATTTCATACATGTTTTCATTGGGCTTTGGTGGCGTTTTTGTTTTATGCATGTAAGTGAAACTGGCAATAAAAATTAGTACGCAGAAGTATGGCTTTCTGATTAAAGCAATGCTATTAAAAAAATCTGGTTGCACTATAGATAGAAACATTTCAAAATGTTTTGCAAACCTACACTGAAACTGTGCTAACACGGATTGCCAAACGTAATGTCCCTAGTGAATGAAGTTTTGGGTTTTTTCCTGGACAAAAGCAACCAACTGTGCATTTTGTCCCTAGAATAACACTTCATGTAATCTCAGTTGCAGTACTTCTACCCATTGCATCTTCTTATTGCTGTGCTTTGGTAGGAGGAGTTATACCCTGTACAAACTGAGATGCCAAGAAACCCCATGTCCCCTGTTAGAGGATTTATTGGTCACCCTATAGGGATAAACTCACCCAAGATATCCTGGCTCTACCATGAAGCTGCTGCTGAACAAACAAGGTGGCAGGGGTGTGAAGAGGTCATGGAGAAAGAGGAACGGTGTTTGCTACAGTGCAGTGATGGTCGCGTGTAATAAAGTTAAGGTAACTTTAGATGTGCTGAGCTCAAGTGTAGTAGCAGGAGTGTACCCATGTCAGTATGTGGCTGGGCACAGGCTGCAGAAACGTAGAACAAAGCAGAGTAAATTAGATTTAACCTCCAGGGTAGCCACAACCATCTTCACATTGGCTCGTAGATTAAATTAGACGTGGAAGTCCAGAAATAATGGTTTGCTCCGATGATTTTCAGTAGCAGTGGTCAAAAAGACCACTTTTGTATGTTCTTGCTTATTTGCCTTAGTCAAAGTTGATCTGCACTTTTCAAAAGGATACGAGATAGGTAAGCATGACAGTCCTTTGTAGGGTGTTTTTTGGCCCCATCCACTCCATGCAATTTCTGAATCCCAGACTTTCTGGCATATAAGGCAGATCATGTGAAAACTTCAGCACTTGGACTAGGATGTTGTAACTAGTGCAAATTTGCCTTCTTTGCTGAAGGTTGATAACATCAGCAACTCCTCTCCGGGAACAAGATGACCCTCTTCCCCTCTTGGAAAGATGCAACTCAACAGTTTCAAGTTAGAAAAACATGAACTAAATTGGGTTTACCTAATTTATGGCTGTACAAGAACAGGACTTTCTCATCTTAGTCCTTCCTCGCTGTACTTTTTGCGAAGTATGTTCCAACCTTTTTTTCCCTTTTTTGGCCAGGATGACATTAGCTGGCTGACTGTGTTCTCTTGTTTTTGTTTGTTTTCTATTTTTTAGAAAGCAAGGCAAATCACACACTTTATCACTCCTTTTCTTTTTCTCCTTCCACTTCCAACCTTTAAATACATTGGCTGATTTCAACCAGCCCTGATTCAAGGGTAGAAATATCGGAGATATATCATTCCCTTAAGTTGCATTTTAAAAATTAAAAAAAAAAAAAAAAAGAAAAAAGGTGGGGGAGGATTGGGGGGATAAAGACGGAGAGAGATGCTGTTATTCTGGATTAAGAGACTGTAGGAGAAAGGAAAACATAGTGGCATAAGCCTAATTGTATACCAAAGGATCTGGGGGGAGAACAGCCCCTGTGGTACAAAGGAATTGGGGATTCTTCTTTTACTTGTAAGTGTTCACAAAAGTCTTTGAGCTTTGCGTTTGTATTTTCCTCATGGCTGCTGTTACAGCTCTAGTATAAGCAATGTCTTGTGGGTGGCAGCTCCAAATAAAATTCTCAGTGGTTTCTCTTTGAGGAAGTTCTATGTACTGCCTGAGAGTAAATCAGATTGTAAAGATTATGCTTTTGATGCTGGGTTTCAAGTGAAAGTCTCATTGCTAGCAGAAGTCCAGTACAAAAAAGCAGAAATGGACTATTTAGGCTGCACATTTTGAGTAAGTGTTTCTATCCCACTACTTAAAGGGATGGCTGCTTTCTCATGTATTAAACATAATAACTGCTGGCAGTGATTTGGAAGAATGTATCCAAAAGTGATAGAGATGTGTTCTTTGGTGATACGTGAGCTAAGTGATGAAGAGGCTGGAGTGTTTTCTGTTGGGTATCAAATGCTGTCAGTATTGCTGAGAGAGCGCCTTTTTTTTTTTTAGGTAGCAAAATACTATTTCAGCTCCCATTACTGCAGTGTGACATGCAGAGTTAGTCTATTTGTGTTGCATTAATAAACAGAGCTTTGTTCTCCTCTGGCTGTTGGTGCTGCTCCTGCTTCTGAATTTAATCAGAAGATATCCTTTAGGGCTAAAAGGGAAACGGAGGGTATGTGCGCTGCTGATGCTTAAACTGGTATTGCATTTCCTGTTGAATAACCTCCAGGTTTATCTGTTTTAAAGGAAAAAAGCTAGCCTGCAATTCTGTCACACAGCAGGTTAGAAGGGAATATGAGGAAACTCCATTTGAGGTTTTCTGCTCCTCCATCCTCTCTGTTCAGTAGCTCTGCTGTGTCCTGTTGTTCTCCCTTTTCTGAGGGAAAATGTGAGCATGTTATATGTGAAAATACTATGGTCTAGGGATACAGTCTAGTTGAACTAACAAGCAAAGTTGAACTAACATATTTGGCTCATAATAGCATTTTCTTCTATAATATGGTCTCACCCCCTCATAAATTAATCTAGTTTTGAATGGGATAGCTAACATTTAGGAGCTTTTTGAGGTAGGGCAAATACAAGAAGTTTGTCCTATCTGTTTAGAATGGGCAGATTAAGGTTGAACCATGGTCTTCTAATTTGCACACTAGTCCTGTCTCACTGAATGGTCTTTTTCTCTGCACTATTTTGTGCACTTTCTTTCATGCTGACTTAATTGGCCAGACATGGAAATGGCCATTAGACTTTGTCCTAAACAGACTTGCCTAGACCACAAGGCTGGATTTTGTTTGACAGACAAAACCATAAAGGTTTACACTATGGGAGTCAGATTTGTTCTGAGTACTTCATTTAAAAATCACTTAAAACTGTAGTACCTGTCATAGATCTTGAAGTATTGTGTGTTAAAGAAACAACTGAACATAGTTTTTAAGTGTTCTCTGCCTCAGGTTCTTAATTTAGAAAATAAAGGAGTTTGCCTTAAGAGTTAGGTGGAATAATTAGTCTTCCAGGTAATTTTATTTTAAATTGAATTGCTTTTGCTGCCTCATATGTTGCTGCTGGTGTGATATTAGGTAGCACCCTAATGGAGAACCTTTTATGGGACTTAAATTTTTACTCTGAGGTCTTGTACTTAACCTCAGGGTCTGAATTGTTGAGCCATTAACACGATTGCTTTCCCAAAATGTTGATTAGGTATTAGATTTGGAAAGAAGAAGAAAGCAGTGAAAGGGCGCTTAATTATAATTCACTCTGCTGCTTCTTCATATTGCAGTTACATTGTTTCAGTAGTTCTTTGTCGCTGTGGTCTGCTAGAATAGGCAAGACCTGAATTTTAAAACTCAAGTCATGATCCCTCTTCTCCCATAGCTTTTATCATCTGTTTAAGGGTGTGAAAAAGAGATTGGTATTTTTCCCCATAGTGCATTGCTCCTAAAGCTGAAGTGTTAAGCAACAGAAGCGAGACAGAAAAAACCTGCTATGGCTTGTAGCTTAAATACCCTATAACCTTTCACACAGTCTAGGTGTTCAGCTTCCCCCC
>VYZM01010211.1:80447-118009 GCA_013398915.1 Dromas ardeola
AAGTCTGTTTTGAAATTGTTCTTTGTTTGGTGTCTCAGTAACAATCTGGTGGCTTCCCATGTCATTTCTCTAACCTAACATAGCTGGAAGCATGCCAGGGCTATTAGGAATCATACGCAGCTTCATAACCTTGGCTGTGTGTCATGAGTGTTTGTCCCCCATTGGCAGTTTCACGTTGCAGCACCAAAAGGTTGAATTATTGCAAATGATTTGCAACAAGTAGCAGTTTTGTCATTAGATATTTGTCGTGTAATTACAGGAAGTGGATCGGGTGTATGAGGACAGCAAGAGAAAGTGACTGAAAACATGTAACAGCTGGAACAATTTTTCAGTTTTAGTGTGGTTGAACATTCTGTTCTGTTTGCCTTTAAAAACAGGAAGAGTGATCTTGCTGCATTTGCACCAGGAATGAAACACTACTGTGTGCACGCTCCTAGCCATGGAGCCTTCCGCTGTACAGCAGACGTACTGAAAATCATCCCCAGGATGGCAGTCATGCTGCTGCAAAGATGCTTAGGGAATATGAGGCTGCCAGAGCAGGCTATTGCTGATTTTAAGGTTTTGAATGTTGCTTCTTTTGTCTTTATAGTTATGCTGCAATAGGTCATGGGGGAGTAGAAGAGGGGAAGGCATGTCAGAGTCAAGTCACCATTGCCTCTACATTCTGTACAAAGCTTATGACTAGAGGAATTAATAAACCATGGAGGTGGTAACATGCTAAGCAATTTTTTCAATTTTTTTTTTTCAAATAAAATGTGTATGCACACATTTAATTTAAGTAAATCTTACCCAGCTGTTTGTGGAAGATGACAGCAGTTGGTTACTTTTTTAGGTTCACTAGGAACAAAAGTTAAAGGCCACTGCATCTCCTTCTAATGGCTTTTGAATGTGTTGGCAGGTGTGGGCTACAACGCCAGTGTGGGGTTGAAATCTCACTCAAAGATAGTAAGTTTCCAGAAACTTCGTGCAGACGTTGGGGGTGAGGGATATTACTACCTCTGCAGAGTAAGTGAGGAGGAAAACTGTCAAGTTTCCCTTTATTTGGCAGTCGGTTGATGGTGTGCATGGAGCTCAAACGGGGCTGTTTCTGCCTGGCCAGTATCAGGCACAGGGTTGCGTATTTAAAGCAGTGGGATGTCCTGGGGCTCTGTGCGGAAGCTGAGGATAGCATTTAGATAGCACGTGTGCCTTGGAAGTGGCAGGGAAGAGTCAGAGGACGGTAGAGGTACTACTGCTGTGGAAGGTAGGGTGGCCACCAGAGGTGCAGACAGATAGTCTAAGTGACACACAACAAATCCAATAGAAAATGATTTGGCTTTTC
This sequence comes from Dromas ardeola, assembly GCA_013398915.1. Taxonomy (NCBI): domain Eukaryota; kingdom Metazoa; phylum Chordata; class Aves; order Charadriiformes; family Dromadidae; genus Dromas; species Dromas ardeola. The sequence continues at coordinate 81,769 of VYZM01010211.1, forward strand.
CTCATGTTCAAAGAACAGTCGATTTTTTTAAACTGCGTTTTGGGATAAGTTCATGTGGGTTCAGGTCAGAGAAGTTTTATTCTAGAAGGACCATTCTAGAAGCAGCTGTGGAGATGCTTTTTAGAGGTAATGATGAATGAATGCATAATTTGGTTTTTGAAGGTAAAAGTGGGGGAGATATTAGTGAATTTAAAGTGCTGTAAGATTCTGCTATCGAGGGATACAACTATGCTTCTCAGATTTGCCACAGTACTTGGAAACAAGTCACGGTGCTCTTCCCATACAATTGCTGGAAACCTGCAAAGTGAGATTACTGGTTATAGTCTTTCTTAATCAATGATAGAGCTACTGCTTTTTTATTTATAGTAAATCTCAACCTCTAAAACATTCCTAGATGACAAGTAACTTGCTAGGTTGATGCTGTTTAATTAGTTTTGTGTAAGAAAATGTGCAAAACGGTCTCTTGAGAACTGCTGGAGTATGGTTACAGAAGGGCTGAATCCATTAGGTTTAGCCCCAGTTTATGAGAGTTCATAGGGGTAAGGAGCAGTTGTTACTATGAAAGCATTTGTCAACTTCATAAAGTTTGTAATTACAACTGGCATTTCTTAGCCTGTTGATATCTGAAAAGAGATATTATTTGTGACGCTTGTAGTTGGAGAGTTCAGGGTAGGGGAATGTAAACCACTTGATGAAAACCTGCTGTGCTAATTGTTTTACTCTTGGGGAAAAATACATTTATGTTTTACTTGAAAATATTTCCTTTAAAAACGTTAACTTTCAGAGAAATGTTGGATGACTTTAAATAAAAAAATAAAACTGAGCTGTGATAATTACATCTTCTGTTTGGCTCTTGAGTGCGTGTATTTCAGTTTAAAATGGCTACAAATTGAATCTGAGCAACCTTAACTTTGCTTATGGTAATAACTACATCTTATTCCTTCAGAACTTTTATGCAGCTGGTTTAAATAAAATAAATGCAGATTTCCTTTAATAGCCTTCCGATGTATTTAACTACTATTAGACTTTTTTGAGGCTTCTTTATGTGAAGTTCCCTTGCACCATCATTAATATAATTGCAACGGGGAATTACTGTATTTAGTGCTCCCTAAATTGTTTTAATAGGTTTGGAGTATGTGTTTGTTCTTCTTGAAACTCCATTTGAATTTCTAACTTCCTTGGGTACCTGAAGAGAGATTTAATAACTGTGTAAGGCTCCTGAGGCATAATCCCAGGCTGATACAAATGCACTTGCTGACCTTGAGTTTCAAACCAGGCTGCTGTGGGAGAGTTTACTTTTTAGCTGATAGCTTTGCTAGCATTTTTGTGTGTGTCATGGTAACAGGTATGAGATTACTTAAATTAGAAACAGAGACCTTACTCATCTGTTATCATAGCTTTACTTCTGTAACATCTTCTCTGGGAAATAAATGTTTGTATTATTCTATCCTGTGTCATATAATACATCAGAACAAAATATATACATTTACCTTAGTAGTATACTGGTTGTCTTGAGTCTGTTACAACTCAACCTGAAAATGTGAAGTGTTGTAGTGCTAGTGGACGAAGAGAGAGGAGCGAACAAAGGGATCTGGGAGCGAAAGACAGAATGTTTTGTTGTTGTTGTCTCTTTCTGTGGCTTATACAGCAGATGTCTAATTTGATTTCTCCTCTGTCTGTCTTGCCTTGTGTCCTTTTCATAATTGTCTGCCTTGATTCCATTTGGAGTCTTGAGCTCTGATGTGGAGCAATGTTTTTGAAAGAAATGCTGTCAAGAAAGTTACAACTCTTTGTCTGAGAATGTGACTACTTTGGCAATTGTGTTAATTTTGACCTTGGGCACCATATAATGTATTTATATAACTATATTCTTTTCTCAGAGATGAAACCATAGTTCCTTTATACACCTACTGAGAAGCATCATGTTGTGTCTGTGATGTGGCTCCTAGCTGCATTGAATTATAACTATGTGGCCTATAATAGGCATTTCTCTGTAATCTGTGTGGAACAGATTATTCGGTTTACCCTAAGAATATCTTGTACAGATGGTGGGTTATCTCCACATCATGATTCTTAAAAATTAAGACTGTTGAGCATCCTAAAAGGCTTTCTCATTCCTGAGAAGGACAGCAGATGGTGTTTGTAGAACTGGTTGTGTTTGCTCATTGCTAAATTCTCCAAATCAGGTATTTGAGGTATTAATCTTGAAAGAAACTCCATATAAAAGAGAAAAATTATTTCATGTGGTATTACCTCTAGATGACTTTGGAGAAGGGTTAGTGATGTTCTTTCGTATGTAATAAGTACCAAATATATATATAAACCCACAAGTTATGAAGAACTACAGGTAATTTTTTTTTTCTCAGTAGTCTGTTGCATTACACTGGAATTCAGAGTTTTGACTATAATTCCGAGACTCTTAAAGGGGCTTAGCATGTGAACTGTAAAAGAAAACGAAATGCTAGCAATACATGTGGGGAAAGTAGGGAGAAGAGTGTGAAAATAAAATCCAGAAAAAAACTGATCAGCTGCATAGAGTAGTGTCTGATATTTTCTGTTAACAGAACTCAGAATATTGTCACTTATTCCCTGAAATACTAAGAAGTTACCTTTATGATGTACTCTAGCATTTTCTAGGTCTGTACCATAGATCTGCCTTTTGAAATGTACCAAAGAAAATGGCTAATCCCTTGAACAATCTTCATATGATTTTGCTGTGTTCATTAAAACAGTATTTTGCTCCAAAGTGTTAAAACTCAAGGTTTCAAAAGCTGATTAACAAAGCACCTAAGTGCTTATGTTGTCAAAACGTTGTAACTAGATTCCATTGCTGATCCCATGAAAAACTGAAGTGTGGTTTTTTTTCTGGTGCTTCCCAGCTACTTCTGTAGTTGAAGACACTTTGTATCAGTTGGGTTCATATTGATTCTTAGCACTGTCAAGTTAGTATGTATTTTTAAAGGTAATAGTAGTCATTGAAATACCTCATTGCTGTCTCCCAAACTTGATGATGTATTTGTCTTCATCCTTCTAAAATGCTCTACAGTCATCATGTTTAACACTTCTAAAAACATACTGTCACCATGGAGACATCCTTCCTAGTGGTTTCTGAGGAGTGCCACTGCTTCGGTGCTCTCTGTTCTCCCAAACAATCTCCGGTACAAACAGAGATTGCTGGAACATACCCATTTGTAGTATGTTCATAAAGAAAACAAATGAGTTGAAATGAGGTATTGTTTAGATGGCATTTTTTGCCTATGTGGAAGTAAGGCCTGTGTCACGTGGATGTGAAGCAGGACATATATAGCAAGATGTGTAACAGAAATCAGATCAGTGCCCCTATTAGTGAAAATTCCAGTAATGAACCTTTCTGAAAAGAACATAAGCAATCACAGTGAAAACACTTTATTCACCTAGGGTATGTGGTCTTCTGGCTTTCACAGCTGCTTGTTTTCTGAGCCACTGGTAAAGCAATGCAAAGTGGGACCACTCCGGGTAGGTCTGTCCTCTGGTTTTATGTGAAACAGTTGCGATGTGATTGTTTGTTGACAGCAGGTACTTCCATCTTTGCAATGATTCATGAAACCCTGCAGTTCTCTGATGAGAGCCTTAAGACAAACCATTTAAACTCAAAAATGCTTTGTTGAAAGATGTCATAATCCTGCACTGAAAGGTGTAAGGCCATAGCAGTTCAGGCAGCTGTGGCATGCTATCATGAACCACACGGAGGGGCTGAATATATAGACTTTCTCACTTCCACAGAAGTGGTTGTGTTGAATACCTAGGAAGTGGAAAATGAGTGGAAAGCATGAAAGTGGGACAAAACTTAACACTTCATGCAAAAATCAAGGTCGTGATAGCTCATGAGCTCACAAGATTTATGGGCATACTCATGTATCTCAGTGCTTGTATTAGCCAGCTGTTGTCCCTGGTGATCACTTCCTTGACATTATTTTTTGGGCTGCTGGTTTCCTGTTCCTTAATAATGACATGCTCTCATTTTTTTTGCAAGTTCTCATCTGCATCACCTTTCACTGTGCAATCACTTAACACAAATGTAAGCAGATGTAAGAATTTTAACTTTCATCTTAGTTGAAACTTAAAGTGAATTCTGACTCAGAAGGAAGCTTGTTCTCAGAGGCACTGCCACCCTTGTCCTCTCTTAGCCACAATGTATTATGTATCAGAGGTCTTGTTTTTGCCTCATGAACTTTTCACAGAGCAAATTACCATTTATCTGAGGCTTCACAGGGTACAGTTCCTGCACGCTTCATTTTATCCTGGCTGATAAACTCAGTAATGACAAATTAATTGCTTCCATTTTTGACTGCTTTGCTGGAGAGGTCTGACCCCAGAGTACTTTTGGATGACAGCAGTAATATTTTGAAAAGTAAAATCTCTGCTCATTCTGTAGCTTGTGGCCCAGTGCGGTCTACCTATTTTTCACTATGGCAGTTATTTCAAGAGCTGAACTTTTACTACGTTATTACCAATATGCTACGGTGCTTCCTGGCTTGCAGTTTGTGGAAGACAGTGCCTGATTTCACAGGGCAGCCTACGTCTGCCTGCCACTACTGCCGTGATTATTTCAGAGAGTGGGAGCATCTGATAAGAGCATTCTCTAACTTCAGCTTCTGTGTTCTGCTGCCAGTGCTGTCATCGTGGCTTGACAGCCCAAAAGATGAATGTAATGCGTCACAAGAATTCTGAAAACAAGCGTCTCCAGTAATATTTGTACCTAGTTCTTAGCCAGTTAGGCTCAGTTCTTCTTAGTTCACTTTGGTATCTGTCTATCTGAGTTATTTGATCTCAGGGTTTCCATTGTTTACCCTCTTATCATGTGCGCTGCTCCTCAAAGGCAGTAAGATTAAGCTGTGTGAAGAAGGGTTGCAGGATCAAGCCATTTGTTCTTCTAAGCTTATGCCAGAGGCTATAGCATATAAAACAAATCCATCTTAATAACTGTCTAAAATACCTGGAAAATTGTTTTGTAAATACCTGTTCCTTTCTTGTATCTCTTATTTTCTGAGTTAATTTTGGGTTTGAATAGTATTGCTTACTGTCTCACCTCCTAGGAAAGAAACAGCAACAAAGATGGAAACAGTTTTCCATGTGACATGCAGAAATTTATCACTATATATAGCATGCTGTAAAGTGAATATGCATAGTTACATTCCTTCCAAACTTGTGATGGGTAAAGTATCAAAGTACAAGCAGTTTTTCTAGAATTTGTTCTGCAGTCTTGAGTTGGAGTGATGCACTCTGTTACTTCCAAAAGCCATGGGAAATGAAGGATAAAATCTTATGCTCAGCTTCAAATTACTTATTTTTATGAGTTAAATTTGTCTTTGCAAAATTATTAAATTCAGAAAGCCTTTTTTCCCCTGTTTGTGTTCTTACCCTAGGCAACAGTTCTTCCACGCTGTTACCGTACCTTTTGTTCCTGTCCAGCATTTTGTCTGGTTTGTCTCTGAGATCTCAAAAGACTGGTTGCTCATGTGAACAGGCGAGCTGCTCTCTGTCCTGGCAGCATTTGAGAGTTCAAATGTCTGGCTTGTCTTTTGGTGACAGTACCTGTTCATTTGGCTTGTCAAATACAGACCTGAATTTTGGTTTGGAGACCGGTTTTTTTTGTTGGTTTTCAGATTTCCTCTGAAGTTTAAAAAATGCTGCATAGCTGCTATAAGCAGGCTGGAGTGGGGAGAAAGAGAGAATGAGACAACGAACACATTAGAATGGGTAAAATAAACAAGAGTTATAGCAGTTCTCACATACAGCAGTATTTTCTGGTTGAGCTCGGAGCCAAATGCCAGTAGCTCGTTGGGTCCATGAAGTTCCAGGCATAGCAAGTCTGAACGTACCTGTTCCTGAAACTGGGAGTCCTCCCAGAAAGAGTTAAGAGATGCAGCTGGGGGTAGGGAGAAAGAAATGCTGCCACTTTATCCAATGGAGTGAGAAGTTCCTTATGGACCAGTATTGCTGAGAACATGGGAGAACAGCTTCAGTGTTACTTACCATGAGACTTAAAGAATTTACCTCCATCTAGAAGATGCTCCAGTCTTCTGGAACTGGTGTTTTCAGGAGTTCTGTTTGTTTCATTAGGCTGACATTCCTAGCTTAAAATTTCTTGATGCTTTTGAGCTAGTTTTAGAAGTGTACGCATTTTTAGGATTTATTTTTTTGGGTCATCAAAATATGCAAATAAATAAACTGATAAAATTCAAAACTAAACTAACTGTTAAAAGAATGCTTTTGCAGTTGAAGGAATGATTTTTGCAAAAGCAAAATTATATTTTTTTTGCTACTGATTTCGGACTGGCTGACTTAAGAGGTATATTGGAGTTAAGTACTTTTCTGAAGAATGTGCCGTAATTTTGGAATTGCAGATATCATCTAGTTCCTAGCTAAATCTCCTAATGCAGCCAAAAATCCTATTCAAAATACTACTTCCATATTGGTCTGATTTTTTTTTTCCTGCATTTTCTTTTTTTACTTTAATTTCAGTCATCCTTCCCATATATAGGTGGATGGTGGTAAATTCTGTTCCATGGCAAATTATCTGAGAAGCTTTAAAAAATAGCAGGACTTGTATTAAAAGGTGTTCAGTTGATCCTGTTATTGCAGAAGAAATAATAGTGCAACTGATCGTGATAACAAAATAAACATCAAATGGGGTCAGAAAACACGTACATCTGAGAAGTTGCTGTCCCTTTGGTCTGAACTGATTCCCTTTGCTGACTCTGTACTTCAAAGAATGCTTGAGATTGTGTGTATGGAGGTAGCTGAAATTACGAGTTTTGCAAAAAAACAAACTTGGGGAGCAGTCAAAAAGTTGAAGGAAATTTGGGAGAATAGTACAAAAAATAAGTGCTGATGGTGCCAGAGGCTGGCACAAACTAAGCTGGGAAATTCTGAACTGGGAAGGGTTTAGTTTTCCCTTTCAGAGACTGGCTTCTATTAAATAGATAAGGTGCAAAGTTATCTGGCAGGTTTTTCTCTCCGCTCTTGTTTCAAAGTAAAGGAGAGGGGTTAAAGAAATACGTAGAAGAGCAGAAGAAAGAAAGGTTCTGCTAGATAGTATCTCCTTCTGTGTTCGTGTTGTCAAGATGCTCTTGTTTTGTTGGTAAGACTATTTGTTTATGACAGTTCTTTGTTCTATACATGTTCAACAGATAACTTTTAAAATATGGAGCCACCTGAGATTTGTAAAGAAATTGTGGTAAGACCTCTCAGTGAACTTCCATTTTCCATTTCAAAAATGTTTTTAATTATACCCTTTCCACATCTAAGCCATTTGGACTGATGTTTCTGTGTTCCATGTCTGCTTTTGGACACGTTCTTTGTTTGTAATTTTTAATAAAAAGTTTTATGTGATTTTTAAAGAAAATGAGGAAAAAAAAAAAAGTGTTTCCCTAATGTAAAGAAAGGACACCCATTTCATTCAGATGATCCATATCTCTGTTTTGGAACAAGTTTTAGAATTTAAGAGAGGGCAAAGAGGACTTTTTTAAATGAAAATTTTGCAAATTTGGCCACGTTACAGGTCTCTGAAAACTGTTCATTGTTTTAACACAGTAGATATTTGTTAGAGATTGTAAAGAAGCAAAAGTTTCTAAAACTTTGAGTTGTTAAATGCTGTTTGTTGAAGAGGTTGAAAGATTACTTCCTTTCAACTCTTCTTGTAGGCTGGTCGAGCCTCTTGGGCTCCAAGTATTGGAAGAGAGAACAGAAGGCTTTCTCTCGTTGCTTTGTTTTCATCTGACCAAAACATGCACCTAAGCACAAACTACTTTTATGGACTGCTGACAGGTGAGGAGTGAAGGAGAGGAGGAAAAAGTTTTTCAAGCTTGGGTTTAAAGGAGAATGGAAGTTCAAGGAAACAGGCCAAGGTTTTAATTTATTATAGTGCTTTTCAAATCATCATCTTTGAGCTTTGTAGGCCCATAGCTTCCAAACTCTGTGCACAGTCTGGATAATTCAAACCTGTAAAGTTGCTTCACTGGGATAAAAATCTAGGAATCTGATTTTTTTCACTTGGCTTATTTCCAGATCTGGCAAGATTTTTATTTTTTTTTAAAAATATTACCTAAACAGGACAAAGAAAGTTGTGTTTTTCATTTAAAAATACAAAACACATAAACCAACTTTTTCTGGAGTTGTCAGATTTATCTGTCTACCAGAAAGTCTTAGAACACAGACTATCTCTTACTAGTACGTATGAGTTTTCTTACTGAAATTTAAATTTACTTAAAAAAAACCCAAACCAAAGCAAACAAACAACAATGACAAAAAAACCAACAAAACCACACAGCTCGTTTCAGATATGTATCTTATATTACTGGGTGTTAATACCAAAACTGATTCAGAGTTTTATCTGATAGTTGATTCTTGTGGTCCTTACAGTCTTCCCTCCTATCTTTTAAACATACAAAGGAAAATGTATATAATATGATGGTATTTCTAGCTTGTGTGTGCCTCATTAGTAACTGTGAGGTCATCAGTGATGGTTGGGGTTTTTTTCCCAGTATAGCATCAGTCACTAGAAAAACAGCTCTTAGTGTAAGAGGTCAGTTGACAGAAGGAACACACAAATGAGTTGTGTATCTATTCTGTCATGAAAACTATTCACTTTTAACTGTGTGTACTCAGTGAGAAGCAGCTTATATTCATTGCTTGTAAAAGAATAGTTCTTAAAACTTCTGAGCAATACACAAATTGATTGAAAGAACAATTAGCAGCCCCTTTTTTTAAAGTCTTGTAAATATCATATTTGATTCCTCTGGTTTTACATTAAACTCATTGCTTGAAGGTATTTCTTCAGTCACACAACGTAAGAACACTTCAGGATTTTGTGGCAGATGAAAGTTTATAACATAAACCATAAATCTCTACACACACACCCACACCCTCCAATACAAAATAAACGAAAACTGAAGGCTAGATGCAATAACAGCCATTACTTATGCAGACATATCCATAACAACTAGTACTTACCTCAGTGCTTTCTGCTCGAGGATGATGAGCCTATATATACACTGTTTTTTCTCATCAAGGCATACTGCATCCCCTGTGTTTTCATAAAGTACTGTAATTGGACATAGTCTGACAGAAGCTTTCTAAGTTTTCATCTTGGCAATGAATCTGGCTGCAAAGTGATTCTAGTTGTATGAAGCATTTGAAACTGTTTATCTCTCACTGCTGGTATTCATTGATTTGTTTGTATTTCTTCAGTGTCTCCTCTAGGCCTATAAAATTCTCTGCAGTGCTTCAGCAGACATTTTGCCAGGAACATGACAGTGAACTCAAACTGAGTACTTCTTTTTGATTTTCAGGGTGGTAGTGGTGGTTTCGGGTGTCATCCTCCCCACCCACCCTGATCACTCTGTTCTGGTGGCTCCAAGTACTTGTAGATCACTGAATGTTTGGCTGCAGGCAGTGACTAGTGTTATATACATAGAATCTCGTACATTTTCTCATCAGCATTGTACCTTACAGCTTGAGTTCTTTGTGCCTTCATTTACAGTGGTAAACTGTAAAGTATGACTGTCTTAATACTAATGGTAATAATGTAGGCAAATGGCATTTTGTTTTTGTTGGAAGTGTGAAAAGAAGTGTGTTTACGGCAAGATTTTAAAATAGAATCATAGAATGGATAGAGTTGGAAGGGACCTTAAAAGATGGTTAAAAGTTCCATCCCCCCTGCCTTGGGCAGGGACACGCCAAGTACAGTTATGCTCACATCTCACTGTCTGTAGATACTTAGTTGTGCCAGCAAAAATAATGTAGCATAAGGAATCTCATTTTATTTTATCTGCAACAAAAAGAAGACGGGTTGAGGCATAAAAAAGAGGTGAGTTGATCAAAGAAATGAGTTTGATCCTGGCCAGTGCAAAACATTCACTCTGTTATTTAAAAACTGGACCAAAATTAACTTTGGTACTTAATAATTTTCTTTAAGATCAGCATTACCATTAGTGATGGTGGGCTAAAACAATAGTTTGTGTGCAATGTTTTTCCAGTCACCTCATGACAATTCTTTTTCATCTTTGCTTTAAACCTGAAGGAACGCAGCTGTTATATTATTATATGAAGATCTTTGTACCTGGACAGAAGACAAGATCTAAAATGTCTTGGTTATGCTGGAGACCAGGACTGTGTCCAGAATTGCTGTAAGAAGCAGAAAAGGATATAATATTCTATGTCGTCTGCTAATCTGTTCAACAGAGGCCATGAAACTCTCACATCTGCTTCACTTCGTAGGGGTCCTGTCTTAGAGATCTGTGGCATAGCTTGTTACTGTCTCCATGTCCACTATTCCAGACAATATGCTAGCAAGTAGGCTCCCTTCTTGGTTCATGTTGAGTGTGACGGGACTTAAAGAAAATTAACTGTGGTTCTTTTACTGATGGCATCCGTTTGGATTTCATAACATGCTGCTCTTCTCACATTCAGAGTCCAAGTCTCAATAAAAGCTCTGAGCAATAGTTGCAGCTATTGATCATCATTAGCTAGAGAATTCAAGGATCCTTTAATGGTCATGGAAGATACTAGAGTGTTCCTTTCCCCTTCCACTCCAAGCCTGCTCTTAAATAATCAGGTCTAGTGTACAGCAAAGATGCAGTTTGCATAGGCAACACATGAGGGGAGTTACGGCTGCTGTTGAGTTGTAGAAAAACTAGTCTACTTTCCTTTTTGGTAAAAGAAGTGATCAGCTAGAGATTAGGAGCCATTTGACTTCACATGAGAAAAGAAGCTGATTAGCAATGACCTTTTTCATGCCTGTGTGAGGAAGAGCTAGTGTGTGGATTCCTCAGACCTCTAGTTAGCATGCTGATCCTTCTGACAAATACCTCAAACTGTACCCCGGCTGTTAACTTGACAGGCATTAGTAGCAATGGGGAGATGAGATCTGGAGATGTTCTTCAACCCAGGGTTTTGTCTTAATTCAATCCAAAACCATCAAATAGAATATAAAATGTAATCTTTTTAAGAAACAGAGTTAAAACCTTTTGTTAAGAGCTGATTTTTCTCCTCATGGGTCTTACTGGCTTGATCTGTTAATTAAATAGTTCATACAGGTCTTTTCCATCTCCTGTAATAGAAACTAAATTTGAAGCAGCTATTTTACAGCTGTCTAACGTTCTCAGGAAAGCCTCGCCACTGCCTGATGCTGTTCAAAGGTGCATTGAAAAGAATTTATGATCTTGGTTCCTTTGCAGCTGGACTGGCTTTTAATATTGCAAAACATGCTGATTTATAATCTTAGCTGGTAGCTGCAGAGAGACCATTTATTGCATGGACATGGAGAATGGACTGTTGTCTTTCTAGCAGACGCTACCTCAGGCTGCATCATGACTGTAGTGCCAGGCTGCCTCCTGTCATTCTCCTCTGTCCTAGTCCACTGATGATTTAGACTGAGGCACATTAGAGCACGTTGTACCTTCTTGTGCCTTCCCTCCACAGCCTACTTCACCAGATTTATTTTTGTTTAAGTCAGATTGCAACGGGTTGTTGGAGTACTTGGGTCTCATCTTATATTGGAATGATATGCCAGTACATGCCTTCACACTTGGAAGCTGGAAGGTGTTTACCGCAGTGATATAACAATAGGAAAACTTACATTTTGACTGCTCATATTGAAATTCTGCTTGCCAAGGCAATACAGAAGGCATTTTTTGACAGCTGGGTTGGGTTTTGACAGTCAGTTGGGTACATTTGATTGTTCCTAAATTTAGTAAAGCGTTTGCAAATATGTAAAGGAGAAAAAGATAGATCTAATTAGCGGAAAAGATGTAAGCAAGGCTAATGACCTCATCAAATTGGCAAGCTTGGTTTCTCAGCTGATGCCGTGGAGAACCTCTGGTAAGGAGTGTCTGATGCTTTTTATTATTCAGCCAAATTGTAGGATTCTGTTACCCATTTCAAAACAAAAACAAGAAACCTTCAACCCCAGCATTTTGCATTAGTACTTGGCAAGGACAGATAGCAGTAAAAGCAGTCTTCTTTAGATACTTTTGTTTGTTTGTTTTGATTTCAACTCCCTTCTCCTCCCCAGAAAGAAGAAAAGCAAAAGAAAAGTTATGTTTCTGGCTTCAGGCGTGGTGCTGACATGGGAACCTTCGAACAATATGCAGCTTTTTCTTTGTTATGGGGCTTTTCTAAGCATCTTGTCTGCAGTTCATTGGCAGACAGACAGTGTCAGTCTCACACTGAGGTGGTTTGTTTAAGGTGTTTATTTCCATACTCTCTAATTCATGCCACCTTCCCAGCAGTTTTCTGTCATAGAAGATATTTGTCTTCATTTTGACTAGGCTATTAGGTAGGCTACTGACTGTAGTGAAAAGCTTTAGAGCTAGAATAAATTACAGAGGAGTTACTAGGCATTTCTCTGCTTCTCACTGCAAATCAATACCACTCTCTAGAGCAAGGGGTGAGCACACTGACAGTGCATTAGGGAACGAATATTAAAAGCTGCTAAAATCCAAACTGAATGGAGAGGGAGACGCTTCACATATCCTTAGCAAATGTATTTATAAACAGGAGAGTAGGGAATAGAAAAGGCTTGTTGGGAGGGGCCGGGAAAACGCTTTTGGCGTTCTTAATTTCTCTTGTAATCCAACTTCCACACTTACTCCATGTTAGTCCTGAATACAAGGAGAGATCAAAGCAGCTTTAGCTAAATATCGTGAAATAATCCCATCAGGAATGCAGTTACATTGTCCTGATCCTGATACGCAGGTGTCTATTGAACCTGGAGAAAGATTTTGTTGCCAATTGGATTCTTTCATTAGTTTGTTTAGAAACGGCAAACCAAACAAGCTCTTCCTCTGAACAAGTACCTTTTTAATAGGCCATACCTTTCTAAGTAAGTGTTCGATGGAAACATTTTTTTAAAGAGTTTGGTTAAACTTTTTAGGCTATTTCTTGAGAACAGACAGACTACAAATGGAAAGCCATCTGCTGTTGCATAGAGTAACATACTTGGAAAGATGATGTTATTTTTTTAATGTTATGTGCAATTACATTTGTGAGATGATTGTTGAAATGTGTTTTGAGAAAGAATTACTGTTTCTAAAGATGAAAGTGTCTTTCTGTAGACTGGTAGTCTTTGTGGACCAAATTATTTAATGCTTTTTTAGGGAATTTTTAGAAATTGTGTCTAAAAATAACTCCAACAGAGTAAGTAACATCATAGCTGAATAAATATTCATCAGTTTAAATTGTCCTTAAATTCAACATCAAAACCTTTATCTAAGTGTCTCCATTTTATCATATCTCTTAAATCATTTTGACAAATGTGTACTTTTTATTTCATAATCAGCTGTTGATTAGAAGAGGAATAGTACAGAATAAAAATAATATTAAGATTTATTACTGTAATAATGGATAATGCTATCAACTTCTAACAGTTAATTGCTGTTTAGTAGTAACAACAGTAGAATTTAGAAGGTACTAAACCATCACTTTAGGCAGTAATTTTTTTGGCAACAATTAAACGTAAAATTAGCAGCTAGATTGTTCGGAGGAACGTGCATCTTTTCTTTGAGATACCAGGAAAGGTGTATATGGTAGGTATTTATGTATCATGATATGAGAAGGCCTCGCTTGAGTTTTCAATATCACTGATGTCCTCCTTTACCACCTACCTGTTTCCAAGTTCTTCTTGTTTCTAATTACTTATAATACCTAAGAAGAGCAAAATAACCAATGTTTTGGTGATTCTGAATAATCCATTTTTCAAATGGCTGCAGTAAATAAGTAAATTTAACACTGTTTTGAAACAGAGCATTACTACCTTCTGAAACTGTACTGAGCTAGGAGTGAGGCATTGCTTGTCTGCACTCTTACAAGACATCAGAAATACACAACACAGCAAGCTCGTGCAAAAATGAATGAACGTATTTTCTTCATACATAATTCAATGCAAGGAGACGTTTTACTCTTTGTAGGAAATCTTCTCTTTTGTATCTTTTATCTTACCCTAAGTTAATTAAAACATATTTTTGACATATCGATGCATTTATTAGATTGCTTGATCCTCTTAGGTGTTCCTAAGCAGAAAATGAGCTTTCTCTGCTGAGCCTTCCTGAGCTTGACTTGCGTGAACCTGGAGCACCACTTCCACCTGCCAATAGTGCAGTGCCCTTCTGTTACTTTCTATTACACGAAACATTAAGGAAGTACAGACACTGCAGCTTACATGAATGTTAGGCAAAACTGTGAAAGCTGAAGAATTGAATGTAATGTTCTGTGAGCTTTTTTAGTGAGTAGTCTTCCTGTTGTCTTACTTGTAAATACTTTTTTTTAATTATAGAAAGCTAGCTTTCTATTCATTTGTGTGACTATGTGATTAATAATTCTATATTCAAATTCTATGTGAGGGCAAAGAGAGTATTAGAATTTTAAAGGAATTGGTAACTTACTGCATTTCCTTTGTGTTCACACTGGGGAATTCATTTTTATTTGTTGAACACAGCATGTTTTTGATTGGGATAATAAAGTAAAAATATCACGTGTAAGAACATGCCTTGGCCTTAAAACATCTTTGATTATTAAGCTCATTGATTTCCTTAAATCTCCACTTAATGTCAAAAGTTTTAGGCTTATCTGAATTTATTTTCTATTTTAAACTGATTATTCATCTTCCCCTGCCTTTAGTTTTGTCTTTCAAAGACATTGAGGCTTAGCTTGATTCAATCTGATTTGCGTTTTCTCTACGTCAGGGCTACAGGAAGTAGAAAAGGTATCTCAATACCTTTTGAAGAAATGACTAAAAAGAAATAGTATTTAAGCAGTGGGTAATATTGTAAACTCTAAGAGGAATGTTCTGAGTGCACTGAGTGGCGATAAAAGCCGAGGCTGCTGCACACCCCTGTGCTGTGAAGGTGAACTGGCGTACCTGCGGTGTTCATCGGGGAAGCCATTTTGTGTGGCCTGCAGTCGCAGAGCTGGGGCCTTGCGGTGGCACTTGCAGTGCCCCGTGTTTCCCTGGCAGGTTGTCACCCTCAGGTTTCCTCTCAGTCGCTTGCTCTGACTGACTGCTCTGTCTTCCCCTGAGAGGAGCAGATTTTATTATTATTGTTTTTGTTATAAAATATGGTACCTCCCTGCCATCCTTCCCGTCACCACTGGTGTAGAGCACCTGAGGGGCGACGTGCCCACCACAAATGACAGGGGAAGCACGGCGGCTGCCGCCGGTGCCTTGTGAGGAGAAAAGTCGGACGGTGAGAAAGGGCTCGAACACCCCTCCTGTTGTCGGGAGGTGAAATAACGCCTGTCAAACGGCGGCTCCCACACCTCCGCGGCGCCCGGGAAGGGAAATGGCGGCAGGCAGGCGAGCGGCGCCGGCGGCCCGCGCCGCGCTCTCGGCGCCGCCATGAGGGGGCGCGGCGGGTCTGGCTCTCCTCAGCGGTGCCCCTCGGTCTCTGTGGGCCGCTCTCCCCTGCGCGGAAGCGCACGGGAGGTTTGCAATGGCTGCGGTAAATCCTGTGCAAACCGATCCTCGTCGCTTTAACGACCCGCCACCAGTGGTATGTCATTTCACACCAGAGCTGAATGTGTCGTTTCTCTCCCATCTTTTGCTAAGGGCTCGTACAAGGCTTTTTTTTGCTGCTTGTGTCTCCCCGTGAAGGAGTGTGCGCCACTGCCCATTGTGGGAAGACTGGTCAGGTTAAAAGCGACTTTGTCTCCGTGGGTTGGAGCTCTGCTACCCTCCTGTCCCTGTGGGTGGCACAACCAGGGTGCCTCAGCCTGTGGAAATCTCCAGTGGGCTTAATGATGAGGAAAAAATCATTTGGCTGTGCTGAAAACCCAAAGTTTTTTCACCAAAGGAGACTGGCCCAGCCTTTCCCAGTACAGAAAATGTCTCCTCTCATCCCTCCGCAAGCCTCAGTTTGTGAGTGGTTGAGGGTAAGACCTCATTTTTATTTTCATGTTGTATCGGTTCAGATCATTGCACAGAGATGGCGAATTACAGCATCCAGTTTCAGTCAAGCTGTGAGACATCACCTTTTCCCTGCTCTGCAAACTCTTGTCCTGTAGGAGCTGGACCGAGGTGGACAGATGTCAGTCAGTGGAGGGCACCAAGCCACTTAACAAACTTGGCTTCCACTGGCTGGAGATCATAGAATCATAGAATGGTTCGGGTTGGAAGGGACCTTAAAGATCATCTAGTTCCAAGCCACCTGCCATGGGCAGGGACACCTCCCACTAGACCAGGTTGCTCAAAGCCCCATCCAGCCTGGTCTTGAACAATTCCAGGGATGGGGCATCCACAGCTTCTCTGGGAGATACTGGAACTGAGGCTGTAACTTCAGTTAGGTGAAATAATCTATTCCACCTTACTCAAGATAATTTGAAGAGCAGGTATCAAAGGTATAAAAGTACAGAGGATCTGCTCCACCATTAGCACTTAAGGGCAAATGAAACAGTCTCGTTGCTCAAGGCTTATGGTTAGCAGCACTTTAAGAATTTCTAACATACCAGTCCTTGTTATCCCAGTGATTGAATATTAGACTTTAAAAAGGTGCTATAGAAGAGTTGCAATAAACCTAAATAAAAATAGTTGTCAGTTTGTTTTCGGAGCAGTACATGTTTTGCCTAGCAATAGTGCACAAAGGTGAACCTAATGTTTTCAGTGACGATGTCTTCCTCTCAGAGAGAGAGAAACCCTGCAAGAAATGTACTGCTACATGATGTGTGTGTGTTTCTTGTTCCCCGCGGGGTAGGCTTGTTGCTGGATGTTTCATGCATAGCACTGGTGACAACAGTGGTGCAGTTGTTCATAGTCTTGGATAAGACACACTGGTGGTGAAATTATTTCCAATGAAATAAAACTGTGTAAGACACAGTATGTCCCAATGAAATTTGGAAAAGACGTTTTCAGGAAATAAAGGTTATGTGAGCACCTGGCATTCTTACGCAGTCTGTTCCCATCCTTGCTCCGTCAGCCTCTGGCTCCACCAGCCATGGTTGCCATCTTCTGGAGGGAGCTTCTCTTGAGTAACACTAAGTAATGATGCCACTTCCCTCTTCCTTACAAGAAATTGGCCTAGTTTTGTGCACACCCTGTTCCTGTCAGCACAAAGTGAAGATTAGGAATATCCAGTCTGTCTCCTATAAGACTGTGCAAAGTAGTGGCCCAGAAGTTAAGCTTCTTACAGCAATTTTAGTGACTCAAGGGGAAAAAAATGTATTGTTTCCTTCTAATATAACCCTCCCTCAAGAAATAAACCAAAAACCCCTACAACCACTGTTTGCAGAGGAGTAAAGACACAGTAAATAACTTACAGTAAAAATCTTTCCTTTTTGATTGCTGGTAAAGATGAAGAGGTTTAATTTGTGAAATACTAGCTGTGCTGCCTATAGTGGTTCATTTTAGTGCTTTCAGCCAAAATTAGAAGTGGCCTGTTTTCAATGACACTTGAAAATTTAGTGCTATGTTGATAGTCTGAAATGGAGATCTTCTGACATTGCAGATGAAATATGTACCACTGAAGTTCAGTTGTGGTTTAACTGGCCATGGAGTTGGGATATAATCATATTATTTTAACTCCTGGAGATCATTACTACTTTGGGAAATAAAACCCTCGAGCATCAGAACTGTCAAGATATATATTTTGAACTTTTATTTAAAGTAATACTAGGTTTTATTTATTTTGGAATGTTTAGCCAGGTTGTCATTATTAAAACTAGATGAGAACAAGGGTTTGAGTATTTGAGTAATAATAATAAAAAGGCAAAACACAAGCCTATAAATTTTCAATTTTTTTTAATAGGAAAACTAGCTGTTTTGAAATAACTGCTTGCTTTATGCAAAACTGTTTATCCTAGAATATGGATTTAAACGCGTACTCGCCTCACATGCTTGATTTGAAAAAGCACAGACTTGTGGTTTATGTAAAGATGGCTCTTCTACTACTAGTTAACCAGGTTTTGCCCAAAAAAGGCCAAACCTCCCAATGGATTTGCCCAGGCCAGGCCTGGGTTCTCATAGAAACCCACTAAGCTCAACCTTCAATCAATCCATTGCTAACTCCAAAAATTATTTCCTCATAATTTTGGCAAAATGCTGAATGCAGGATGAATGCTGCTCGTTTTTCTTTTTTGTCAGCTTCCAAATGTAGTGGGTAATGATGTGTGTGACCTTAGAGAGGGGAGAAATGTGTGAATTTTGGAAACGGTTTTTTGACTGAACACCTAGAAAAACTGCGTGCAGGACTGGGTCTGCATTGGAAAGCACCCTCCAGCCTTTTTCCTCCTTTCTCCTCAGTCTGTCAGTGCAGGGAATGAAAAACACTTTCCCCGACAGGCATCCCCATACCTGCTCACCCATGGGGGCTCTCAGCTATGCTGGCAGAGTGTTTTTATTGGCCTCCTGTATCATGTGGGGAGGTGATACAACTATGTCAACAAGAGAAGTCCTTTTGATGTGCTCTTGCTATGTCCCCATTAGAGGGCTCTGCCAGCGTAGCTGTCGTGTTGCCACTCATGCAGAGGGCACCAAGTGTAGTCGGGATCTACAAAAGTGATTAAAAAGAGCATCATGCTGGCGTGCGTGTTTTGGGAGGGTGCTGCATGCCATGAATGCGGTTTTATTATTGTTGCAGTATAGAATAATAACCCTAAATTTTGGACTTCTTTTTCTTTTAATTACTTTAGGGACCTTCCCCAGTTCGGGTGAGTTAAAGGTGAGTGCCTTTCCACAGTATATGGGTTTTTAAAACTCTCAGGCGAAAGAAACATCATAGCGTGGTGAGGAATAAAAATACTCATTTCATTATTGAAATGGGATCATTTTAGAGCTTAGTAATAATATATGTTATGTCCTGTGTGCTTGACTGTTAAGTGTGAATGGACCTTTTATTTTAACACTCTCCAGTGGCACCTCATGAGATTATTTGACTTGAATTAAATGTTGGGAAATTCCGTGAAAATGGCATTCTAATTTTTCTCTATTTCAAGCTTCATTAAGTATATTTGCACTTAGAAGTTGCGAGCAAGATGTTAACATTTCAAATGCTTAAAAATTGAATACATCTCACAATTTAAAAAGTAAAATGAAGTAGCAGCAGACTTCTGGTTTTTTTTCCTTCTCTGTAGGACCTTTCCAGCACTCTGCTGATCTCCTGTTGATTTGATTAATGAATATTTTACCTATTAAAAGTAACCATTCATTATTGCATTTGGTTGCAGCAATAATTGTGTGTTTCAAATAAAAGCTAATTAACATAATAAGTGGAAAAGCATCACGGCACATGAATTGTGCTTGCAGTTCACTGCACCTGAAAGATCATGAGACGCCTTTTTTGACATTTGTAGCTCTGCAGCTAGTTACCAGCAATTACGTTCCGTTTGAATAGAAATTAAGTATCCAATTTACAGCCTTACATTTTATATTCTGAGACATGAGCTACCGAGAATATTATGAGGATGTCTGCAATCACAGTGCACGGTAATATTCTCTTAATGAATTAGGGTTATATCCTCCTACACAGCTCCCTGCTTCGTAGATGCTGCTGGGGTTTTGTTTGGGTTTTTGGAGGAGGGGGCACATGGGAGTTGGCTTAAAAACCGGCTGATCAGGTGCCATCCCTTCTGCCAGAGGCAACCACAGGCTGTAGGTGGTAGCCTGTTGTTTAGCTGTGCAAGAGGTCTGAGGGGGCACACATGGACTGGTCTGTATGTCTATAATCAGCCCAGCTTCTAATGGGACAAGGAAAAGCCACAGCTTGGATTTCTCTGCTGAGAGAGGATACTAGTTGTGCTCCTGTGCTGGAGAGAGGGGGCTTGGATGGAGGATGGTACACAGAGAGTTCACACACTGTGTAAGGACGGAAAGGGAGCTGTTCCTCACAGGCTGCATATGACCTTCAAGCTTCCCACTGAGGATACTTACAGTATATGATCCTTTTTTTTTTTTTTAAATTTATTTTAAATAAATAATTTCTCAAATTCTGCACTTGGTTTGCAGTACTGTAAATTTGTGTAAAGCAAGAAAGCAACTCTTAGGGCAACCGTAGGTGAGTTCTGGTCAACTAGATTGCCCCACTGAGGAACAAAGGACCAGATCAGTTGCTTGGATCCGTCCACTACCTTGTGATTATCCTAGCGCACTGATACTGTCCAACCTCGGTTAATGCAAATTATTTTGGGGACAGAGAATGGAAAGTTCTTTTAATTTCTGGCCAGGGAAAACTCTTCTTAAGGCAGTAGATTGTCTGTAATAAGGACCACAAGAGTAGCAAAGTAATATATTTTCAAATGAATAGATGAAGGCATGACTAAGTTGATCAAGTGTTTGGGTAGAGAACTTCTGTCCTGTTCTTATTTGTGTGTTGTGTTATTTATATATAATATATGACACAGGAAAGTTATGCACACTCTCATTTTTCACTTTAATTGCCTATTTGAAGACAGCATGACAGATCCAAAGGTTGCTTTCAGCAGCTGAGGAGCACTGTGGTCACTTACTAGTGTGCAATAATTAACTTAATTGCAGAAATCAGAACACGTTAAAGATTCAGGTTCAGTGATTGGACTTCATGCATTTTTTCACTTTTCTGTTGTCCATATCTGAAATATGTTTTTCTTACATACGGTGATATCATAATTATTTTTTAATGAAAGGTACTTTTCAGAAGATTTGCAAATCCTTGTGTTTACATTTACTTGGCTATTTGATTTTTAAATTAAAAACTGAAAATGCCAAATGATCTACTCAGTTGTGTTGCTGAGCTACCATTTTAACCTGAATTCCTTTTAGTAATTATGCATTAAATTAGTACATGTGAAGCTGTAATCAGAACCCTATTTGGCTGGGCAATGGGAGGTAAGAGATGGCCTTTACTTCTAAGAGTTCAGAGTCTGAATTAAATAGTGGCAGCTTGCAAGAATGAGACAGGATTGCTCAGCAATAGTGTTATATAAAAATGTTCTACTCTCCTGTTTGCTGTAAGACCAAAGCACAGGTTTCTTTCTGTGTAGGTTATCTCGAGTAGCATATACTACCTTATCACCCAGCAAGATAACATTTTCTCGTACAACAAAGCTCTGAGTTCTTGTGTCTCACAGAGTTTGTCTTATAAAATGGAGTTTCATATGTGCTGGTCCGCAGCAGTGAATCGATGCTGTTGGTTGTGGTGTTATTGGAGGTTTTTGTGCTTTAATTTTCAGCAGGCTACTTTTGAACTTCTGTGAGCCCTCTTGCAGCGTTTCCTCCGACTGCTTCTTAGAGGTTCTGCAGTCGTAACACTCAGTGAAGGTAAAATGCTGGAGTAGTATCCCTACGATCAGGGTGCATTTCCTATGAAGATCCAGTTTTTACAAATTCTCATTTTCTTCTGGAACTTTAATGAAGACTGCCTCGCTTCCCTGTGAAGGGCACCTCTGTGAAGAGACTAGTGTGTGCTAAACCAGGGTGTTAAGTCAGCAGATTCTGCTTTCTGTGCCTTCCAGCTGCCTGCGTGTGCATTCCCAATATATACTTGTTGGCTTTTTTTCCTGAGGCAGCCTTCATTCAAATAAATCTTTTCTTTGGTATTTCTTTTTGCTAACCACTTGCCTACACGCACAATATGGAATTTGCAGTTGTTAAGATTAATGTTAACTTTTTTGTGCTTGCAGGCTTTAGGAGAGATCCACATTAGTTTAAACTTTGGACTGTGACATATGGTGCCTTACCTTGGCCTTGGACTCCAGCACTATTGCAGCAATTGCAATCAATCAGTTGCTGAGTGGAAAGTACACAGGCCCGGTTTGAACAGCAGTGGAGTGCCAGTAGAGCACCATCAGCCCGATAGAGCTGTCTCCCAGCAGGCCAAAAAGACTGCAGTTTCATGACCTTCTTGTTGTATTTATGTAGCCTGTGTCTTTCAGGATTTTTTTTTTCATGGTTTAGGGCACTTACGAGCAAGTTGATGGGGGGACATAAACTGTTTGCAGCTGAGAAATTTTTGTAAGTCTGGCATAGACCAAACAGGGAGAGTTTCGTACTAAGAAATATCCTGAAGCCTGTGGAGTTCACCGAAACTGTGAAAATTGAAATAAAGACTAGTGTTTTCTTGTTTGTACTGCCTGAATGTAGCTTGCTTAGTCATCTATTTAATGAGAGCTTAATCTGGAAATGTGAAAGAGTTTGGTATCTAATCTGTTTCACACATTTTGGTAAATCCATTTCTGTGGCATTTAACACCATGAACTTGGAAAAAATTTAAACTTGTGTGTAAATATTAAGATGTACTTCAAGTCAGGTAGGTTTAAAACTCTTGCAGAATCATGGTATTTATCCTCCAATGTTCTGTCATTGAAGTGTAGAGCATCATCTCCTTTTTGGAGATGAGGGAAATTTTTTTTCTATTAAAGATATAATTAGGGGACCGTGTTAATATCTGTAAAATCATCGTTGTCTGTGATCTTATCCTTTAAATTCATAAGAAGACCTGAATAACACTGCATTTGGAATTGAAACTGTGATAATCATAGTGGCTTCCTTGTAATTGGAGGTTTTGGATGGGCAACAAATTCCAGTAACATTGAATTTATCTGTTTCTGGCATTTTAAGCTACATCCATGTTAAGAACAATTGCAGACTTTTGAGGAGGCCAACAGAAATGTTTGCCTTGGCATCATTAGTGAAGCGAGCTAGTTTCAAGGGAAGTGTAGGTTTTAATTAATTAGCTGAGTGGACTTATATCAGCCAGTTTTCAAGGCCAAGTGAAATACAAGACAGGCACTCTGTGAAGCTGGTGGTGGGCGAGTGGAATGTGTGTACGGATGTTCTGACAAAGCCAGTTGTGAATCTGGGGGACCTCTGGCTTGGCAGTTCATTCCACTGTGATCTTGCACCTATCTTGCACAAAAAGGTGAGATCGTAAGCCATCTCCAAGTTACTTGGGAGATAGATCGTAATGCAAGTCCTTGGTCCTTGTAAATAGGAGGTTTAGTGCTTTTAAAATCCTCTGCAGGGCCGTTATTTTCATAACATTTGAGGCATTTTGTTACTCTTTTTGAGATGAAACAGAAATAACCCCCTTGGGCTGACAAGGGGAGTTTCTCTTACAGCTTTTGTTGCAACTATTTGGCTTAAGTAATGGCATGGCTGATAGAAGATCTGATTTTCAAACCTAAGTCTGTTTAAGATATGGACACGGACCCTTCCTTCCATTGTGTGTCCCCCCCCTCCCCCCATGTAATATTTACAACATCAGTGAGTCTGTTGGAGGGTTACAGCTACCAAAAAAATCTTGAAAATCCAGTCACTTCATTTGTATGTGAACAGGGACTTGTAAGTCCTTTCAGTACCTGGACTCTTGTCAGTCTTGACCTCAATTTCTGCCTGTTAAGTGGTGGCACAGCGGAGTAAAAGCAGCACTGGCTACTTCATATTCAAGATATTGAAGAGTAGTTTAAACTTTACCTTCTTTAAGTCATTATTTTTTCTTATGAGACTGTCTTTACCACTTTGCTAGTGGTAGTGACCTTTCCTAGTCCCTGTAAGAAGAAAGCTTGCAGCTGTAAAATAGTGGCACTGAAATTTGGTTGCACTTTTCTGTGTGCCCTTTATAAGGTGAAAAGTGATTTTTCACAGTGATTTAAATGCAGGAACTTTATGAAAGTGAAGTGCTCATGTGAAGTTGCTTATGATAACTTTCTTGTATCTTCTAGGGCAAAATTTGTTGTTCCATTACATAGTAACGAAGACATGGCATGTATTTTTGTGCAGGAATACTCATGTAGAATGAAGTTATATAATTGATGAAGACTCTACTTACACAGGATGTGTATGCCTTTTTTATTATTTGCTCTTTTTAAAATACTTCACCAGGTTAGGATTTTGCAGTTTTTTCAAGCTGTGAGCTATTTCTGTGTAGAGTGAGGTGACTTAGTAATCGTCGCTTGGTTCAGTAGTCAGGGGTTCGTTTTGTTAGAATATGCCTGGCAGAAGATGCCTGGCTTCCTTTGAGTAGTTCAAAGATGACGCAGTGCAATTTACGGTCTTAACCTTAATTATACACTCATGCTACTTACCTGGTTGCCCAGTATGAAACAGGTTGTGTATGTGAGAAATTGAAGGTGTCTAATCCTGTGGATGATAAGTTGAGTAACTCTGTCTTATGGGTATTAGCACCCACACTTCAGTCATTTAAGAGTCAGGTGGGGGAAACTGGAACAAAACCCTGGCGTAATTTATATGAAACAAAAATTTTATTTTTATAACATGTCATTAACGAAAAAGAAAAAAAACAGGGTGTCCAAAATCTTAACACCATAGTAAAATAAAAGAACATAGCTAAAAAAAACCTCACAGCATTACAGAAAGTACACAGTGCTTTCTCTCTTCTCACTGTGGAATGAAATCAGTGGAACGTAGTGCTTATGAGAGGAGACAAGTAATGAAGGCAGCTAATGTACAGCGGGTGGCAATTTGTTCTACCAGATTTTAAGTGTTAGAGCAAAACTAATGAAGTAGTGAGTCTTCGACAGGCTGTGTTAATTCAAGAAGTGAGGGTAACTAGTTAAAGTAATGCTAATCAACGAGTCCCTTTAAAACCTGCACTTGTTCTGATGTGTGTGCTGTCTGGATATTTTTCTTATAAGAAAGCGAGCGCAGATCAGTCCTAGGTTGTACTGCTTAAATACTTTTCAAGAAAAAGATTTGTCATCGGTGAGTGTTTAATCCATTATAGGTGTCTGTTTGGAAACTGTTTAGGCTACTTTTGGCTGATGGACCAGCCTGTGCGTGTTTGAAGAAACATTGAGTAAACATTTTATGTTATACAGGGCCATTTTGTGAGATTGACAACAGATTTTTGCCTCCCCTGCTCGTCATCCTCGACTCAGATAGTTGAGTGTTGGCTGATACATAGCATCCTGGTCAGTGGGGTAACATGCGTTCGGAGGCTGTGGCTTTGGGCAGTGTGTGTTAGAAAATGGTGTTAGTGTCTGTATGAATGTGTTTAGGTGTGAGAGAGCAGAGCACTGGAAGTCCAGGCTGCAAGGTTCAGCATGAGGGAATACTGCTACTTAATCTCACTGTAGCTGTGTTTGCTGTCTTTAAAAAGAGGCAGCTAATTATTCTAATTTTGTTTGTTTGTTTGTTTAGCGAGCTTGGGGTGGTTGTGGTTTTTCTGTAGTTGTTAACAATAATGTAAATTCACTGTGTGCTCAAAAGTGTGCTAACTAACATCAAGAAAGTAAGTAGAGACTGTCAAAATTGGAAGTAAGATACAATAAGTGCGGGGAGTCAGGGGCCACAGGGAAGAGGGCAGTACAGGGAAAGAATTGTATATAAGTTCTGTCCTGTGGTACAAGACTGAACAAGTACTTATAGACGTCTCCATGTGATTTTTTTTCCTTGTTCATATGTGGGGACATTTTGAGGGGAAAGGAGTGGGCAGCGAGGGCAGGAGAGAATGACAGGGGAGGCAGGAGGAGTAGCAGGAACCAGGGCTAGGAAGTGGCAGGAGAGAGGGAAGGCGCTGGCTGAGGTTGGGCAGAGGATGAGGAAGAGGGAATGGAGGCGGGAAGGAATGGACTGGTGGCATTTTAAGACAGCGAGAAAAAAGCTGGCAGTGGTGAGCAGAGTGTGCATGTGCCCTGGATAGCAAGGCTGTGCCGGTTTTTGGTGGGTGCACTGGGTCTGCTGATACGGTCTTTATGCCCCTCTTGGGGAAGGGCTGTGCTTGGGGCCATGTGGCTGCTGAGACCCATGTCTTTGCTCCTTTCTGATCCTCTCTGAGGGCTGTGTGGTGGCCCCAGCACAAGTTTCTGTGCTTTTTTTTTATCTTCTGTTATTGTAGCTGGAAAAGAGAAATAATATCCAACAGTGTTATGTACAATTCCCGCTACAATGTAGAAGTGAATGTGACGTTCTCATGACTGCCAACCCAGCAGCTGGTTGCAAGAGGAATAAAAATTGTCAAGCATTTTGAGTGCTAAATTCATACAAGATTTTCTTGACCGCCTCCTGGATTATTTCTTGGTGGAACTGGGATATACAACATAATCAACTTGAAATACATGTAAAGTCTGATATGTGGAGGGGGAAATAGAGGGAATAGAGACTGTGTGCAGTGCATTCCTCATGTGTCAGGCAGCACCTACTGAGAGACAGGACTTGTGCCTACAAAAGTTACGGGGGTTTTGGTTTTTGTCTTTGCATTTTCATCTTCAGCGGGTGTTATGGTGAGCCGCTGGCGAGCAGCAGAAAGGTGGTAGACTCTTTGGTAGAGCTTTCCCATGTCCTCTCCCACGGATACATGCAGTACTTTGATGTAAACCAGCCCTAATTTTGTCTACTTCAGTCAAAGAAACTGTTGTTTATAGATGGAGGTTAATCCCATTTAAGAACTGGATTAGTAGAGACGTAGTCATTTAACCACAGATACCTAAACCTGGGTTGAGGTAGTTCTCAGATAGTCTTGGCTGGGACTAATGCTCTGCAGACATTCTGGATTGAGACAGTTTCATGGCAGGCCATGCACCGCTGAGGTGTAAATCTAATGGAGCTCACCATGACAGCAGTTGCACGCTTGGCCTGCTAAATGACTGGGGGTTTTGTAGAAACAAAGGCAAGTAAAAGATCTTTGTGTGTTGCGTGAACCTAATTTTGCCTCAGAGAAGTGAATTGTAAAGATAACATGGAAGACAGCTGATGCTTTGCTGTCTTTGGTTAGCTCAATATGGAGCACAGCATGATATGCTGGTAATTACTGCGGAATTTCCCCAGGCACCACCAAGATCTGCTCCTTTTAAGGATAACAGGCTTGGGGTTGCTGGTTGGATTGGCACTTGTGCTTTTATCCCTCTTCTCTGAACTTCCTTAAAGGTATTTATCTCTTCGGGGACATACCGATAAAGGCATGTTAGCAAATCCTGGAGCCTGAGCTGTGCAGGAGCACATGTAGGAAGAAAGATTAGAATCTTTGAGGGGGTGGGACAGGGGAATCCCTGCTCACTGAATAAAGACATTATCTGCTTTTGGCAGTGGTATGACAAATGCATCTACCTCGGGCACAGTCCCCATTCAGTTTAGTTAAAAAGGCAGGGCAGCAGAGACAGATTTCAAAATAATTGTATTGTGTTTTAAAAACAAAACAAAAACCACAAAACCCATCAGAAGCAACTGATCAGGTTAAAAAAATGTGGCTATCAAGATAATGAGCTTTTAAAGATTAACAATGCTTAAAGTTGTAGTACGAACCAAGAACAATCCAAAATACGGGTTTTGCTTGAGGTTCCTCTCCCTCCTGTCCCCTCCTCCCCCCCAACACAAAGTAGATGCTTCTGAGAAATGAAAGATGGATAGCAACAGTGCTATGGGGAGACATTTAGTAAAAGCAGTTTGTATTCTTCATAGTTAAATGGAGAAGTTGCACCCAGAATTGCTTTTAAAGTAATGCATAAAATATGTTGTTAATGACTATGTAGTAATCTGCACAAGCATGATGCACATTTTCCATTGGGAACTTCTGAAGCCTGCTTATGCTCAGCTCCTAAAGGTGCATTTCTACACTGTAGGGCAAGGCTGTGTTTGAAACCTTGATACAATCCTTTTTTTTTTCCTTTTTTTTTGTATAAGAGAACTACGTAAACTATGGGCATACTCCCTTGGTTTTGGTTTCAGAAATTTAAACCAAGACTACTTCTTTGTTAGATAAAAGCAGAACTTAACTGAAAAGGACAATGAAAACAGTGATTGAAAACATATTCTTTCCTTTGAGTGAATGCACTTGAGGGAACTGGATTATGTTTGCTTCAGGGCGTTTGGTGGGCAATGCTCTGCTTGGCAAGCGTTTTGCTTCAAGTGCATTTTTGTCTGACTTTTCTGATTGAGAGCTTCAGAAAATAAGCTGTAGAGAAGGGAGAAAGCAAAACTCAGAGATGCAGAAGAAAAGTATCGAGTCCCATCTTAAGAGATCTAATCACTCTTGTAACATCTCAAAATGTGTCAACCATATTTAGAAATAGCTACATCAAAAAAGAAGAAAGCTTGATCGTTTTAACACTGTAAATCATGGAAAGCAGTGAAAACTAATATTTATGAGGGGGATTGTGAAAGCTTGTGTGACAGTTGGAAATTACATCACTGTTGATGTTTCAAATTCTTGTGTAAAGTAATGCACTACTGTGTTTATGAATGAATGAACAAATGATTGTGCTGTGCTAAGCATACTCTATATGGATAAGCTGGATTGAGCTATTTTATATCTCTTGGTTTTGTTTATGTTACTTTGAAGTATATAGTCCCATATGTTTCAATGTAAATATAGAAAACTCAATTCAGTGCATGTATTTTTTATTCCAGATACAGACCCACGTGTGTTAGAGAAACAAGAACTTCAGCAGCCAACCTATGTTGCTTTAAGTTACATTAACAGGTAAGTGTGGTTATTTTTCAGGTATAACTGATCTTGCTTTGCACAATATGTGTATATATGCATATGCCAATGGTATGCTTATGTATGCATTCTGTTTTGTTTCATGTTATATGACACCATGATAACACCTGTTTTGGAAAGACAGTTGAATTAAAATTTAACTAAATTTTTTATCACCTTTATGTAGAGCACAAGTAGCCCTTCAGCTGCACTGCTAAAATACTTAGGGGATGAGATTTTAGCCTTTTATGTTTCAGCTAAATCTTGTGCAGAACACGATAATTTGTCTTTGCTTAATTTTCTACTTTCTTGTACTCCACACAAGTGAGTGGAGAAAGAAATTTTTTTTCACTTGAAAGTGAAATTTAACTGATAATAGTCTAATATGTAAAATATTTTTTTACAGTGCTTTGGAATTTTTTCAACCACAGTGTATATCTTTAAATATCTTGCTTACCAGCCCTATATGACCTAAAACTTTGAAAAATTTAAGAAATTAAAGCAATTTTTAAAGCATTTATCTAAATAACAGAGCCTTGGCTCTGCAGTTATTGTCTGATGGCAGAACCAAAACCTCCAGAGTACTGCAGCATGGAGGAATGGAAGGGTTGCTCCTGTCTCAGGCTCTGTTATCGTAAAGAGCAGCCTGAGAGCTGTTTCTTACTTTCTTTCTCACCTAAGCACATTGCAGAATTCAATGGAGGTAGCTCAGATTACTTTTCCTGTGGGAGGAGAATGATCAATGGAGCACGCTGCATGAAAGGGAAAGATGGCAAGGTCTGGTTCAGTTGCAGTGCCCCTTTTTCAGTATGTTTACCAAACTGTCTTCTAGTCCTAAATGAACACTGTACAGGAAGTGTAATTCCTCATTTAAAACCCTTTTCCCTGTTCTAGGTAAATCAACATGCTGCTATTCTGGGATTATTTTGTCTTCTTTTATATCTTTTTTTTTTTTTTGGATCAGGTGTACTATAGTTGAAAGTTGCAGTTAGTTGCATTTTGAAAATCCATTTCTCAGAAAATATTCTGTATGGGATTATTGGTTTTTAGACATGGGACACCAGTTTCCTTTTGTATCTTTGCTGTCTAGACGATGAGATACAAACTCACAAGCCTGGAAAATTAACGCAAAATTTAATTCAGGACAGACTGAGTTGATTCAAACTCTCATGGGTTATACATAACACAAAACTTTTCTGTCTAATTCTACTTCATGTTAAAATTGGGGAAAAAAAACCCAAGCCCAACAAACATTTTCAAACACAGAATCCACCATTTGTCTTTGTATAATATTTGCTGTAGAGAAAGGGTGTTGGGCGGGGGCAGAGGAAGGAGAAGAAGACTTTGAGGTATGAAAATAAGAAGTGGTGTTCACTTGGTAAAATGACCACATTTTCTCCACTGCATGAGACTATGATGATTAAGAATAGCTGGTATTGACATGATTTCCTGCTTGGCAAGTAACTCCTCTTCTTCCTGGAGACAGTCCTACCCTTTAAAGTGTATTTTGAAAGTAACCATGACCCTTTTTAACACTTATTTCTGTTGATCTAATTTAACATATAAAACTTTTTTTTTTTTGTTAAGATGTAGGCTTGGCATGTTGTTGTATATGTTGGTATGTTTCCCTCTTTCCATTATATACTTGGGCATATTCTCTTGTTGCTTCTGTCGTTATTTTACTTCATGTGAGGGAGAGGAAAGTTTTTTTTGAAGATTAGGGAAAAGCTGTTTTAAGGCCACAGAAAGTGACACAAGACCTGATTGTCTGACTTGGAATCAGACTACTTTTAAAGTAGTTTTAAGGTGATACATCATCTAAATTTCATTATTTCGTTACCCTTTTTAACCTAGTGCTGTGTAACTGAGACAGTTTTAGTTACTACGTATTTTGTACAAACTTTCTTCCCATTCAATTCTGAGAAATAATTCTGCAGAACTGAATTGAGTTGTTCTTATAGTAAAACCCAATCTCAATAGACTCTTATTTAAACCAGCTGCTATTTAATTACTCTTTTAATTGTATTTTAATTTTTTCCAAAGTGCTGGTGTCTTTCATTGAACCACCTGCTCTATGCAGCTCAAGCTCTTGAGGGAGCGGCAATATCCATTACACTACGCGACATGCCTTTCTATTTCCCACTACATATGCCAGAGCTGAGCTCTGCTTTGTTGTCCCAGGCTATGAACTCAGATTTTGTAGCCTAATACATGTCATAAACATGTTGCATACTGTTAGATATCAAGCACCAGATACTGCTGCACTTTTTTTAAACCCATGCTTTTATGGCTTCCAAGTGGAACTGAACTTAGCTTGGTTCCTGCTGTGAGTTCCAGACCTTAAAACAATCTTCCTCTGCAGTTTTGTATATTCAATATGTTCTGTGTGGGCCATACGCTCTTGTGGAGCCTGGGAAAACAGGGACTTATGATTCTCAGGGACTATCAAAATTATATGATAAGATGTACACTTAATATATGTTGTGGTAGAAAGATTAAGTGGGTGTGCTCTATGCTCTGCCGATTGCCCTGTTGTATGGTGGCCATTATAAGCTAAACGAAAACAAAACATAAATCTGGGTTGTCAGGTTTGATAGCTGGGAGGATAAAGTTATCAGTAAAGCAGATAGTAGAGACAGCAGGGTACCGGAGCCTTTGTTTCCAGCCTGAAACATACCCTTGTTTCCATTTCCCTTCTACCCCTGGTTATTTTCTCAGGCATATTAATATGGCAATATTGTATGTGCCCTTAAGTTCTGAAACAGCCTTCAGATTGTGAACGTCTGAATCTATAAGGCTCTGTCGCTTTCTCTGCTGGAGATTTACTGTCGTTACAGCCTTCAGTAACTACACACAGATGCAGCTTCCATAGTGTGTGATCCTCATGTAGACAGATAACGTTCCTTTTAAAACCACTGGACAAAATATAAATTATAGGTCATAACAGTTTATTATCGCTACATCAAACACTTGCTCCAGGCACTGACTGAATTGCCACAGATCCTTTTCTCAGACAAAGTTTAGCGTAGCCTTAATGCAGTCCCCAGTATTGATGATTGTTCCCTACTAACTTTCAGTTTGCTTTCTTAGAAGTCAAAATTGGAGTCAGTAAGGCACGCTACTGCCAAAGCAGATGCAGTTCATCTGCTTCCATCCTGTAAATACAGGAGTGCTTTGTCTGCAAGGAGTTCAGTGGTGCTACTACATGAATGGAATGCTGGCTGTCATCTGTCAGGAGTAGTCGCACTGGGGCCAACATCCTCCAGTACTTCAGAGAGGTATTTCCTTTGTTTGTGGGTCAAGACACCTTTATATTTTGTATTGCATTGACATGCAGTGATTAGCGGCAATCATTAATATTGCCTATACTACTAGTCAGATACAATATTTATAGTTTTAAGTTAATTAGCATGACTGAATTTTGCTTGGTGTTTATTGGAACCTACATAGTGCTGTTTGTGCTTCTAAGTCTGTTGGTCTGTGACTTTGGAAACAATGGGTCTCAAGTTTGCTGTAATACTGTGGAATGTGAAGCCCTAGTGTTGCAGCATATTGTCAAAGCTTTTAGGCTTGCGCAGTCTAATGGAGAGAGACTCCTCAGTATTTGCATCTTCTAAAATTTGTTTAATATGGATATTGCTGGTTACCTGTTAGTGATGAAAGCAGCTGTTGTGGGAACAGGTTGTGGTTTTTTTTAAACCAAAACAAACATCCCGGTGTTATTAGCACAAGTGAGAATTCAACAGAGGCATAACAAATACTTCCTCTGGCTTAAAAGGTAATACTAAAAAAATGCTAAAAATAAAAAGCTTTGATTCCAAAACTTAATGAAAATCCTTTACAATTAAGTTCTGAAGGACATATTTCAACTTTGAGATGGTAAGTACTAGAAATAGGAAGAAAGCATAATTTATTGTGGTAAATTCCTTTCACCTTGAAAATGGAAGGTAAGAAGTGGCATAGTAATTTGTATTATTGGAAGCATATGCTGTAAACAGAACAACTAAATGTGCGTTTAATACAGTTTCCATAAAATACATGACTCTTAGATAGAGAAATTGCTTTGATTAAAAAATTTTCATCTTGGTGGGAAAAAGGGAAACTAGAATGCACCTACAACTGAAACTAAGATGCCTTAATTATATAGTGTTTCTACTGCAAATAACATAATAGCTATATTAGGGAAATGTTGAAAGCATGTTGTAATTAAATACTTTTAATTACGTTAATCCTGTGTTATGTTTTAATAGTGGTTTTCTATTGATAATTGTGGTCATACAACAAAGGATGTATCATAAAATAGGTTTTAAGCATCAATCCTGCAAGCAGTTAGAGCACACTGGGGTGAATGTTTTCCATGTTGCCTGTGGGCAATCTGTTGAATGAGGCTGTTGAATGTCTGTAAGGTTTATTCTTGTGCACAACTGGAACCACAGATTAAACCTGTGGGCAAAACTGGATGGCATTCTTGGGTGACTAGTCCAAGATTGTCCTTGCGTATCTCTGAGCCAGTCCTAACATTTTTGTTCCTCCCTCCAGATTTTATTTTTAATGAGCAAGATTTTGCCTCACTGTTACTATTTATAAATTCTTATAGGCTCCAGGCTTCTCCCCTCCTTTCCTCTCAATGGTTGTTGACTTCTCAAGAACAAATTTCCCTGCTCTGCTTCTTTTTTTAGTACCACTAGAAGTAAAATCAATCATTTCTGTGAGCATATGCATTTGTGAAAGGAATTAATTGCATGTAAAGTTCTAACCACTGCGAACTGTCCCTGTGTCTTGTCCAGCTCACTAATTCTGGTTCTACTGCTATTACCTATTTTTTCCAGGAGTAAAATTAACAGCCAACACCATAGGATTTAATGATCATTTGAAAGTTATTTTAAAAGGTGGTAAGTCTTTAGGTAGTGATATATTTAGTGTGCACTATGTTACTAATGCAATATCAAGAAGAATGTTTTGGATTTGGAGGCAGTGCCCTTTGACTACATCCATGTGGTTTCTTAGCAGCGCATCCAAGCCACATGATACTGTCCTTTATTTCTTTGACCTTAACATTTTTAAGGTCCTAAGTGCTGGATAGAAATTTAAAGAGCTTCTTACTCTTTTCTATACAGGAGGTTCACTCTGCCATTGGCCACTTCCATTCATGTCTTGTCTTTATCACTGGGGATATCTTCTGCTGTCTGTTTAGTGGGTTTCCTCTGACAGTTGGTTCTGCATATGCATTTAGTTATAACAGTTAAACATGCTTTCGGTAAGTGTAGGGATTTATGTTAAAGCATCCACAGCTTTTGCAGCACATTGCACTTTTTCCTGTGATTCTGCTATGACGTTATTTTCCAGGGGTAAGCTATCAGCAGTAGTTAAAAAAGAAGCTAGTGAAAGACTATAGTCTCTCAGAGGTCATACCCAATAACTGGATGTGCCACCAAAAAGCTCTATAGAACATTTTCTTAGCAGCAGTGCAATCCTGTTGTTTCCTTTTTTCTAAGGGCATGAGCATTAAGTTGTTTGTATGACATGTGGAAAACCAAGATTCAGTTTGCTCCTCTCTTATCCTTTAGGAGTGTTTTAATCAAAAGATTATTGACTAGGTTGGTTTAG
Source organism: Dromas ardeola (assembly GCA_013398915.1). Taxonomy (NCBI): domain Eukaryota; kingdom Metazoa; phylum Chordata; class Aves; order Charadriiformes; family Dromadidae; genus Dromas; species Dromas ardeola. The sequence goes on from VYZM01010211.1 coordinate 115,755, forward strand.
GACATGATTTCTTCTCTTGACATTTCTCCTATTTGCCTCTTGATTTCTGTGTACTGTCATTGGAATGTCTATTGGGGCACAGTTTGGAATCAAGGTTAAAGTCATGAGGCTGGAGAGAAGCAAGTTGGTTTCTCCTTGAAAGCTTGCTTTCTTAACGGATGCTTTTTCAGAAGGTGTATGCAAAATGGAACAACTCTGAAACAGTGAGCATCCTCCTTTAAAATAAATATTCACTGCAGCATTCACCTGATAAGCAGAAGATCAGACTTCAAGTCTTTCTAATTCAGGCCTGAGATTTCAACTTTGAAGGTGTATTACTGGTGGTGGTACATGAATTGAGGCATGCTACAAATAAATATATAAAAACCCTTAAAAGCTGATTTTTAATCTCAAAATAGTTAATTTGACTTTTTGAATGAAAAATGAAAATTAAAAAAAAAAAGTAACTAAAAGAAAACGATCCTAGCTTTTTCAGTATAGCAAACATTGTCTTAACTCTCATGTCATGATTCAGAAGCAAAAGAGTACAGACAAGAAAGACTTTTCCATTTTGGGAATCCTACTGGAGATCAGTTTTTCTGTACAAGAAAATTAGAGCCAGAGAATCTGATAAACTGTTGCTGTGCCACCTGTTCAGACTTGCTACATTTTATAGTGCCTAGTACCACAGTTCTTGCTTTGTCTTAAAATTTAACTTTTCCTTTCTGTAATATGGTACTGGCTTATTTGAATTGAATATCACAGCTCTGTAAAAGTGCAGCGATTTCCTCAGACTGTTGATTTGCAGCATATTGAAGGTGCGTGACGATGCTTCCAGTAGCTGCTGGGTTGAATGCGTGTGACAGAATACAGAAACGAAGGGATCAAAGTAACATGTCAATTGCTAGATAACGTTTTCCTGTCTGAGCTTATTTTTAGGTTTTCAGTGACCAAGTAGATCATGTGGTTTTATTCATATAGCCATATCTTTATGCTCTGGCGTTTGACTTGTTCTGGAGATGGAACAAGACTAACTTCAGATGATAATTCAACCAAGATGTGCAGAAATGAATGTTAGTTGGGTAAAGGGAATGCCTCTTGGTTTGGAAGGATTTATGCAGTTGGCTTTGTTTTCTCTTTCTCTTTTTATCAGCTTCAAGCTAAGCAAAACTGAAGATTTGCGTAATGTACAGCTCTTTATTTCATGTCAGCAGTAAAGATCAAAAAGCAGATCGGCATTTTAAGGAAAAGCCCTAATGCTGTGCCCTGAAATAAAAATTACACGATGAATTAAAACGTGTAGGACACTGAAAGAATATGTTTTAGTTGTGGGGTTGTTTTCTTGTTTTTAATGGAGAGGTAATCAGCTTTCTTCTGACAGTGCTCATATGGAAGACTCAGGGACAGAAAGAATTCCATCTTGTGGATTTCAAGTAAAAGAAGCATTGCTGAGTCAGCATAGTTCCTTTAGGGTGTTTTGCATAAACAGTTCTGTGTGTAGTTTAGTTAGTAAACACTCAAGCTGTCAGTATAAATCCTCTAGACTTTCAGGATTCTTGTCTTTATCGGTATTTCTTCATCTTTTGTCAATGTGGCATGCTGAAATTGACGAAAAAATCATCTTGCCTTTCTGGCACTGTTTCTTGTCTTGGCTGGTCCTGTTTCAGTTCCCAGCTTTCTGCATATATTTGCCGTTTACCTTTTCACAGGTCACTTCATTTTGGGGAGAGGAGGAAGAAATTCTTCAGTTTCCCTTGCTTTAAAGAGGAGGGCATTTCTTTTCTGTGATGTTTAAATTTGATCGTAAGCAGTAGTAGTGCTTTCAGAAGGACTGTGTGTTTGCTGTATGAAAATACTGTATTTAGATATTTCATTGTCAGCTATGTGGGGTAACAGCTCTCTCGGTATCTATTTCTGTGTATGACAGCACAATGAGGCTCTTATTGGACTGTGGTAATAACATACGTTCATTCTTTATATTACAGTTATTTAACATACCCACAAAGCTATTTGAAAAAGACACTAATGTGCCAGTTTCATATTGTCTGCAGAAATAAGAATTTGTGGAAGTTCTGTTATGCTTTGATTTCAGAGTGAAGGTTGAGCAAAAATTTTACGTTTTTGCATTCATTTTCTTTCAAGTACAATCTGAGATAAAATGGCTGAAAACAGCGGCTGCCTTCCTGTCTTTATCGCTCACAGAAATGGCTGCTGTATATATCTAGTTACCTCCTATCCTGATAAGTTTTTTTTCTTTAAATCACCATCAACAACAG
>VYZM01010212.1:366-19016 GCA_013398915.1 Dromas ardeola
CCCTGCACTGCCTGCCCTAACTGCCCTGCCTGTCCTGCCCTGCCTGCCCTGCCCTGCCTGCATAGCTCTCCATGCCTGCCCTGCCTGCACAGCCCTGCCTGCCCTGCCTGCCCTGCCTACACTGCCCTGCCTGCACTGCCTGCCCTGCCCTGCCTGCACCACCCTCCTGTGCTCAGGGACACCCCAAAACCCCCATCCCCAGCGAGCGCCCGCCCGGGGGGACCCGAGGACCCACAGGACACCGGGGTCTTCCCTTAGGGTTTGCCACCGACGGGAGCAACCGGGGGGGGAATGGCCCCCACGCCAGGCCGGGCAGGGGACGGGGTCGGTGCACCGAGCTCGCCGGCCTCAGCCGCGCCAGCCCTGGCACTGCCGCCGGTATGAAGGGATGGCTCCAGCTGGAGCCCAGGAATACCCACCCCGGCAGATGTGCGGGGTCCGCAGGGGGGGAAGACAGAAGGGGCGCGTCATCTTCCACACTAATTGGCATGTTACCTGCCTTTTTAGCCCGTAATTAATGTGTACAGCTTGATTAGAGAGCCTCAGCCGGGGCAGGTCTCCCCGGAGAGCGGGGGGAGAGCAGGAGCTGCGTGCTCCCCCAGCGCTGCGGGCACTGGGCCAGCAGCCGGGCAGTTTGCCCCAAAACCCCAGAATTGTCCCCAGCAGCACCGTTAGCCCAGCTCAGCGCATGGCGGCTCTGGGATCGGCAAATCAGGTTGGTCCTGAGCAAGGCAGGATGGTCCCATGAACACAGGATGGTCCTGGGCAACATGGGACGGTCCTGGGCAACTCAGGATGCTCCTGGGCAATGGAGGATGTTCCTGGGCAACTCAGGATGCTCCTGTGTGACTCAGGATGGTCCTGTGCAATGCAGGATGCTCCTGCACAACATGGAATGATCCTGCACCACGCAGGATGACCCAGTGCAATGCAGGATGCTCCTGTGCGGCTCAGGATGCTCCTGGGCAACTCAGGATGCTCCTGGGCAATGCAGGACGATCCTGTGCGATGCAGGATGCTCCTGTACAACCTGGAATGATCCTTTGCAATGCAGGATTCTCCTGTGCAACTCAGGATGCTCCTGGGTGACCCAGGATGGCCCTGGGCAACTCAGGATGGTCCTGTGCGACGCAGGATGCTCCTATGCAGCACAGGATGATCACCTGGAATGATCCTGCCCAACGCAGGACGATCCGGTGCAATGCAGGATGCTCCCGTGCAATGCAGGGTGATTTGGTGCAATGCAGGATGATTCTGCGCAACGCAGGATGCTCCTGCGCAACTCAGAGTGGTCCTGTGCGGTGCAGGATGCTCCTGTGGGATGCAGGATGATCCTGTGCAGCACAGGATGCTCCTGTGCAACTCAGGATGGTCCTGTGCACTGCGGGATGCTTCTGGGCAACCCAGAATGGTCCTGTGCAAGGCAGGATGCTCCTGTGGGATGCAGGATGCTCCCGTGCGGCGCGGGATGCTCCTGTGCAACTCAGGATGATCCCGTGCAGCGCAGGATGCTCCTGTGTGACTCAGGGTGCTCCTGTGCAGTGCAGGATGCTCCTGTGGGATGCAGGATGCTCCCGTGCGGCGCGGGATGCTCCTGTGCAACTCAGGATGCTCCTGTGCAGGTCAGGATGGTCCCGTGCTGTTCAGGATGGTCCTGCGCGGCGCAGAATCCCCCAGGAGACGCAGAGGCTGCCGCAGAGGGGTGCAGCCCCACGCCCCGGGCGGCTGACAGGGGCACCCCGCTGCGGTGGCACCCAGCACCCCAAACCAGAGCCCGGCCCAAGCTGCGCGACGGGCGACCAGTCGCCCGCTCGTTATTCCCAACCCTCTAATTGAGGCGGCTGGCGCAGGGCGGCGCGGAGGTGGCCAAGGAAGTGGCCAAGGAGGTGGCCGGGGGGGGAACTCGGCCCATCGGTCCCCAACCCCTCCAGGGACCCCCAAGGGCTGCAGGGACCCCTGGGGCTCCCCAAGGCAGCTGGAGCCGGGGGGTTCTGCATCACTTTGGGAACTTTTGGGAGCAAACTCAGCCCCTGGGAGCGGGCGAGAGCCAGCCGGTCTCCACAGCAACCGGGATTAAATATAACTCGCAGCCGGCGCGTTCCCCCCAGAGCCAGCCATTGCCAGGCCGCCCCAGCGCCCTCCCCTTTGATTTCAAAATTACCCGAGAAAGCGGAAAGGCCGAGCTGCAGCCCCCCCGACTCGCCAGGAGAGGCCGGGAATGGCCGGCACCGGGCAGGGACGGGTGTATATTTAACCGCCGGATCCCCGGGAGGGACAGCGGGACCCCTGTTATCCCACCACGGGAAAGATCCCGTGGGCATCCCGCCGGCAAGGATGAGGATGGGGCACCCCATCGGCCACCAGCGACTGCTCCTTCCCTGCTCCCACGGAACGGCCGCTCAACGCCCAGCACAAATTCCACCCCAAAATCCGGGAGAGCATCTCCGCCAGCGGGACAGGGGGATGCATCCCGGCTCGCAGGGAGCCCTCGGAGGAAGCCGGGAGGATTCTCCCGTCTAAAACACGGCCGAACCCAGCGGCAGCCTTTTAAAAGCAGAAATATTTAAATCTATCTAAATTCCTCCTCCCGAGCATGTGGGAGTTTTATCGCTGCTTAAAATTCTAACGTCTCGGTCGCAGGCAAGAGGGAGTCGCGTTTCCCCGTCTTTCGCAGCTGACTTTAAGAATGGTTAATTATAAATAAGCCTCAGTGACTATTTATACGCACAAGCACGCGGAGAAGGACAGGTTTAGGACACGCTTCCCACACGGCAGGAGCCAGCCCAGAGCGGGGCTGGGAACGCTCCTGCGCCGGCCGGACACGGGGATGGGATGTCTCCGGGACAGAGCATCGCTCTGGGGGGGTTCTTCACTCTGGGGTGGTGGTGGGGGTCACTGGTGGGACTGGAGGTGCCCAGCTGTCTCCTACAGACCAGGCAAGAGCATCGCTCTGGGGGGGGTCACTAGTGGGACTGGGGGTCCCTGGCCGTGTCCTACAGACCAGGTGAGAACATCGCTCCAGGGAGGTTCTTCACTCTGGGGTGATGGTGGGGGTCACTGGGGGGACTGAGGGTCCCTGGCCGTGTCCTACAGACCAGGTGAGAGCAGCAAGGTGGTCTGCTGGGTTTCTCCAAGGCTTCCGACACAGTTCGCCACAGCCTCCCTCTAGAGAAACTGGTGGGTTATGGGCCAGGCGAGTGGTCCCTGTGGTGGGGGGGACTGGCTGACTGGCCACACCTGGAGGGTGGTGGTCAACAGCTCCTCCTCAAACTGGCAACCGGTCACAAGTGGGGTCCCCCAGGGATGGATACTGGGCCTAGCGCTGCTTAGTATCTTCCTGAGTGACCTGGGTGATGGGATCAAGAGTGCCCTGACGAAGTTTGCTGATGACACCAAACTGCGTGGGGACGTGGACACTTGGGAAGGGAGAGCCACCCTGCAGGAAGGCCTGGATGGGCTGGAAGAGCAGGGTCACAACAGCCTTAAGGAGTTCAACAAGGACAAGTGTAAGGTCCTGCACCTGGGAACACACAATCCCGGAGCGCGGCACAGGCTGGGATCCACCCGGCTGGGGAGCAGCTCCGGGGAAAGGGACCTGGGGGTCCCGGGGACACCAAGCTCGAGATGAGTGAACATTGTGCTGCTGCGGCAAGGAAAGCCAGCGGGGTGCTGGGCTGCATCAACACGGGCATCTCCCGCAGAGAGTGTCATTATCGGAGAATCATGGAAGGGTTTGGGTTGGAAGGGACCCTTAAAGGCCATCTAGTCATCTTCAACCAGCCCAGGCTGCTCCAAGCCCCGTCCAACCTGGTCTTGAACCCCTCCAGGGATGGGGCAGCCACAGCTGCTCTGGGCAACCTGGGCCAGGGGCTCACCACCCTCACAGCCAAGAATTTCTGCCTCAGATCTCATCTCAATCTCCCCTCTTCCAGTTTGGAGCCATCACCCCTCGTCCTTTCCCTACATGCCCTTGTCAAAATCCCTCTCCAGCTTTCTTGTAGGCCCCAACTCTTCCTTGTTATCCCACTCTACTCAGCGCTGGCCAGGCCACACCTGGAATACTGTGTGCAGTTTTGGTCCCTGCTACACAAGGAAGCTGTGGCCAGGCTGGAGAGGGGCCACCAAGGGCCACCAAGATGATCCAAGGGCTGGGAAGCTGCCACATGAGGACAGGCTGAGAGAACGGGGTTTGTTCAGCCTCAAGAGAAGAGGGCTCAGGAGAGACCTCATCACCACGTTCCAGTGTTTGAAGGGTGGCTACAGAAAAGATGGAGACTCCCTTTTCACAAGGAGTCCCATGGAAAAGAGGAGGGATGATGGGGACAAGTTACTGCTGGGGAGATTCTCATTGGACACAAGAGGAAAATTTTTCACCCTGAGAACAATCAGACATTGGAATAATCTCCCCAGGGAAGCGGTGGATTCCCCAACATTGGACACTTTCAAGATTCAGCTGGACAGGGAGCTGGGCCACCTTGTCTAGAGCGTGCTTTAGCCAAGAAAGGTTGGACCAGATGATCCTTGAGGTCCCTTCCAACCTGGGATTCCACGATTCCACGGTCCTTCCCGCTCCCCAAAGCCCTCGGCGCTCCCCAGCCCGGGTGCTGGTGGCCCTGGGGACCAGCAAAGGGCCGGTCTGGGATGAGTGGGCGCAGGTATCTGCTCCCGTGCCGCACACCGTTCCCCGGCTCCGAGAACAAAAAGGGAGAACAAAACCTCCATCCCGGCCCCCACGCTATCCCCCAGGATAAATATTCCTTCGGTGGGAGTGGCGAGAGCTGCTGCTTACGGAAACCTCGGTGTTTTTATCCCCGTATAAGATCTATTTATACGCTTATTGAATTTTTCATAACCAAGTTGTGAACGATCGGCGTTCAGGGTCATCCTTTCTCGCTGGTTATCGCCATAGAAACGGGAGCGAGGGATGCTCCCGCCCCACATCCCCTGCCACAGAGGGATCCGGCGGCGCCGGTGGGGGCTCGGCGAGCCAACGCTCTCACCGCCGACGGGCTTCCCCCGGTGACACCCTGGCACCAGCCTAGGAGGTGGCACCTTCCAACCCCCTCCAAGGGGTTTGCCACGCTCCTGCCACGCTCTGGCTGAAATACGGGACTGCTTCGGTGGGGGGGGATTCTTCCGCTTTTGTAGGACCTACCAAAAACACCGCCGCGTGCGCGCAGGGCGAGCCCTGGGGTGACGCACCCCCGTCAGCCGAACCACTCGTGCTTATCCCCGTCCCCATAGGTCCCCATAGGTCCCTATACATCCCCGTACCTCCTCCCCCAGCTGCACGATGCTGCTGGGGCTCTCCCCCCCCCATCGCCGCCCCTCGGAGCCCCCCCATCGCAAGCGCCCTGGCCCGTGGACACAAGGACCGCGGAGGGAAGAGGGGGCGAGCAGCCGTGCCGCAGGGCACCCAAAGGTGCAAGAAGCACCCAAATGTGCAGGAGGCACCCAACCCCCCCCGGCTGGGGGCACAGAGGGGGGGGACAGCACTCCCAGCAACCCCGCTGGGGGGCGTCCAGGAAGGAGCAGCACAAACAGCCCCCAGCAGCACCCGAACCCTCTGATCATCTCCAATTAGTGCCCCCCAGCTCAATTAAACCCCCCCAAGTCAAGCCATCGGCAGCGTTAAATTCCTCCGCAGCCCCGGGGGGGCGAGGGAGGACTGTGCACCCAAGGCAGGGGTGAGGACCCCCCCACCATGAAGCCGGGGGCTCACCTGCCAGCAGGAAGGTGATGAGGCAGGTTTCCTTTGGCATGAAGAGCTTCAGCCGGGAGCCGCTGAAGACGTATTCCACCACGGCCTCCGAGCGGCCGGCGCGCTGCAGGAAGGGCAGGAACTGCTTCGCCTTCTGGGTGTCCTGGGGGGAGAAAATGGGGGAGGGGGGTCAGGGTGGGGGGTGCAGCGCGCTGGGGACAACGACCGCCCCACTCGATGTGCGGGGACCTGCCGGCACCCCGATGTCCCTCATGGTGGGGACAATGGGTGCTCCTTGCCACGGGCTCAGTTCCCGGATCGGCCTTGCCTGCCCCCGTGCCAAACGGGGAGCGATGCAGGATGCGGACAGGGATGCAGGATGCGGGATGTGGGCAGGGATGCAGGATGCAGGCAGGGATGCAGGATATGGGCAGGGATGCAGGATAGAGGCAGAGGGATGCAGGATGCAGGCAGGGATGCAGGATGCAGGCAGGGATGCGAGATATGGGCAGGGATGCAGGATGGAGGCTGCGGGCAGGGATGCAGGATGCAGGCAGGGATCCAGGATAGAGGCAGAGGGATGCAGGATGTGGACAGGGATGCAGGATGCAGGCAGGGATACAGGATGCAGGCAGGGATGGAGGATACGGGCAGGGATGCAGGATGCAGGAAGGGATGCAGGATGTGGGCAGGGAAGCAGGATAGAGGCAGAGGGATGCAGGATACAGGCAGGGATGCAGGATGCGGGCAGGGATCTGACTTCTCCCAACTCGGGATGGAGCATGAACCCCACACCTGCACCCACGTCCCCAGGGCGCAGGCTCCGACTGCTCCAGCACAGGGACGGCTGCCGGTGCAGGCAGGAGCAGGCAGGAGCAGGCAGGGCAGATCCTGCCCCATCCCTCCCCTCCATAACGGAGCAGCCCACAACTCCCCTTTCCTGGGGAACCCCCCTTGGCGCGCCGCCCGCTCCCTTCCCAGCAGCAAGCTGCTGCATATAAACTCAGGCACGTTTGTTAATAAAAACTTAACGAGCTGCCCAGTGGCTCCGGAGGCCGGGGCTGGTGGGGGGGGGGGTGTCGGTGTCCCCGGCGCAGAGCGGTGCGAGCATCCCCGGCCAGCGGCACCACCGCGAGCATCGCCCTCTCTGCAAGGGGCCGGTGCGGCACCCGTGCGCCGGCAGACCCCATGCCGAGCCCGGTGCCGGCTGGAAGCCCTCGGCACGGTGTAGCCGCAGCCAGGGAACCGCAGCCCCCAGCCCCCAGCTCAGTCGCCGGCTGAGTTTCGGCGCGGCAGCTTCACTGGCATCACTGCGTGTTGCCCATCCCGGGGGTGAGAGGTTCCATGTGGCAACCTCCCCATTTATTCCCCCAAGGAAGAAAGCCGGGGAAAAATAAGCAGCTCCCAAAATAAAAGGCAGCCGGGTGGCTTTTTATTTCGCTCTGGATTTAATTTAGAGAAACGAGCTGCAGAGGAGGGAAGGGAGCGTGCCACGGCCAAAACCGGGCGCCCCTCAGGAGGAGCTGGAGGAGGCAGGAGCTGGTCCAGGGTCGGAGCGGGGTTTAATAACTTTCATTTAGCTAAACGCAACCCACCAGCGACGGAAAGGGGAGGGAAGGGGCTGGAAGTCTCAGGAGCTGAGGTTGGGAGCCAGAATGGGATGGGAATGGCGCTTGCAGAGGAGACGGAGCCGCTTCCAGCCCATCCCTGGAGGGACGCAGAGATTTGCCTCTTCCACCACTGCCGTCCCAGCAGCGGCGGAAGAGGCAAATGTCCGCGTCCCTCCGGGGATGGGAGACCCCCGGCAGGAGCTCCGAGAGCCGAAGGAGCAGGTATCGGCGCTGGCAGCACCAGCATCCCCATTTTAACCCATTCCGGTGCCACGGGAGGCTGCTTACTTGCCCATGCAGGCAACCAGAAGCCACCGGTTGCGTGGCCCCCGGCATCGGCTGGTCCCCAAGCGCCACAACTGCCACCCTCCAGCTTTGGCACGGCAAAGGACACCGCCACTCGCCACGCCGGTGCTTCAGCATCTTTCTCCCAGCGGCGACGTGCCCACCTGGCCACGAGCCGTGCTGACATCCTGGCGCCCACCTCCTCCAGCCACAAAGGGGGTCCCAGGCAGACCCAACTACCCCCCCCCCACCCCAGCCCCCCAGCTGGGGTAGAAAAGACCCCCCCCAACAGCCCGAAATCCCGCTGGCGCGCTCCTGGCGCGCTCGCTCGCCGCCGCGCGCGCTCCCTGCACCAACGGGGTTTTTTTACAGCAGCTGTGCAGTCAAGAAGTTAATACGACACATGTAAGTGCAATCTGCACGCGAAGGGAAAACAGCGTTACCCCGGCGCTAAGCACTTAGGTGGAACATATGCAAATGTAAAATGGGAGCCGCTAATGAAGGCTACTAATTAGTGGTAATCACTGTACGGCCAGGATTTGATTAGCTGAAGGAAGAAAGGGGCTGCAAGAAGGAGCCCACCCTGGGGTGGGCTTCCCTGCTCCGGCCCAAAAGGGGGTGATGGGGGAACCCCCCAACTCCCCGGCTGCCCTGAGCGGGTCGTGGAGGCGGCGAGGAAGAGCTCGGTGGTGAGGAAGAGCTCGGTGGTGATGAAGATCAGCCCCGCCAACCGGCTGCCGGCAGCAGCGGTGTTTGAACGTGCTGGGGAACGACCTGAAAAATCCACTGGGATTCACACAAGACAAATTTGCAGCTTTTCCACAAAAAGCGCCCGTCGGTACCGGGGAATCGCCGGCGGAGAGCGGCAATTCCTGCACGGCCAGGCGCGCCGGCAGCCCGGCACGGGGGACATGGGTGTCCCCGCGGTCCCAAACGTCCCTGTTAGGGCAGGTTTATCTGGGGCTTTGGGAATTAAGGTGGAGGGGGCCTGCGCTGCCGGGAGGATGCTCCGGGTCCCTTTGTGCCTTTCTGGCTGCCTCCCGGCCATCACCGCTCCCAGGTGGGGGTGATGCCACCTCCACCGCGCCGGTGGGCACACGGGTCTCCCGCTCACTGCCGGGGATGGGAAATGCTGGATGTGATGCCAGGACCAAGGATTTGACCCCTTGGTCCCCTTGGACCACCCCCAACGGCTCCCCGGGCACCGCCGTGGATGACTCTGACCCCACCGAGGGTATTTGGTGGCCACCCTGTGGTGCATCCGACACCTGCCACCATGGAGCCGTCCCCTCCCTGTCCCCGTCCCCCCGCAGACCTTGTGCCTGCATCTCACACGGTGTCCTTCCCTCTAAACTGGGGAGAGGTGGATTTGATGGGTGGAGGAGGAATTGGTTGGGTGGTCGCATCCAGAGCGGGGTGGCCAACGGCTCAGTGGCCAGATGGAGCTGGGTGACAAGGTGACAAGACCCTCAGGGGTCCGTGCTGGGACCAGCACTGTTCAACGTCTCCGTCAATGACATGGACAGTGGGATCGAGGGCACCCTCAGCCAGTTTGCGGGTGACACCAAGCCAAGCGGTGCAGTGACAGGCCGGAGGGACGGGATGCCATCCAGAGGGACCCGGACAGGCTGGAGAAGTGGGTCGATGTGAACCTCATGAGCGACCCAGCCGGTGCCTCGGGGACAGATGGACATGGGTTCTGCGGCTCGGAGGGGATGGAGACGAGGAGCTCCTGGACCTGCTTCCCCTGGATCTGCTCTCCAGGGCTGGTGACACCCGGCTCCTCTGGCTCGGCATGGGACAGCCAAGTCCCAACCACCTGGGACGGGCAAACAGCCCCCAACCTGCATCGGTCCCATGGCATCGGGAGCGTGGCAGAGCACCGGAGACACCGGGAACGGGTCGGGATGTTCCCAGCCTGGTGTATCCCATCAAGGGGACATCATGGGACGTGCCCGCATGGGGACACGGTGACAGAGGCTCTTGGATCTGCCGGACGCGGGGAAACACGTGCCGGTGGCTGGGAGGCATCACCGGATAAATTGAGATGGGGAAGAGAAGTGGGGTCTCCCCCTCCCCATCCCGAGCCTTGGCTCCCACCTTCTGCGCCGGCAGGATTCGTCCCCTGCCACCAGCTCAGGCTCCTGTCACTGTCCCTGGGCAGGAAGAGGCGCTTCCAGGGCACAACCCACCTCGGGGGATGCAAACCCCCTGACACCCCCATCCTGCCCCTTTTTGGGGGTCCCCAATGCGCGTCGGACCGGGACATCCCACCGTGGTGCTGCCGGCTCTGCCCGCACCCTTCCGCCCCAGTGGCATCACCCTCGTTACTATTATTTTAACACTTCCCGCGTTTAATTAGCTGGGAATCGAAGGAAAAAATCATGCATAAATACAGCGAGGGGGAAAAAAAATTTTTTTTTTTTTAAAAAATCATCCTAACTCCACTTTTATGTGAAGCTCTGCCAATTATGCAAAATTATTCAAGGACTTTGCACAAGGACAGGAGGCTTTCCGGCGGCCGGGCTGCATCCCCGTGCCGGAGCGCAGGCTAACGGGAGACGCCAGCTAGCACGGATTTCTGCTGCAGCTGCGCTCCCCTCTTGGCTTTTTAATCTGTTTTTTTTTTTGGGAGAGGGGGGATTTTTCTTGCCTGCAGCATCGCGGGTCCAAGAGACTGCTCGCCTTCGCGACGGGAATCCCTGCCTGCAGGCAGGGCGAGGATGGGGATGGGAGTGGGGAAGGCTCAGGATACTCCTGGGATGCCTTTGGGTGGCCCAAACCAACGGGAAGGGACATTTCCCACCAGGAGCCGGGGGCGGGGGGGGGCGGGACAGGAGGCTGTGCCGGAGCCGGGAAAACAGGGCTAAATCCTGTGTTTGAGCTAATTCCCCACTTTTTGAGGGAAAAAAAAAGCCAAAAGCCAAGCCGGGATGCCAGGGAATGGGTAAGGCAGAGCTGGGCACCAGCAGCTCGACAGGGTGGGGACAGAGATGGCGTCCCAGGGACAAGGACGCCATGATGGTGCCATGCCCATGGACGGCACAGGTCAGCATCCATGGGCAGGGGATGCGCCGAAGCCACCCCATGGGATGCACCGGCACCGGCACCGGCACCGCCCTGTCACCGCAACCTGAACGGCTAAACAGCCCAAAAGCCCAAGTTTTCCCGACACCGTTTCCCCACAGAGCGCCGCGGCAAGGGGAGATGCCGTGCCGGGAAAGGGCAGCGGACACAGCCGGGGAAAACCGCAGGAGCATCGGGTATGGAAGAGCCTGGGGACAGGGACGTCTCCAGCGGCCGAGGGGACCCAGAGCAACGCCACAGGAGCCACTCCATCGCTAGCACCGTGCCAGCGCCGGGGCCCCTTTGCCAGAGCGACAGGGAGCTCAGTGGCGATGCCGCCCAGTCTCTACTGGGCAAACTGGTGCCGCAGCCAGCAGGGGACCGAGCCCCGCGGCAGGGGTCCCGTGCAATGGCGCAGCACCGGTCCTGGACCCCCCTCTGCAGCCCCCGGGGCCAACCGCACCGTGGCAGCACCCACGTGCCGGGGCTGAGCCGCCGGTGCTGCGGGCATCGCACCAGGAGCGTTTGGCAGCGGCACGGGGACACGTCTGGGACGGAACGGCCGGTGACCGCCCCACGGCTCGCTGTCCCTGCAAGTCCTGCCACTGGGGTCACCGGCACCCCAATATATCAATATATCACTTTTTCCCCCCCAAACCGTGCCTGGCTCGTGCCTCCCATCCCGGCGCAGCGCCGGAGAGGCTCCGGTTTGGTGCTGGGAGCGACGGTGGGGAGGGAGAGCAGAGGGATGCTCACCGTCCCGCCACCCCAAACCCCCCCGGGGCCCTCGCCGAGCCCAGTGCGTGCCCCGCCCCGGCAGCGGGAGGGAAACACCGACGCTAATTCACACGGAATTCTTTTGGCAGTGGTAAAGCAGCCGCTGTCGGCGTGGCGCGCGCCGGCATTCATCACGCCGCCCAACTGCTGACACGCGGCTAACTAAGGCCGGGATCAATTTATGGAAAACTATTAAAGATTAAAAAAAAAAAAGATTAACAAATCTTCATAAAAGCCGTGATGGATTAGCCTAATTTTGTTTGCGGGGGCCCTCCCCCTCACATCCGGCTCCAACCTTTCCGCTCGCTGATTGAGTTACGGGGCTCCTAACCATCCCAGCGGCGGCGCGGGACCCCCACGGGGACAGGGGCCGGGGGGCTCGGGGCAGGGATGTCCCACGTCCCACCACCACCGCTTTGGCTCACTTTTTGCGGGCAACCACACCAGTATGTGGGTTTTTAGAAGGTGAAAAGGCAGCTGAGCCCCAGGGAGCCGCGGGGGTGTCCCCAGGAGTGGGTGCCAGCACAGGGAGCACCCTGCCCCGTGTCCCGTCCGGTGGGGACCCCACGAGGAGGAGGAATCTCCACCTCATGACCAGCGGACACCGCCGCAGACCTCAGAGATTAAAAGCAGGGCAGGAGGCTTGTGCGGGCAGGAACTGGGGTGCCCAGGACAGTACGGGAATTGGGGTGCCCAGGGACAGAGCTCCATCCCCCCGAGGACAGGAAGGACCTTCTCCAGAGCTGGGACACCAAACCCAGGATGGATGCACGGACACAGCCCCGCTCTGCTGGTCACGGCACGGTCACGGGAGTCCTGCGCGGCAAAACCCCATGGCACTTGGGGGACCCCTTTGCCAGGGATGCTCGGGGTGATGCCAGCATGACACCCACAGTGAGACCTCCCCGCTGCCCCCCGGAGAAGAGAAACCCCATGAGAAACCTCGTTTCACCCTTTCGGGGTGCACCAGGGGTGACAAACAGCTTCTGCGGTGGCACCTGGGGGGCCACCAGCCCTGGCAGAGGAGGATGGATGCCCAGGTGTCCCGGCTCCTCTGGCAGGGCCGGCGGGCAGGGGCCGTGCCGGCAGGATCCCCGCACATCCCGGGACTGCGGGCCATGCCGGAGCACCGGCACCCAGTATCTCCCCTGCTCCGCTCCACGCGTCCCATCCCGGCAAACAACCTGGCAGGTGGCAGCTCCGGCGCCGCGCGGTCCTTACCCCGGAGATATCGGCCACCCGGTGAATGGGCACCTCCTTCTTGCTGTGCAGCCCTTTGCCGTTCTTGATAGCCCTGCAACAAGAGAAGCGGCACAGGGCATCAGCGCGGCGGCCGGCAGGACCCGCGACGCCCCCCGTGCCCACCTGGGGAGAGCGCGGCCGGCTCGTTAGCCTGCTAATCCCAATTACCAGCTCACCTGAGCTCGGCGCGTACCTGCTCCCAGGGACCAAACTCGTCCCCCGCTACCAAATTAAACCGCTTTGTTTCCCGCAACAAAGGGAGGGATCAACAGGAAGGCAAGTGCCCCAGCAAGACGTAAAATTAATGCCCGCTTCTTTCAGCGCTTAATCACACAAAACATTTTAAATGCAAAATGTGCGGCGAACACTCCAATTCTAATGGGAATAAGTCCCTTCCAGGTTAAAATAATACAGAGGCGATAAGGGGCCGGAATGAAGCAATAGCACGTGTGGAAGGCACTTCACGGCTGGAAAACGTGCCCCAGACCTGATGCTGGACGTGGCGCTGGGACACCGGACACGGCACTGGGATACCGGACCCAGTGCTGGGATGCCAGATGCGGTGCTGGGATGCCAGACCCAGTGCCAGGATGCCGTACCCGGCACTGGGATGCTGGACCCTGTGCTGGGATGCCGGACACGGCATTGGCATGCCAGACCCGGCGCTGGGATTCCAGACCCTGTGCTGGGAGGCTGGATCTGGTGCCAGGATGCCAGACCCTGCACTGGGATGCCAGATCCGGTGCTAGGATGCCAGACCCAGTGCCAAGATGCCAGAACCGGTGCTGGGATGCCCGACCCAGTGCCAGGATGCCAGACCTGGTGCTGGAATACCAGACCCAGCACTGGGATGTCAGACATGACACTGGGATTGCCGATCTGGCACTGGAATGCTGGACCCCATGCTGGGATGCCGGACCCTGCGCTGGGATGCCAGATCTGGCACTGGGATGCCGGACAAGGCACTGGGATGCCAGACCTAGTGCTGGGATTTCGGACTCTGTGCTGGGATGCTGGACCCTGTGCTGGGATGCCAGACCATGTGCTGGGATGCCAGAGGCAGCACTGGGATGCTGGACCCCATGCTGGGATGCTGGACCCTGTGCTGGGGTGCCGGACATGGAGCTGGGATGCCGGACCCCATGCTGGGATGCCGGACCCTGTGCTGTTATGCTGGATGCAGCGCTGGGATGCCAGACACAGCACTGGGATGCTGCACCCAGCGCTGGGATGCCAGATGTGGCACTGGGATGCTGGATGCCATGCCGGCTCTGCCGGGGCAGGAGGGTGCAGCATCGGGATGGGAACAACCTCCGGACCTGGTGGTGGAGAGGACTGGTGACACCGAGCACCGCAGCCCCAGAGCCAAGCCCCGGGACGGTGGCGCTGCCGGTACTGGGGTGCACCCACAGCCAAGCGGCACGGGGAGGATCGGGGCACATGCTGCCCGGCATCGGGCTCGTCACCTCAGCGGGCGGACGGCAGGAGCAGCGGCACCAGTGACCCGGCAACAGATTTATTCGGTTTTCATGCAGTTCACGGCCGCCCTGGCTTATTGCCGGGCAGCAGCAGCGGGTGAAAGGGCAGCGCACATTCATTAGAGCTCCTTCCCCTGACAGGTTTGTCCTTTTCCAGCTTCCAAAGGCCAAGCTGATATTCCAGGTGTTACCCGCACGGAGCAGAAGCGAGTGGGGAGGTGCTGCCCGCTGCCGCCCTGCCCGCACCGTGCCGTGCCGGGGTGAGAGCACTTGGCACAGCCAGGGGCAAGCTCCCGAGGCCGCTCGGCGTTTTTTGGGTTGGGGTATTTTTTTTTAGCCCTTTAGCAGGAGGGTGGCAAATCCAGCAGCCCAAGCGGGGCTGGAAACCAGGTCTCTGCCCCACATCTCCCGGAGGATGCTGCGCCCACAGCTCGGGCTTGCCAGCACCCGCAGCCAGGCAAGGAGGAAACCGGCTCATCCCAAGGGATACCCGGAGCTGGATCACCTCAGCAAAGCTTTATCAGCGCTGGCTTCCCATCCCCAAGCACCGCAGGAGGTCCCTCTGCAACGGGAAGGTGGCCAGGAGGAGTTCAACCTCCTGCCACCACCTTTTGTCCCCAGGCTACAAGATGCTCCTGTAATTCAGGCGACAAGCGCCCCACAGACCCCCAAATCCACCCCTTCCCCGCGGGCACAGCTCCTCGGGCCCCTGCAGCAGCCTGGAATTGAAAACTCCTCATTTTTCAAGCCTACCTAATAGCTGCTCCCGGGCAAGAGGCATGGATTTGTTCGGAGTGGACCGCGATGCTAATAGGAATACAAGGGGAAAAATTCAAAGGCCCTGCCGAGGCTTTGTACAGCAATCAATTTGCTGAGCTGGATCATTGGAGAAGCCGTCTGGAAGAAGCCAACCTGTTAAATCAGCAAAAGGGTTTCTTCTGTCTCCCTCGCCCTCCTTTGAGATGCCCCTCCCCGCTCAGCACTGCACTCAGGGAGAAGTGGCTTGGCCAGAAATAGCGCTCTTTTTTTTTTTTTTTTTTTTTAGGAAAACAGCTCTTTCCGCAGGTTAAGAAGAAAGACGAAGTTAAACAAGTTCCAGCAGGCTGGAAGCCAGAGCAAAGGCAGCCAGGGATGCTCGGCCTTGCGCCGCGTCGGGGCAGGGATGCGGGCGGTGCGACCGTCCCCGCAGGGCCCTGGGGCATCCTCTTGCTGGAAAGCCAGGCTGGGGGATGCAGGGAGGGTACGCTCCAGGAAAAACTGGTGGGATGGGAAAAGTAACCACCCCCTTGCTAAAATATCCCACGGAGAAGGCAGCTGGGTCCCAGGAGATGTGATTCTGGCCTTTGCCAAAGAGCCGGGAAGGCTAAAGGGGTTTTGCAAGCATCCCGATATTCAGGACACCGAGCATCCTGATATTCAAGACATCTGAGCATCCTGATATTTGGGACATTGAGCATCCCGATACTCAGGACATTGAGTATCCCAATATTCAGGACATTGAGCATCCCAATATTCGGGACATCTGAGCATCCTGATAGTCAGGACCGATATTCAGGACATTCAGACATCCTGATATTCAGGATATCCGAGCATCCAAATATTCAGGATATCCGAGCATCCCAATATTCATGACATCCGAGCATCTCGATATTTAGGACATCGAAGCATCCTGATATTTGGGATATCGGAGCATCCTGATATTTGGGACATTGAGCATCCTGATATTCGGGGTATCGGAGCATCCCAATATTCGCAATATATGAGCATCCTGATATTCAAGGACATCTGAGCACCCTGATATTCAGGACATCCAAGCATCCTAGTATTCAGGATATACGAGCATCCAAATATTCGGGACACCTGAGCATCCTGATATTCGGGATATATGAGCATCCCGATATTCAGGACATCGAGCATGCCAATATTTGGGATATCTGAGCTCGAAGCTCCCCCCCCACGCCTGGAGCGCGGCTGGAGGCTCCATCTGCCGCATCCAAGCCCGGGTATCCCGGGTGCCCGGCTGCAGGATCGCCCACGCCGGAGCGCTCCGAGATGCTGATTGAATGCCAGGCACATCCGCTTTCTAAAAGGCACATCCCCAGCGCTCGGCAATGAGGCCCCCGAGCCGCAATCTGCCGGCCGCCGATCCCACGCCCCGCGGGGTGGGGAAGAGAGGGGGGGAAAAGGGAGCGCGAGAGCCCGTTTATCAACCTTCCCCCTCAAAAGCGGGAGGTTTGCGGTAAAACTGAGCACAGTCTTGCACCGCGGGCTGGCAGAAACCACGCCGCATCCCCCCTCCAAGCTGCTCTCCCTGGCTGTCGGCACCGCGCCGGCAGCCACTGCCAAAGTCGCTGCCGAGGAGGAGCTGAAATCCCGAATCCCACTGTCCCACCGCCTCCGGTGCAGCCGGAGACGGGCCAGCACCCGGGGAGGGGGGACCGTGGGGTGGGTGGCAGCTCATCCGGAGGGGAGCCGAGGTGGGAGAGGGAAGGGGTGCCCCCTGCTCACCCCCGCGGGTAGGACGGGACGCGGGAGGATGGAGGGGGTGGCTCGGGCACAGCTCGGTGCAGAGATGGGGGGCACGGACCCTGGGGGCTCCGGGCTGCAAGGCGGGGTTGAACGGCATGGTCCTCTCCTGCAGGGAGCGGGACTGTGCACAGCTGGAATGTGCACAGCTGGATCACACGTGCCAGGGCCACGCACAGCTGGAACGTGCACCCCTGGACCATGCACAGCTGGAATGTGCACAGCTGGATCATACGTGCCTGGGCCACGCACCCTGGACCGTGCACAGCTGGACCATGAACGCCTGTACCGTGCACATCTGGACTGTGCAACCTTGACTGTGCACATCTGGACTGCGCACAGCTGGATCACGTGTGCCTGGGCCAGGCACCCTGGACCGTGCACAGCTGGATCATGAATGCCTGGACTGTGCATAACTGTATCACACACACCTGGATCACGCACATCTGGATTGTGCACATCTGGAGTGTGCAACCTCGACCACGCACACTTGGACCATGCACAGCTGGATCACATGTGCCAGCTCCATGCACCCTGGACTGTGCACATCTGGACCATGCACAGCAGGACTGTACACAGCTGGATCACATGTGCCAGGGCCGTGCAACCTACACCATGCACAGCTGGACCATGAACACCCGGACTGTGCACAGCTGGATCACACGCAACTGGACCATGCACATCTGAATCATGCAACCTCAACCATGCACATCTGGACCACGAACAGCTGGACCATGCACGTCTGGACCATGCACAGCTGGACTGTACACAGCTGGATCACATGTGCCTGGGCCAGGCACCCTGGATGCTGCACAATTGGACCATGAATGCCCGGACCACGCACACCTGGACTGGCCACAGCTGGACCATGCACAGCTGGACCACACAGACGTGGACCGTGCACGTCTGGATTGTGCACATCTGGACCATGCAAAGCAGGATGACACACGCCTGGATCACGCACACCTGGACCATTCAACCTCAACCGTGCACATCTGGAGCAGACACATCTGGACCCCGCGCCCCAGGAAGAGCGACTGGGGAAGGCGGGGGCTGCCCAAGGAGCTCCCACCCCAGCGCCGCACGAGCCCCCGCCGGCTGCGGGCACCCAACCGACCTGCCTGGCCGCATCCCTGCCCACAGGGAGCAGGCAGCGAGCAGGCAGGGCTGCCCGCTCAGGCAGAAAATCCAGCCCTTCCCGCTCCTCCCAGCTGGCAGAGGAGAAGGCAGGCATCATCCTGCCCGCACCAACCCCTGCCTGCATCAGCGTTTCTGCCGCCTCCGCCGAGGCTGCGGCGGGGGGAGAAGCATCCACACGCATTTTTCTCACCACGCATAACCTCAAACCTAATTGCAAGGAGGCCAGAATGTGTCTCAAGTCCTTTGGATGAGCTGGGTTGAAATAGAATTCCTTCTCGGGCAGACAGGGTCGGGGCAGGAAGGCTATGGCAGCGTTTGCCGGGCTGGCTGCCCCGGGGAGCCGTGCGGGACCCTTTGAACCCCGGCCTGATGCAGGCAATGGGCCGTGAGACTCCAACCCACCTCCCAGGCGTTTGCGCAAAATGTTCTCTGCCCTTCAGCTGCCGACCGGCGGCAGCCCCGGCGTTAGCGCCGAGAACCCGCCGCCCAGCGCCACGCTTCCCACTGACCCACGGCACGCCTGGCCCCCCGCCAGTGCCGGCACCGAGCCCGTCTGCGGCACCGGAGTGGAGGAGGTCGGGGAAGAGGTGGAGGAACACGCAGCCCAGGGAGGATTCGCACTGTTTGAGGGGTCGGGGGGGTCTGGAGATCTCGCAGAGCCGGCGGAGGGGAAAGGATGCTCAGCCAGGAGGGATGCGGGGCAGGGAGGCCACCCTGAGCAGTGGGGACAGACGGATGGATGGGGACGGTGGGATGTGATGGTGGGACATGGTGCAGCTCTGCCAACAACACCAATCTGAGCGGTGCAGTGACACGCTGTGGGGA
>VYZM01010213.1:0-18961 GCA_013398915.1 Dromas ardeola
GCAACTTCAGACCATTATGAATGGTTCACCATCCATGATGAACTTCTGTTAATTTTCACAAATAAAAGCAGGTCATTAGATTTGGAATCTACCATTCGGCTTGTATGAGCATTATTAACAGGGTTGTGTAAGGAGTGGCTTTCCGGTAAACCTTTCATTTTTCAAGGTGGACCAGAGCTAAAAGGAAACAGTGAGAAAGCTTCATCCAAAACTGGCAGATAGCCTCATGTTTCTTATCCAGCTTGAACCTGGATTTCTTGTCTGGACCCAGAGGCTGTTTACTATTCTAGGTGCTCCTTTTTGCTTTGGAGTCAATGAATTTTCATACTCAAAGCAAAGCCTTATCCTAGTGGCATTTGATGTGCAGTTCCCACAAACAAGGTGCGAAACAAATGGTGGGATTCAAACTAGGAGGCTTGCTTATATACCATGTACTAGTCAATGTGTAAGTATATATAAAAGCCAAATCTAAGAAGCAAAATTAACTTCATAGAAACAAACTCGTTCTAAGAAAATTCACATTTGAGTGTAAAACAAAAATTCCTTATTTACCTCCAAAAAATCTCTTGTCTAATAATATGCCTGCACTCCAAAGCTTTATTAATCAAGTTGCTGAAGTCCTTGGGATATTCTAAGGTACCCACAAGAAGGAGGCAAGGCTCCAAATGTGGAAATGCCTGAAAGCTTTACATTATTGGGGGATAACCTATTTGGCAATCTTTTTTTTTAAGAAGCAGAAGAATCAGAGAAGTAGACTGAAGGGCGGTCTCACATGTTGCCACATTTGGTAGCAAATGACTTAAAAAAATATTTCCCATGCTTGGACAGAAGGCTTTATCATAATGTGCAGTAGAACCTGAATGTGTTTATTTTCAGTGATGACAGCTGTAATTAGGAACTTTCTGGTAACAATAAAATATTACATTTATTAGTCATCAGAACTGTCCAACCAACATCCCCAGTGGGAGATCTCATTTGGAGCACTGAGAGCATTTCTAAATGAAACTGATATAAAGTAAATGGCGTGTCATTTTGAGGGTGCTGAGAACTCATCGTTCCCATTCCCTTCTGTGGTTTGGAAGCAATCTCTACTTCACAGTGCTGGGTGCCTTGGAAAAAAGAAAGATAGCCCATGTGGGAAAAGTATAGAGCTGGGTATTTTAGGCCTGCATCATCCCACCCAAATTTCTGGCCAAAACCCAGAGATACCCAAGATAGGTTTTTCTTTGCTGTGGGGAGATCTCTCAGTGCTGTGCCAAGAGACAGCAGCAAGCCCAGAGGAAGAGCCAGCCATCTGAACTGTCCCATGGAAGTCCCTGCTTCATTGAGTCCAGGGAAATCCGGAGCGGCTCGCTTCCTGATTTAAATGCCTCAGTTAAGTGGGATGGATTTAAGCTTTACTTCTGTCCATGGCTGTAGCATAGACTTCCCTTGTGACTGCAAGGAAATCGTAAACTTTAAGTATTCCTGTTTCCCTTTTCTAACACAGATATAGTACTACTACTCAATTTCACAAGGCTGTTGGGAGGCTTAACATGTTATTTTTTGTGTTGCTTTTGGAGTCTTTCGGGTGGAAGGTATTTTGTGCTATTAACAGTTTATGTATGATAATAATACTTTCAGTGTTTACAGAAAATGATGTGAGATTAAAAAAATCTTTTGGAAGGAAATTAGTTTTAAAATGAGTAACTAAAATAATTTCTAAAAAATAAGCAGATAAATACAATGAATAGGAATCTATAATGCCAAGTATATTTTGCAGGTTGCAGTGGAGTAAATGGATTATATGTGTCCTGCTAACAGTGAGAATGGTCCTTGTTCTTGCAGTGTTCTTAAAGCAATTTGAGCAGCTGCTGCTCCAACCTGTTTTCTTCTAAATTGAATAGGATTGTAGCTTAGTCTTGTACGGATTCTCAGGAAAGCCAGTGAGGAATGGCTAGTTTTTCAGAGCTATTGTTTCCAGACATTTTGTATAAACTTGTCATTTTCAAAACTGGTCTCACTTGTGTGATTTATTGCAAACATATCCTGAAAGGTGAAGATACTTAACAACCTGCTGGTATTCATCTCAATTTATAGATCAGCTTAGTTCAGTCCTCTGCATTTGCAGTAAGATGCAAACAAGGAAGAGCTGGTAAATGAGGGCCTTCTAGAACCAGTATCATGGTTTTAGCTGTGCTGAGAACCTCATCTTCAGCACCAGCACCTCAAGTGTCTTGAACAAACAGCCCTGCCCTGTTGTAAAAGTCTTCCCAGTAGCATAAGGATTTCCTCTCTTGTTAAAGTGTTGAAGTTTGATCAGGAAAAGGAAATTGAAATAGTTTCATATTTCATAGGAAGGGTTCTTTTTTATGAAACACACTGTACTTTAACTCAAGGTTATTCCTGTGTAACCACATGTGCATATTTTAGACAGTGTTATGAAAGACCAGGGTGGTGAATATTCACTTGGAAGCGGAACATAGAAATGCCATAAATTGTTGCATATTTGCACTACATTCTCATTAATGTTCCTGCACAAACATCGAGCTTCACTTTTCACTACCTTAGTTAGGAATCAGGTTAATCTAAAACAGTGTAAGTCACTCCTAAACTGGGATAAGAAGTCTACCCAGGGACTTGCACCAGTTTAATTACCCTTGTTCAAAACTGATGCAAGTCACACTGGTGCAACTGCCTTGTCTAAACAAGACCTAACAGTGGGGATACACTCAGCATTGAACAAACATAGAGGTAAAAGGAGTCAAAGCAAGACAGGTATAGGATCAGCTGGAAAGATGCTCAAGTTGCACTATTCTACATTTCTAAAGATGGTTTGCTGTCAGAATTAAAACAAAATGACCAAACAAAAAAGAATGGATTAAGATAATTTTATAATCCCTCAGAGGAAGTCATATAGAAAATCAGTATTCTAGGCCATCGAGTTACATGATTGAAAGAAGTCTCTTATACTCCCTTGACTAGCTTGTAGGAGCAGAAATGAAAAAAAAATCCAGTAAAAAAAGGATAACAGAGAATTATGCTCATTTTTGGTGGAATAGGTGTGTCTTTAGCAAAGGTACTTTAAAGGTCTCCTACACGGTAGTACATGGTCAGTCACATGATCTGTGTTACTATTCCCATCTTAAAAGAGAGAGAAGTAGGCTGAAAGTGCATATATGATCTTGTGATTGGAAAATCTGGGTTGAAGACCCATAAGTAAAAATTGGCTGATCAAAACTTCTGTAAGGACTCTGCAGAATTCCTTTCACTTGGACTCCTCGCCCTGCTGTGTGTGTGTGCATGCACATGCGCACATATATGCATTTAGATTTTTGGACTGTTTGGTGTTAAGGTACATGGAAATTTGCTTCTAAGTGTTGCGTCTTAAATCCATTCTTATGTTTTATACCTACTTACCTGCTGTCAATCTGCTGTTCTCCTGGAACTGACCTGTTGGCTCAAGATGAAACTTTGTGTATTGTACATGCATTAATTCTGTGTGAACGAGTCCCCATACTGTGTTGACGATAAATTATAAGTGTGCCTTTGCTTTTTTCCTTTCCAGAATGTGTATGAATCAAGAATTTTCATATCTTCTGGAAAAAATATTGGACCTTTGTACTCTCCATCCCAAATATGTTTCTGTCCTTACGTGTGCATAAGTTGCAAGACAAACCTGATTGTGCATTGTGCATGCATGGCATCTGCTTCTTTAATAGGACTTAGCATAACTATATCATTATAATTTTTCACCGAGTCTTCTGGGAATTTTTATTTGTTGGAGTAAAATCTTGCCATTTGTCATGTTTTGTCTAGTTGTCTTGTTGCAAATAATGTACCAGGCGTTCCTTCTGCAATAGGAATGTATGGGAACAACCAAAATCCACTTGTTTCAGTTAGCAGAATTCCCTTCTGACTCCGTTCTGTCCGAGGACCTGGGTCCTGGCATTCTTTCTCCTCCCTCTGTACCAAGCAGGCAAATAGGCTTGAGAGATTACCCTGGAGATAGGATAAACTCTGAGCATCCCTGCCAGAAAATTAAGTCAAGACTTGAGAACTGTGGGAGAAAACTGGGAGTATGAGCAGACGACCTTAGAAGGTAATTTGTCTCTTTTCGACAGCACGGCTTCTTTCATACTAGAGCATAGATGATCAGATTGGTGCTAACCAATTTTGAGTCTAAAAACTATTTCTGCTGCAGGCTGATGTGCCATTTATAGACTAATCCTGCCTTCTTCTCCATTTAAACTTCCTTCAAAGGCTTCCTGGGTGCAAGAGCATTTTCTTGAAAGATACTATCCATGTTACGAAACTTCTGTCCTAGGGATAACATTGTTTAGGAGGCCATGCTTTTAGTTTCCTCATCTGCGATCCACACCAGCCAAAACCTGCAGAGGGAACTTGTAGGTTTTCAAAGAGAAAAGCACTGGTGGCATTTGAGTTGTTCTGCCCCCTATTTTAAATGTTACAACAAACTTCCAGTCATTATTAAAGGCTCTCTGGCCTTCAGAGTGAGGTTCTTACCTGACTGTAGGTGAAAAAAATCTGATTCTCAATGTGTAAATTTACTATTTTGAGATATATTTTAATATTTGACCTTTAATGCACTTCAAATCCACAGAACACACTTTAAATACCCACAAAAATCAAAGGAACAGTCCTAGTACAATCTCTAGAGATGCTTTTACATTTATCTTCAGGGTTGTGGTAGACTTGCCTGCCCTTTGGATCATATTATTATGAATGTTTTAAAGTTGTCAGCCTATGCTTGTAAAACTTCATTTCTCTTTCAGAATCTCTTGTCTGCAAATATGGTCTTGCACAGTGGAGATTTAGGAAAAAATAATGTAGTTGTTGTTAAATTATGATTTTGTAATTTTTTTCCTAAGCATTACATTGAATGAATTTTCAATTTGGATTAAACCACCTATTGCTTTATATATAAATGTGCTGATTTTCACTTTCACAGTTTCAGCTTTGAATAGCTTTAGCAATAATTATCTTCTGGGAGTTTTAGTTCTCATGTAGAAGTCTTTTGCAGGAAAGAGAACTGTGTTAAACAAATTTCTTTTTTAAAACTCTCCCCTCAGCTCAGTGTGTGGGTAACAGTAAGGGTGAATAATAGGATCATTTACATACCTTTCTGTTCTGTCTTCTGAGACACATGTTTGTGTCTCAAGAAGGTAAGGATTTCCAGACAATTATCTCCCTACCACAACCAGAGCACTAGTTCTCCTAAAAACCCTAATGTTTTCTATGGAAATCCTGTGTAGAAATGACGTGGTATTTATGAAATTTCACACAAACACTTTATATATAACCTGGTTCTCTGAATTCTCCTCCGACACCGAAAGACTCAATTAAGACTGCTACAGACTTCGAAAATTGGGCATTCATATGTAGATAAAAGTAGCTGAAATGAGGATTTAGGATCAGTGCCATTATCATTTAAGTATTAAGTATATTTATTTGTGTCATAGTTAAATATTTACCCTCTACAGACTTAATTCATCAGGAAATTCCTGTGGCCTTCTAG
Source organism: Dromas ardeola (assembly GCA_013398915.1). Classification (NCBI taxonomy): domain Eukaryota; kingdom Metazoa; phylum Chordata; class Aves; order Charadriiformes; family Dromadidae; genus Dromas; species Dromas ardeola. Next base: position 5,519 of record VYZM01010213.1, read on the forward strand.
GCCACATCAGCAAGTCAACACAGTAACGGGCAGCCCCTAAACCATGATGCCTTTGGTGCTGTGCCTGGAATTTTGAGGATCTGCTTAGAGGGAAAATTGCTCAAAGAGATGACCTAATCTCTTCCTGAATGAACTATTCCCCTTTGTTCCTTGGCTAAAACTTCATACTTCACTCTGTGTGTGACTTACCATAGTAGAGATAAATGGTCAAGGGCCACCTATCTTTCCTGCGTCACTTCTATCCTGTTAATGGGAAAGGCCATCAATGCTCTGCTAGAAAGTTTTTCTGTGTTACTATTTTTGTGCAGAAGAGATATGGACTGCAAAATTCTTTATCACTTTAGCCTGCTAACTACAGAGGCGATGATTAAGGTTGTTTCTCTTCACATTTTTCTTGAATGATCCAGTTTGATCTCTTGGCTTTTCCAAGAATTCTGGCTGATGCAATAAATATCCTTTTGTATATTCCTCTGACATCGTTTACCTCCGTGACATCGTACAGCTCAACCATTACGGCCTTTACCTTCATGTCAGTTGTTAAAGAATTATTTGTACCTGTTACAATACCAGAGTTTTATACAGGGAAGCATAAGCAAGAAAACTGTATTTGCAGAGGGACACAAGGCAAGAGGGTTATTAAAGGTGAAGGATAAATGAATTCAATGAATACAATAATGATTTGTAAAAGATAAATTTTTATAGTTTGATCTGCTTGTGCCTTCGTGCCAGTCACTGTACAAAGATATAATACATGGCTCTGTCTGCAACTGAGAAGTATCCTGTTGAACAAGTGATTTCAAATCTTCATTAGCTGAGTTTTGCTGCCTTTGTTTCACCCTCCACTGATTTCTCTGAAACCAGGGTATTAGCTGAGTTTCTGCATCTCGCCTCACTGGCAAAATGCTTGCACCTCATTGCACGTTTACACACACTGCTCTAAAGACACAATGCAATGCTTCAGTAAACTATGTGAAATATCTGATGAGTTTGGGGGTTAGGTAAACTGTAAATGCAATAAGAATATATGTAGCTTTTTCAAGTGCCCTTTTATGATTTCGAATTCCATAAAATAATGATGGGACAGGTAACTCCCAAGGAAACTGAAGATGAGTTTGTAACTGCAGACTGTTGCCTCTTGGAAAGGGTCATCTCAGAGAAAGTGTAAGGGACCTGGAGAAAGATTGGAAAGGCTAAATATAAGGTGGGAGGTAGGGGTGGTGCTTCAGAGCAAGAAGTCTGTCTGTTTGAGGTTGATAGAGGATTTTCATTAAAAGTCTGACAGGAAGGGTGAAGGTTGCTGTTGTAATCCATAAATTTGTGTGCTGCCCAAGGTATCAACATGTCACTAAAGCACACACAAGAAGATAACTTGTCCTGCAGTGACAGCAAAGTCTGAAAAATTACTCTGGTGTACAGCACTGTGTTCAGTAACATGCCCTGAAACAATGTAGTTGTAAACTATTACTGGCTGTGTGGCCCTATAAAGACCGTAACACTATGTATTTCAGCAGTATTGCAGTCTGCTGAAGAAAACTTCATGATAGCTGAAGAAGATTTTTTTTTTAAATAAGACTGTTTTCATTTAAAAAAAAATAGAAAAATTATCTTTCTAAATTTAAGAAAAATATAGGAGTATAAGGCAAATAAGATGTTCAGCAGCATGTTTTAATGCGGAAACCATGAAGACTCCAAATTTTGCTGGTTATTAAAGTATTTGAAATGCAGACGGCCCCCAGCTGAAATGCTGGGTCGAACCAGAGTGCCGTGTGTGGCAGTGCAGGTGGTCACCAACGTGTCACTCTCTTACCAGGAACACTCTTGCAACTGTCAATGACAACCTCAAAAGTAATGCTTGTGTCTGCTGCATATACTTGACCATTAAGTGAAGAAATAACTTACTAGCATCAAGCAAGCTGTATGGAGAGTCTGTGATGAGCTAGAGGTCAGAAATCCTAGAAAGACATTTGCCCAAATTTGCCAGCTTTAGATTTTGCATGATCTAAAGACTTGACCCCTCAAGTGCCGAGGGTCCTGTTTTGAGTTCATGGTACTCAGAACTTTCCAGGAAACATCTAGCACATTACATGATTTACCCCTACAAAATAAATTGTTTTCATTTCACCATTGGAGAGTGTTATCACAAGCATGTAGCTACTTTTCAGTAGACTTCAACAGGAGGTAGAACCGAGTGGGAAATGTTCTGTTACTCTAAACAAGCACACGTTTATTTTATACTTTTGTATAAGTGGATAAGAATGGGAAGTCCAGAGACTTCCTATAGAAGCCTTCCTATAGAGAAACATGTCACAACAGTTCAAAGCATCCAAAAAAAAGGTGAATTATAATTCCTTGCACAGTTCACCTAGGGGATCATATTACTTTAGATACTTTTTTTTTTTTTTGCCAATGTATGATAGACATGATGGCACATGCTGTACTGGCCACCAGTTAGTCTTAAAAACATAGAAATATTTCATTATCATTATGTATACATTGAGTGAATAAATTATGTATTTAAGTGTGACACCCATCCCATAAATTATGTATTTAAGTTGTGACACCCATCCACAAGAAGGCCCATCCACAAGAAGGGCTGGAAGGAGGATCGGGGTGACTAAAGGCCTGTCAGTCTGATCTCGGTGCCTGGGAAGGTTATGGAACAGATCAACCTGAGTGCAATTATGCGGAATGTGAAGGACAACCAGGTCGTCAGGCCCAGTGAGGATGGGTTCATGAACTGCAGGTTGTGCTTGACAAACCTGATCTCCTTCTTTGACAAGGTGACCCACTTGGTGGATGTGGGAAAGGCTGTGGATGTTGTTTACCTGGTAGTAAAGCCTTTGACACCATTTCCCACAGAATTCTCCCGGAGAAACTGGCTGCCCATGGCTTGGACAGGAGTAATCTTCACTGGGTAAAACGTGGCTGCAGGGCTGGGCCCAGAGAGTGGTAGTGAATGGAGTTAAATCCAGTTGGTCATGAATGATGTTCCTCAGGGCTCAGTATTGGGTCCAGTTCTGTTCAATATCTTTATCAATGATCTAGACGAGTGGATTGAGTGCACCCTCAGTAAGTTTGCAGACAACACCAAGTTAGGTGGGAGTGTCAACCTGCTTGGCGGTAGGATGGCTTTGCAGAGGGATCTGGACAGGCTGGCTGGATGGGCCGAAGCCCAAGTCCAAGTGCCAGGTCCTGCACTTGGGTCAGAACAACCCCATGCAGCGCTACAGGCGTGGGGAGGAGTGGCTGGAGAGCTGCCTGGCAGAGAAGGTCCTGGGGGTGTTGGTTGACTGACGGCTGAATATGAGCCAGCAGTGTGCTCAGGTAGCCAAGAAGGCCAACAGCATCCTGGCCTGTATCAGGAGCAGTGTGGTGAGTAGGACTAGGGAAGTGATTGTCCCCCTGTACTCGGCACTGGTGAGGCCCCACCTCAAGTGCTGTGTCCAGTTTTGGGCCCCTCACTACAAAAAAAGACATTGAGGTGCTGGAGCGGGTCCGGAGAAGGGGGTGAGGGGTCTAGGGCACAAGTCTTATGAGGAGCAGCTGAGGGAGCTGGGGTTGTTTAGCCTGAAGAAAAGGAGGCTGAGGGNAGCTGGGGTTGTTTAGCCTGAAGAAAAGGAGGCTGAGGGAGACCTTATCACTCTCTACAACTACCTGAAAGGAGACTGTAGAGAGTTGGGGGTCAGTATCTTCTCCCAAGTAACAGGCATTAGAACAAGAGGAAATGGCATCAAATTGTGCCAGGGGAGGTTTAGATTGGATACTAGGAAAAGCTTTTACACTGAAAGGGTTATCAAGCCTTGGATGAGGCTGCCCAGGGAAGTGGTGGAATCATCAGCCCTGGAGGTATTTAAAAAACGAGTAGAGGTAGTGCTTAACAATATGGTTCAGTGTTGTTTTTTGTCAGTGTTAGGTCAATGGCTGGACTCAATGATCTGAAAGGTCCCTTCCAACCTAGGCAATTCTGTAATTCTGTGATTCTATGATTCTAAGTGATTATACAACATATTTATATGTTGACTTTTAAAGTGCAATGGATGTACCGACATTAAAAAGAGTTATAAAATAAATGGAGACAGAAATATAAGAATTTTTGTGGAATTCAGGTTCTTAAATCTAGGATTACCGATTGCATTTCTTTAATGTTAAACCAGTAAGACAAAAGAAGCTGCAGTTTTTACCTTCTACCTTAATGCCTCCCAGTGCTCCCTGCAAAAAAACTGCATTAGGAACACAAGAAATGGAGAAAAAAAAACCAAAACAAAAAAAAAAAAAAAAGGTTCCTTGATCCAGGATTTAACACTCCTACACATCTTGGAAACATCTAGTAATTTGGCCACTGACCCCCTGGGGTATTTCCTAGAAGCGGAATTGAGCAAGACTGAAATTTTTTTGTTGTACTGTTATATGTATGAAGATATGACATGAATTCTTGATTTGTAAATATGAACCAAGTGTGACATCCTTTTCCTTTTTGTGCTTTTTTGAAGACTGCTTTAACATTTTCACTCATCATTTTGCTGCTGAAATCATGCAGGGCTCTTGAAATTACGATCAAAACTCTTTGGTCCTTTGTCACTAAAATTAGCCTTGCCTTTTTTCTCTGGGCTACAACTCACCATGATGGAACACTGGAAATGTGTTTTAGAGTAAATTTCCCATTTTCATTCTTCCTAAGTTTCAAGATAAAACCTCAGTGTTAGTTATATCAGTGTGGTTTTGAATGCTGCCATGCTTTCACTTCCATAGAAAAATTCTTCTGAAAGAGTATAAGAAAGCTCCAGCAAGATTATTTTTCGAATACTACTCATAATGCAATACAAGCCTTATATTGTGAGAGAGCTTCACATTCTAAGTCAGAATTGCTCAGTGTTTTTTCTATCAGAGTGGATCAGGCTTAGTCTTGTATTGCTATCACGTGTTTTCCAGGTGTTGCTAGAATAAGCCCTTACCAAAAAGTATGACTAGAAAAAACAGTAATTTCCTATGGGAACATGAACCCAAAGGAGGTTTTCAACACATTCCACAGACTCAAACCATTATCACTAAACAGCCTTGAGAGGATTAGAAACTGAAAAACTCTCACCCCAAGTGTGATGCTAACGAATTCCTGCGGAGCTTGGCCTGATGCTGCTCACAGTGAATCAGCGGTAAAAATGTGAGTTCAGTTCCTGTCCAGGAAAGGGCATTTCCCAACCTCAGGCCCACCCTGCTGAAGCTGAGCCCTCACCCCCTCCTTCCCCTGGCACTTTCAGGGGTGGCAGAAGTTCCAGGTCGACTTTCTGGCACTGGCTTTCTGGATTCACCTACTTCAAAATGTCTCTGCCCTAGCGTAAGGGGATTTCTTAACGGTAAGAGACAGACCTCAGCTCTGTCCGGACAAAACCTATTTGGCAGAACAGGAAATTCCCAAATGGTCAGGAGGAATTTTAAAGGGCTGGAGGGGTATGTTGCAAAATGCCAGCCTGGCACCCACAGAGACTGAAGTCTGTTATTTATAGAAAAGCAGAGGCAGAAAACAGATGGTGTGTTTCCTCACAATATTCTCTACAATCACTGCATTGTGTCAGCATAAATTTGTGGGGTACCACATCAAGAACTGAGATGATAGTACGGTCTCTATCCCCAGCCAGTTTTTTTTTTCTCTGCATGCCTAGAAAGATACCATCTAACACCACGTGCAGTGGTGGCTTTAGAATACAAAAAAAGACCACTTTTAGAAAGACCTGGAACAGCAGTAAAAGTCAGAAATCATGTCAATGGCATCAGTGGAGTGATGCCAATGTCAATCTGCTGCAGCTGAAAGAAGACTCAAGCCCAGTCTGTGAGAAGCAGACAAGCTCAGACTTTTTTGTTCACTTGAGGATAGGATTCTGTGTACAGATATTATTTTGTGCACAGCCTTCTCCCAGCCTGAAAGTGGGATGTACATCTCATGAGAACAATTTTATGAAGATATTTTCAGTATTTCCTTTTTTGTTGACGTCAAAAAGAACTTAAATACAACTTTGCTTATCGGCAATATCCCTCCAGTCCCTCCAAACACCAAAGAAAGATACACCTTTTGAAACAAGAGCACCTAAACTCATCTGGCAGATTATCTTAGTTTAAACCCAGTCTTGGATTCGGTCTGCCCTGTATTTTTAGGGGACTTTTGTGTTTTTTGGGTTTCTTTTCCTGAAGCCAGACAGGCAACATTTTAGTTTCTTCTTCTGAAATGTTCTAAAATAGAAAAATCTTATATTTTGATATTTTCTGCAGATTATTTGGACGTTTCCATGAGATGTTTGTAACAGAATTGCTACGTGGCAGATGTAACCTAGGTAGAGAGACCTGAGGGCTTGAGACCTCAGGTAAAAGAAGCCACGTGACAGAGGGCAACATCTGCAAACAAAAACGTTGTGCTTTTCAGCCAAAAGGTTAGAATTCTTGGTTAAACAATATTACCTGTCTCTTTCTTATCTATCTATTTATAAATTAATAGTCTTTTTATTTTAAAAAATTGAGCTTTTCATAAACTGAAAGAGGTATCATTGGAAAAACTTTTTCTGCTGATAAAGAGAAAATCAGACTGCTACAAAGTGGCTGCCTTAGGGCTGACTTAAGTGAAAGTAAAATCAAGTTCCAGTATTATCTTGGGATGTGAATGAGAAGGCTAAGTGTAATATCCATGTGCTAGCACAGTGGAGATGTTAGAAAAGGGATGCACTGTATTGGTGTCCTCCTGTTTATCTGGGAACAGTTGCTTCCGCACTTCCTCTTTTTTTTTTTTTTTTTTCCTGAAAAAGATAGAGAGAATATGCATGTGGAATGTTGTTGATACAGAAAAGATCATGCAAACTGTCCCCACTGAATGAGAGACCTCTGAGTTCAAAGAGAACTATTTGTAACTTTTCAACCACTGTCCTGGTTTTTGGTTTAATTAAGAGAAATATTTTTTAGCTGGCTAATTTAGTTCGTGCTAAAGGAAAAAGGAATCTTCAAACTGCTTAAGAAAAACCTCTTATAGCAATTATATTGTGAAACAAAAAATTAAAACACATGATAATATTCCACTGTTTTGTTTAGTGATATGTTAGAAATGTATATCTGGATGTTGCAGAGATGATCTGAAAGCCAGGGGGTCTTTTTTTCTGAACTTGGTGGAGCCTGCATGACTTGGCTGATGGGGCTATATGTCATCCCTCTGGCATCTTCTCACGCTAATGGCTTTTCATACCGTATGCCAGTCACCAAGCCCATGTGCATTTTACTTTTGTGTTTCTGTTCACTGCAACATGCTGACAAAAAATCCTACTGTGAAGGTGGCCAGATAAAATTTAAAAAATGTTAGGAGCAACTTGAGTGTCCCTCCTCATAAGTGATCTCTCTGTCTGATTAAATTTTTAACCTGTTCATATTTTTCAGCTTGTGCTATCTTTGCTAACAAGTGAGGAAATTCAGGTGTCTGTGATTCTTTTGTATAGTGCTTTTTGCAAAATGATTGTTTATTAAAGATATACTTCCCAAACAAAATTTGGCTGTTATTGCCGTCCTTTGGGATTTATTTTGTATGTGGAATTAAATAGTTTGCCCAGTTTCTAAATCCAGAAGTTAGTCTATAGTATTACTGCCTGGAAGCAAGTAATGAAGAGTTTCAACAATTATTTTCATTCCAGATCACAGATAAAAATACCAAAATTAAGCCACTTGTCCTTCACAATTAATCACAACCGAATAGTGTACATTAAACACAACATGCAGTAGAGCAGGAACAAAGCTGTTGTTAGTACAGGTGAAATGCAATTGCAGTAAACATTTACAGGATTTTTATCTTGCAATGAAGTTTACAGAATTACTGACAAACTTGAGCAGAAAATGTTAAATGATTATATTTCAAATTATGAACAACAGCTTATTTAAATTTTCAGATATAAATAAAGCGTCTAGGATGAAATGCTGGCTACAGTGAAGTCAAAGGCAGAACTTCAAGTAATTTCAGTGCAGTCAAAACTGCATATCAAACCCTGCTGGCTTAATTTCTGGCATTAGGAAAGAAGTAGTGTTCATGCCAGAAGTTCAGTGCATGTATCTATTATAGCTCATTAACACTGAGAGAGGCTCCACAATTGCTTGATAGTCTTGCATCCATTTATTAAATAAAGTCAACAGTTGTTCATGCTTCCATAACCTTTTGTATTCAGGATATCAACACATTTTACAGACATCAATGAATAGAGCTTGATAGCAATCAGAAGACTTGGTGATGGCATTAATTTTGTTCTCTTTATCCAGTGGAAAACCCAAGGTACACAAGGGGTAGCTGATGTACCTTTAGACACTTGGGAAATCTAGCTACAGCCAACAATAAAACCAAGACCTGAGGCAGCTTCAGTGTCTGTATGAGTGTTGTCAGAATCTTTCACACTAATAAAGACAAGTCTCTCAGGTTACTCATCTCATTTTATTTTTTGTGGCAGAAATTTTATTTTTTTTGGCAGTGAAAGGATGGGCTAATTTCATAGCTGCTGTAAATCGACACCGCTCAACCTAGGGTAGTGGAATGGTGTTGTTTTAACTCAGCTAGGTATCTGGATGCTCATGCTTGCATCAAAACCTCGTTGTCAATGCATCAAACCCCATGCCTCCATGGATTTGCCCACTTCATTGGAATGAGAACTAACCTGGCCAGAGCTCCTGCACACATGGACACAGTTTGATTTTATCACTCAATTTCCAAAGCGACCTTTTTTTTTTTTTTTGCTTTTCTTAAGAGGCCAGCCCTGTCATGCAACCTGATGTGCAAAGGGGCAGTGGTGCTATACAGCACTGTATCCTCAGCACCACACATGGAAAAGCCAAAACATTTGACACCTGCCTCTGGTTGTTAAACCAAGACACCCATTTCCTCTTCTTAGCAAGTAAAGACCTTTCTTGAACTGAAAATCTCTTGTTATGTTACAGCCCATTGCTTCCCATCACAGTCGAGAACATATGGAAACATCTAACAACAGTAATTTTTAAAATTAAAAGTAAAATTTGAAATTTGCTGAAAATGCCTTACAATGTCCTGTATAATTTATTAGCAAAAAACTCACTCTCCACTGAGGTTCAATGTGATGACAGGTAAAATATAGAGCATGTGCCACCTTGTATAAATCATACTAGAGACTTATCCAAATGATTGATGTATCGACCTTGTATTATTTCACATAAAGAATGTACATTAAACCCTTTTGTTTAATCACCAGTGGGAAAATCACACAGTTTAACAGTAGTTTTGAAGCAATTCGTTATTTGTTTTCCCTTTAATATATGTTGTTTGAAGTCTAGAGGCCCCTGTAAATTCAGAACATAGAAATGTATTAGGAGAAAAATGTAAAATCTGACTTGCACAGGGGGGTTACAGCTACGCCTGACATCAAGAGGATAGGTGGGTATTTACTGTTCTTGAAAATCCCTTCATAGATTACATTTTCAAAGATGGCTAATAATCAGGCTGCACAAGCTGCAATGCTCATCTCTTAGGAGCTACAAAATAAACAACTGTTGAAAATTAAACCTGTCAAAAATTTTTAAAGTTCTACAAAATGAGAGCAGCCCCAGATCAGACAGTATGTAGTGCAGTGTTGTGACTACTAAGTCAACAAAGTCAACAAACTTCCCCATTGTTAGCCAGGTTGCAGGTTGCAAAATGAGTGAGTTTATCTACAATATTTTTTTATTTTATTTTATTTTTCCCTTGCCCGTAATCTTTTTAAGGACTAAAACAAGCATTCAACAGGACCTATAAACTCTTTACCAGTGCAGACATTGTGAATGAATCTGCCTCATATGAACCTAAGACGAAGTCAGTTCACACACATATGTATGCTCAGCTATTTGCTTGGTCTCTTTGCTTTTGAGATAAATTTGCTTTGCTTGCAGTAAGTCAAGCACCTGTATGTCCCAGGCTGGCCTGCAGACCCGCAACAGACTCAAAGGACAGGTCTGGGCACTGGGCTGATGCAGGGCCTGGTGGGAAGCGGCTTCCTTCCATTACACATCCCGTCAATAGAATAGGACTCATTTTCAGCACAAACCCCACCAACTGGATTCACTTTGCATCAAGCTTGTGGTAGCATAGCTCTAACAGTGGAATAATAGCAGAGATGAGTTTGTTGTAAAATGGTTACAAAATATGAAGATTTTCAAAGGGATTTGTCTCTACACAGTGTTTTGGACCAAGTTCCTCAATGATCTTCTTGTGTTGTTTGATACATATTTTTTACTCGGGTCCCAGGCAAAATGCCATTCATTGCAGAACAAATAACTACGAAACTATGGATATTTAATGGATTTTTTATGAGTGAATCTGATGTTGTTACATATTTGCCTAAACTCACACTGTGTGAATTTTCAGACACATAAAGGAAAGCAGTGTGATTTTCTATATTGCTGTTATGTGCAGATTTCCAAATTGAACACATTTACTATACTGTGTACAATTTTAGCTGACTCTTCATATGTTTCCGCATGTTTTCTACTGTAGATCTTAGAAAAGCTGTCTTCATATAAATATTTAGAATAGCATACTTTTGTTTGATTTACAATTTTTTTAAATATCTTCTAGTTTGGAAGAGCTAGCTTGTTAGGTCAAGCCACTGTTATCTCTGTTACATAGCTTGTAAGGGAATGAACTATTAAAATACATAAGCACAAACGAATTTGGTAAAAATGTAAGGAACATCAACAGTAAAGACACTACTCCACTGTTGAGTAGAAAACACATCAAATTTTCTGTAGAAAGAAGGAAAGATAAGAAAATTCCAAGGAACAATGTTATTGTGTCTGAAAAATTGTAGAAGACTTTTCCACTAACGATAAATGATTAGGTCAATACCTCAAACACTCCTTGCAACAGTAAAAGAAGCTTTTATATGAATTTGTAGGATTATCTATTTTAATATCATTTTTTATGTTATCAAGGCTAGGGAATGTTAATGCTTATTTGATTTTGATTAATTTCTCTTAGTGACTTAAGATACTCTCTCTTTCTTGTTATACTTACTGGACTATCCAGTGGCCTTGCTTCTGTTCGGCTTGCGTTGGCTGTAGATTAGTGTAGCATCTCTGAGTTCAACAAAATGTAACTACACGCAGAACAGGCATTGTTTTCTTTTGCATATGTACACATAATTTTGAACATATGGTTCCAAGCATATTCCTGATTTAAATTGTCAGTAACTTCAATGCATGCTTGTTTTTCATTTTTGTTCTACTTTTATGTTTTGCGTTTGTTGCCCAAGAGATTCATAGCCAGCTGCAAGGCTCCCTTTTTGGGAAACACCCAGAATGATTTACATGAAGGCAGCTAGAAAACTCCATTGCATGAACGCATCCAAAGGTAATTAGGTTGCCTGGTACAAGGGATTATGATAAGTGACCCTGGGGGTGGTGAATACAATCTGAATTAACAATGACTAGCATAGGAGATTTTGAGAGATCAGATCAGCTTTCATCTGAAGGTAGTTTAACTTCTGGAGAGGCCAACTTTTCATTCAGATACTTATCATACCAGGGAGAGACCGAAAAAGTGATATTTTCCTCTTATTTCAACACATGATCCAAGGACAGTTTGGCAGACTTCAGCATCCCTTTGGCACAAGAGAACCTTTCAGATACACATAATCTTTTTTAACTTCCAGTTATGATCCAGAAATACCTGAATTGTGTTAGTTCAGCATACTATCTTGAAGAGTAAGTTGCAAAAAGGATTGTGTCTCACCTAGGAATTCACAAACACTGTATCAGAAAGATATTGAATGTGACTCAAAATATCTGAGTTTCAAATGACAGGCTATATATTTTGAAAGAATCCTTTTATCACATTTTGTTTGTTATTTACTGTCATAGAATCCACTTATATTGACTTCAGGAATAATGTTAGCTAGCTGCGTCACAAATGCGCATCTTCAGCATAGGCTGATTTGGTTGAAAGTTGGCATAATATTAAAATCAGCAGAAATAATGTGTCAGAGTGTCCTGTTTAACTATCCTGTTAGAAAATATAAATTTTTTACCTGGTGATAGTGAAAATTGAGACATATAATAATTCTGAGGTACGCACTGACAATTTTATATGTATCCGTCATAGTAATACTAGCCTCTATTGCTTTGAGGGCAAGGTATAGCTCTTATTAACACAATTTTTGTTTAAGTTTAGCACAGTTTTCTCTTGTCATTAAATGCTATTCTCAATCTATCAGATTTAGGGGAATTAATAGGGTGATTTAAATCTTGAATTTCCTATTCTTTACGTCTATCAAGAGGTTATACAGCATAAGGAGATGAACATACACTGAACTTCAACACTGTTGCTGAATATCCTGAACAACTGGTAGATGAATAGGAAACAAGATTTTAAAGACAGGAAAGAGAGGTCATTTTATAGAGAACGAGCATACCTTTTTTTTTTTTTTTTCTAAGTAAAATAAGCTGGTCTCTTTCAACTTTTTGCCAGTTTAGTTCTCCATGCTTCCAGTCAGCACAGTAGCACTTTTCCGTACTTGTTTAGATAACCTGAGTGTAGACATTCAAAATTCTACAAATTAGTCCTCTCTCTACATTTTTCTTTCTTTAGAAAACTTCAGCTAATAAAGATTAAATATTCCTTTTCTAGCAGACACATGACATCATCAACATCTAGGTCTCTCTCCTACGATGTTCTGATTTCAGCATCATACACTTCTTCCCATCAGATGCTTTAATGTAGTGTTTTGTCCATCTACATTATGTCCTAATGTTTAGGCACCAGTAAAATACATTAAAACTGTTTCTTTCCGTGTGTCAAACTCATTAACAGCACTATTAAATAAGGTTGGTCTCAACATTGACCAATTAAGAACTCCATTAACACTTTATACATTCTTTTTAGTTCAACCCAATGCCTCGTGTCTTTGACAATTTCCTTAACAAATCGTTAAAGTTGTAAAGTTGTACCCGGCCAAGCCCCCAGGAGTCCCAGGCCTTGGAGAAAGTAACGGGGCAAGAGGAAGACTTTCCCTGGGTTGAGGAGGGACCAGTTAGGTCAATTAGATATTCACAAGTCTATGGGCCCTGATGGGATGCACCCGAGAGTGCTGAGGGAGCTGGCGGAAGTCATTGCTGGGCCGCTCTCCACCATCTTTGAAAGGTCCTGGAGAACAGGCGAGGTGCCTGAAGATTGGAGGAAAGCCAATGTCACTCCAGTCTTCAAAAAGGGCAAGAAGGAGGACCCGGGGAACTACAGGCCGGTCAGCCTCACCTCCATCCCTGGAAAGATGATGGAACAGCTTGTTCTGGGCGTCATCTCAAGGCATGTGGAGGAAAAGAGGGCTATCAGAAGCACTCAGCACAGATTCACCAAGGGGAAATCATGCCTGACTAATCTGATAGCCTTCTATGAAGGTGTGACTGGATGGATAGATGAGGGGAGAGCGGTAG
>VYZM01010213.1:19617-51464 GCA_013398915.1 Dromas ardeola
TTTAGTCTGGAAAAGAGACGGCTGAGGGGTGACCTTATTAATGCATACAAATACTTAAAGGGTGGGTGTCAGGAGGATGGGGCCAGGCTCTTTTCAGTGGTGCCCAGTGGCAGGACAAGAGGTAATGGGCACAAACTTGATTGTAGGAAGTTCCATCTCAACATGAGGAGGAACTTCTTTACTTTGAGGGTGGCAGAGCACTGGAACAGGCTGCCCAGAGAGGTGGTGGAGTCTCCATCTCTGGAGACATTCAAAACCCGCCTGGACGCGTTCCTGTGCAACCTGCTCTAAGGTGACCCTGCTCTGGCAGGGGGGTTGGACTAGATGATCTCCAGAGGTCCCTTCCAACCCTATGATTCTGTGATTCTGTGATTCTGTACTGATATCAATATTTTTATCATCATTATCTGCTGAAATATTACAGGGTTAGGGTATTCAGTGTGAATTGCTTTTATTGCATTTCCCATGTGGAGAAATGATAGCTATGAAGGATAAAATAATAAAAAAACCCAATCTCTGTGTTATACTTCTCCATTTATCTCTGAATTTTAAAAATTTAACAACCAAAGGTACTGCTGATGTAAAACTAACAGTTATTTTGACCTTTTTTCTTCTTTCTTAAATATTTCCCCCATTTAACAATAAGCAGCATGGCAGCAGCTATATGGAGTCAAATCAAAGCTACATCTAGTCCAGCATGCTCTTTCCAAGAGCAAGTGCCTGAGGAATAGAACAAAAATAATGATTTTTTTTTTTTTTTTCCAGAAGTCTCGGAACTCCTAACAATGGGGATATCAGAAATATCTCACAGATGCTCTAAGCCAGATTTTGGTTTCAACATACTTAGTAACAAACTGGATTTTTCTTCTTTTCTAGTGCTTGTTTAGTCTCCTTCTTGTCTAGTCCTGTCTTGTACTTGTCTAGTCTCCATTTGATCTCAAATATGATGGGGTTACTTTCCCAATTTGATAAATATATAAAAATTTATAGTTCTTAAATTACATTTAATGTAAAAATTGCTTCAGAATTTAGATGGGGAATATTTGCAACCACTTGCCTTTGTTAAAGCACTTGGCGATTGTTTTCATTTGATGGCAGAAACTTCCATTTCTAGATGTTAAATAACTGTCTGCATCCCTGATCTCCATATAAATATTTTGATGGAACACTGAAGCAGAAAGTTTATTCAGTTGTAGGGTCATACAGAGATTGCCTTTGCTTTTCAACCTTTTCTTTACCACCTAGTTGCCTTGTGTCTTTCTTCCTTGTTCTCCTTTTATTTATTATAACTTCACATTAGATGATCTATTCAAGTGCCTCTGTTCTTTATGGTATAGTTTTATTTCCTCATTAATTTTTTTCCTTTGGTGATTAGTTATAGGTAACTTTCCAGTTCTCACTCTATTATTCAGGTAGTTTCAAGAATTTTCCAGCATCTAGGTTTCAGTTTGATCAGGAATTATTATTCATAATTATCTGTGAAAGGAAATGTGATCCTGGCTCAGAAACAGCCAGTCTGATGATCTGGCTTTGTGCCGCAGGTCTTGGATTCCCTGAGATCCCAGGGTGCGGAGGAGCTGGAGTGCCTAGGATTCAAAGCTGACCCAGAAACTTTGGCACTTGGATGCTATGGCTCCCATGAGCTTCAAAACTCCAGGCTTCATGTCTGTCCAGTCTGAAATTTAGCCAAGATCTTGCTAACCTTGGAGGACCTGGGAGTCTGGACCTTTGCAGCTGGCAGTCCCAGGACTTTCTGGGTCACGGGTCCTTGTGAATGCATTTGGTGGCGCTTTGCACTGAAAAAGACTTTGTGTTGGGCCATATGGGATCTTGGAAATGGAGGTGACAAATCCTGCCTGGAAAGCAGGTTTCCATTGCAACTTTGTATTTGAACTCCCTTCATGAAACATTCTTACAACAATAATTTGGAATTGTTTTAAGGGGAAACAGTTTCAGTGCACTGTTAAGTTCTGCAAGTTTCGCGATGTTTTGCTCTTGGAAACACTGATAGGTGGAAGAAGAACATTTGAGGTACCTTGCAATGGCTCCAGAAGTTTAATTTCAGCTCTTGCTCTGGATTTGCCCTAGAGAGCAAGACATGCCCTTGATTTTTCATGACCCCAAGGTTATTTTCACATAAGGGTATATGCAGATGTGTGTATAGCGTGTGTTTATGTTGGAATTCCACAATGATCATAATTCTACTTCCCCTAAAATCAGCTGGAGTTTGACAACCGATTTCAGTTAAAACAAATTAGATGTTCATTCAGAAATAAACAGATTCTTTGGCATGTTGAGCTTGTGTCTTTTCATAATGGTTATGAGGCTTGTTGCTTTTTAAAACTGGAATGTGGTTTGTGTAATTTATGGACATAAACTAAAATGAAAAAGAGTTCCAGAACAAAAGTGACAAGGTTGTTAGGGTTCCAGTAATGTGGATGCTTGCTGGCTTTGGTTAATTATTTTTTTTCCTAAAAGAATAAAACACATCTTTAGTGTCTGGCTGCAGATTCAGAATGTTACCCTTCCTTAACATTTAGGATTACCAGAACTTTACGTGGGTGAAAGTCACTTTTAGTGACAAGGTCATAGTTTAAGTTCAATTTGGATTCGCCTCCAAATACTCAGATGCTTACTCTATCTTAATATTTGAATGGTTATTGGGTAAGAACTGTATCAGCTTCTTTACTATGCAAAATCTGGGCTAAGAATCCTACGGGAAAAGCATTTTGTCCTTAAGATTTCTAATACTTTTTGCTTGAGGAGCCAGGAAGCTTGTGAAGAAGTCTTTCTCTCAGACTTTTTTGCTGTTTTACCAGGCTCTGAATTTTCTGAACTTTCCAGTGAATGATCTAATATCAGGGGAAATGAAGGTTAGATATTGTCCTGCTTAGTCCAGTCTGTTTGGACTCTTGGGTCTTCTGATCACCCAGGCAGTGGCTGTTTGTATGAAACTGCATGTCCTGACTTCCTATCGCTGTCCCAGCACACGGGGCAGGAAGTACTGGCACTGCCACCCATTATTTAGGAAAAACCCACCCATCATCCCACTCTGCTGCTCTCTCCCTCAATCCGGAATTGAGAGAGAAGCCACAGCCTCAGTACCTCAAGTCATCTTCCTTGAAGCAGGGCCAAGTCCTGGAGAGCTCTGCATGCACTGAAGTGGGACGGGGCTCTGCTACACCCTTTCTTTAAATATGTCACTTAACCCTCACTAACTGAAAGAACGCTTTTTGGGATAGGACAGTGCAGTGGAAAAACTGTCTTTGAAACAAACATTTAGAACCCCATTTTTTATTTTCAGGCATCCTATTAAAATTCAGTGAGCAGGAAAGCAGTTAAAAATTTTGAGAGGCACAGAAATCAATTCGGAGACCCTACTTGACCTTTAAAGAAAAGGTAGAGAAAAAACCCAACGGTGTGATGTGGTTGAGTTTCTATCGTAAACTTTTTTAGCTGTCAAAGGAAGCAATACAGTGCATGTTTGGATTACCAAGAATAGAGATATATTTGCTGCTCAATAGACACCCTCAGAATCGCATGTCACAGTATGCGATTACTAAGGTGGATATGAAAAGGAAACATCAAAATAATATTTTTTTTGCAAAAGAGAGGATATTATAAATAGCTAAATGAAGTGTCTCAGATAAAGCAGGAACTATTATGCTTATTTCTGGGTTTGCTTTGGGTTTTTTTGTTTGGTTTTTTNTTTGGGGTTTTTTTTGGTTTTTTTTTTTGGTTTTTTTTTTTTTTTTGGTTCTTTGTTTGTTTGTTTGTTTGTTTTTTGGCCCAAATTCTGTTCAGCAACATTAAAGTTAAGGTTTAATGTTAAGAATATGCTTAAGATTCATTATGGTTATCTCTTAAACAAAACTGCCAATGAATGTTAGTTGTTAGCTTTAAAATCACTCAGGTGATTACAGGACATCTTAAAACTACAGATTAACATATAGGGCATGTTTAGTGAAGGCAACAGCTAAACCTATAATGGATCCAGGATTGCATATAAGTGTAAATGGAAGGACTAGTGATAGTATTAAGGTCCTCCTCATCTTAAGCAGGTTCTTATAGTTCTCAATGGGTTTCTCTTTAATAGGAAACTACATTCTTTTAATTAAAGAAAAATATTCCTAAACAGAGATAACATCTTATCTCTCACAATTTACTAATCAAAAACATCTACTAACTTTGTAATCTTTTGAATGATTTCAAAAGACCTATTTAAGAACTTTACTCAGTCCGACCCCTATGCAGGTAAGGTGTGATATAGAAGATGGAATACCGAATGCCCTCCTGCTGAGAAGGCACTTGGGGTCTCATACTCTATGTTAGAGTGTTGTATTCATTGAGCCAATTTATAAAGATCAGAAAGCTGCCAACACAGCTTTGGCTTATAATAGAATATATAAAGCCTAATCACAGCTTTTTAAGATTATTTCTGGAAGTATTTTGTGAAAAGAATATATTTGGGCTCCTGATCTCATAGAATCATAGAATCGTAGAATCATAGAATCATAGACTCGTCTAGGTTGGAGGGGACCTCGAAGTTACTGAGTCCAACCATTAACCTAACACTGCCAAAACCACCACTAAACCATGTCGCAAAGCATCACATCTACCTGTCTTCTAAATACCTCCAGGGATGGTGATTAAGGGACGGTGTCAAGTATATAAGGGTACATCTTTTCAACTCATGATTCAAACTCGCTAAACACCACAAAGGAGTGAAACATATTTCTGTACTGTACTATTTCCTGATAAATAATAAGTACTATGTCTCAAGTGCTAGAACTGAGGCTCGGTCTCTGAGTTCAAACATTGTTCTCAAGGTTGTATCCTTTTACCTTCAGAATTTATGGTGCAGATGCCTAAATGTCTTATTAGATATGAATCTAAATTATAATGTGCTTCATGTTTTTGTAGCTAATTGGGCAGTTAAAGACAAAACCAGCAAATACTGAGTGAGGATGAAAAAGGGAAATGAAAGGCAGAATTAAGTAAAAACTTGAAATAATTACTAATGGTACAGTTTTTGTAAAATTTTTTGTAAATCTCTTTGTTCATTTGTTTTTCCTTATAAAAATATTATTTTATTCAATTCAGGTCTCACTTCTGCCTCCTCTATAGAATATTGCAAAACACATAAACTGCAAAAGTTATACAAGCAAAATAGCAATCCCAAATATTCCTGAGAGTTTACTTTGTGCTGAATGTCTACATTAATAGATGTCAAACTATTTGATTATCATTAATTGGATTTTTAGAAAAGTTTACAATTTCAGGGGACCTGGGTAGGAATTCTTTGCATTATTGACAAAGTTTGTGTTCTGCTTTCTGTCAGTTGAAATAAACAGATAGAAAATGTGTTTCTCTGCAGCCGTTTTCTGTATTATGTTAAGGAACATTAAAGGCAGAACACTAATTTGAGGAGATTCCTTTATAAATTTTGTTCAGTGAGTCACCAAAGTCTGACAGTTAAATATGATTTTTGTCTTTACCGTATTAAAAAAAAAAAAAAAACTGTCTATGAGCTTTTATTTTTATATCATGCTGATATGAATGAGAATTGAGATTATTTAATATAGATGATACATAAACAGCTAGGTCAGATAAGGACATGAGTAACCATGAACAGATATGATTGCTAAGGAAAATAAACTCAGGGCTTTGGGGGAAGTTGGTTGTGGGGTGATATGTAAATAAACAGCAATAATAAGCTTATCTGTTTTTCAGAATTACATAGATACAATGTATCTCTTTTTTTCTTATATTACAGTGGGAAATATTCTGTGACAATGAACTAGACCCTAGCTGAATCTTTCTTAAAAGCTAATAAATTACTATCCCTTTTCTTAAGTGGATGATTTTTAAACACAAACCAGCATGTCTTTATACAAAAACTCTGTCTTTTAAAATTTGTTTTGTATCACTCTTGCAGGATTTGAACACAGGAAACACATTTAAAATCGTATAATGGAAGAATATAAGACTGTCGGTCACACAGATTGGCTCATATTAATCTACAGGTCACTAGTCTTGACCTGTCAGTTAAGGAGTTACAGTATTTTCCATTATAAACCTTCCTTGAAGTTTCTCTTCCTTCTTTTTTTTTGTCATTCATAAGTTAATCCACATGTGTCACAGATGTTTATGGAGATTCATTAACATTTTTTAAAAATAAAAGTTTTATTCTAGGTAACATTCAAAAAACACTATAATTGGTTTGCAGTGAAAAGCATGTTGTTCATGAGCCCCTGCTAGATTTGCCTAAGGACCAGATTCATTCTTGGTGTTGCTTCCTCCTGATGTACCCCCTAAAGCTCCAGGCCACTCAGTCAGTCCTGGCTTGTGTCTAGGTGGTGAGATAGGTGTTCTCCACGCCTGCTCCACAGTCCCAACCTCCTCGTGATATTCCCACTGGGGGACCACGTTGGACACAAGGACACACAGGTGTGTCCAGAAGGAGGGCAACAGAGCCAAGGGTACTAACCCCTGGTGAGGAGAATCGGTGCTCGAGGGCTCCATGAGAGAGACGTAGTCAATGTGTGTCTTCATGGTCTTCATATCGCTGCTGCTGTGGTGCGGGAAAAGTGATAGACACAAATGAAAGGTGATGGGTTAGTCCAAGAAATAGAATGGTTTACATATTTGACTTGCTTTGGCAGGCTAAATAAATCAAAAGTCAAGAAACGGTTACAGTGGCTCTGAAGGGATTGGCTGTGTTTCCTGTTTCTGCCAAAATAGGAAATAAATGTAAATAATATTATAATGCAGTTGCACACTATTACGCTGTCACTTGTAAATGCAGAAGACTAGATTCATTGACCCGGGATTCTTGTTCCATTTGGTAATGTCAAGATTTATTAAAGATGGTGGGGTTTGGAGATACTCAACTTTTGCTTGGGGAAAAAAATGGAAGAGGGTAGTTTTGCCCTGAGGACAGAGATTTAAAGGTCAATATCCCTTGCTTTATGACTTACAGTGTCATAGGCTTTTATGTGACTCATTCTGAGAAAAAGATTGTGAAATTAAAAGAATTAAGCCCTATAAAATTTTTGGTCTCTCTAAGTCTGAAAAATATCAAGGAAACATGAAGTAATAATTCATTCCATTGTATATTCTTATAAGCATCAGTTGAGTCGGGTCAGATCACACTTCCCCTGTGTGTGTGTTTAGGAAAAAGGAGGTTATGGTTTTAGGCCAAAAAGTGGACATTTATAGTTTTAAAATAACAAAAACACCAAAGCTTTTGAGAGTAATACTTGCATTTCAGTTGTGAAATATTCAAAGTTATGTTCTTCTTAGCTTATATAGGTTAACTCTTGGATAACACAGACATGATACTAATTCTTCTCAAAAATTATTTTGCTTACAGTATCAAACATTGAGTTAATATCTCAGTGCTACCTAAGATTCATATTCATAAGAATTTAATGAAACATGGATATAATGGTTCATACTGCACCTGTATATGCTACCTCTTTAGAATAGTGGTTGAACAATTTCTCAACCAAAAAGAACAAACTGCTTATGTGTTAATATGTAACAGATATCCAAATCAGTTATCTCTGCTTATGCTAAATATTATATTACATCCTTAATTTTGGCCGGTACACCAAAATCTATTGCCCTTGAAAATATGCTTGTAGGTCACACCCATTTGCAAATTTAAATGGGATGTCATATTTAATTGTGGATTCCATTTTTAAAAAGTAGAATTAGTACTTAAAATCATTTTAGTTGAAATTACATATTGTATTCATTATCTGTAATTATTCCATGATAGGAATTTTCCATAATAAAAGAGTACAAAGCTCTCAAAAATGTCTCATGTTTTATTGCTGACCCAAACACAAGCAAGCAATACTGTTCATATTATGATCTCAATTAGTGATCCACAGTTAGGTACATTTTCTGGGGGGAAAAAAATCCATCATATACATGAAATTTCGTTGGCATCTGAGAAAACTGCAATCAAATTCTGAAGTTTTTGAACTCTGATCAGAGGTAGAGACAAAACGTGCTATTAATCTTCACTTTCACAGATCAAGATCTCAAAAATACAATTTCAACAATCTGTCATAAAGAAAAAAAATGTGAGGTTGAATAACAAATATACCTTTGACAAGATTTATAATCACACTTGTTAGAACAGAAGACAGTAATTTAAATCACTTTCCTGTACAAATTTCAGTAAGTTTTACAATAATTTAGGAGTGTTTAACAGCAGAGGGCATTCTAATTTTCTAGGAAGGTAGGAAAAGGACATTTTAATTTGCATAAATACTGTAAAAGTCGTATATAAGAGAAATAGACAGGAAAATATTAATACAAGGCAAAATCTCGCAGTAAAATAGTAACATCCACATACATTTTAAGCAGACTGTCTGTATTGTATGATGTGTTTTGAAACTGAAGAAAAATCACTAATACTTCCTGCTTTTAGGGTAAAATTTTTGTTCATATGGAAGCTGTTTTGGATAGATGTATGAATGTATGTATGCATTCATGCATGTTTTTATATATATGTATGCCTTCTATGTTTCAGTCTGTGAAAAAAAAATTGAAGCACTTATAGTCAATATAAATATACTCATGTGAAGTTGAAAGGAAATACATATATTTATATACAGTTAATATAAATAGATTTCCATTCAACTTCACAGCTATGAGATGCACAAGTGACTATACCACTTTGGAATACCTCCCTGTACGATTTAAGTTAAATATTTAACCTTTTTCCACTATGGTTATAGTCCTGCTGTTCTCTTTCAGGCAAAGTTCCCACTGAAATCAGGAGAAGCTTAGTCTGAGAAAGTGTTTTAGGTTTAGGCATTTTATTGAGAAATAGCTGTCAATAATCCCCTTTTCAAAGAAAGACTATGCTCAGAAACAGTTTCTACACTGTATTCTGCTAATTTATTGTTTCTAAACTTACACTTAAAAACCAAATCTCTGAGCACATAATTTCGAAATGAACATCTGGAAGCTCAGAACAGATGCAGTTTGAGAGTAAGGTGGCTGGAGAAACACTTCCCATCTACTGGTGCTCAGGATTGTATTGAATTTGCTTCCTGGAGCAGGAATGTGAGGCAGTGCAATGGCTTTCATATGTTTACAAATGGTGCATGAAAAGCATCACCGTTCAGCATTGTTTGGGTAAGTTAGACCCACAGGTTGTATACTCAGCATGGATTTTTCCTGTCACAAGAGAGGATAAGCTCATCAGGTCCATTAGGTCAGAGGTTGAATAGGAAAGGCAAGAGACCATGCAAGAGTTCCCACCACTATGCCCTACTTGTAAATAAATAGAAGACTTCAGTCTCCACCACTATCAAGTCTTCTCTTTTCACAAACACTTAATTCAGCAGCACAAATAGGCCTTTCCCCCCCCCTCCCCTTAAAAGATAAAAAAGACACCTACAGATCTTATTCTGTTTGCCTGGGCCTGTCTGCCTTTCTTTACCATTTGTGATGATTGATTGCTTCTGTGTTTCATCAATTAAAAATGTTTTAGAGTACAAAGTCTTCAGCATGTTTAATAGAGTCTGGTAAAGTAAACATCCTCCACCAAAGCAGCACAAGTAGAGCTTAAAATAAATACTGCTACTGTGCCAAGTTCATAATTGCTTGCACATTTAGCACTTTACCACGTCCTAAGCATAGCCATAAAAAAAAGCTTTGTGTACTTACTGTAGTTGTCATGAAACTGTAGCCATTTAAGTATTGCCGGGTATTTACATTTTTGAAATATTTGATTTAGCAGTTTTTATCATATGTAAAATTTGTTTCAAAGAACCAAAAGCTGAGCCTGAAGATGAGCAGTGGTCAGGCTTTGTCAACAAACTAGCCATGCAAGTGCGTTGACACTAATTTCTGCCAATAGAATAAATATTCAAGGACACAGTGTGGAAGGATCTGATGCCTTTGTCACTCCTGGTGTTGCTAGCTTTATTGGAAAGTCTGTGATTTTATTTCAAGATAACTAAAATCTGTTATAGTTAAGTGACAGGTACCTGTCACACCCAAGAAAACTGACCTTAACAACTGGGTGTTTCAAAAACATATGACTGAAAAGTTTTACGCTCAATTACATATCGGGGATACTAATGTTTAAGAAAAATCTTTTATGCAGAGTAATTTATGTGTTAAAGCCAATGTCACTTAAAGGAAAAGATTTATACTAGAAAAATACATAACTTGTAAATGTTGCATAAATGTAATTGGAAGTAGGCATATATAAATGGGATGGCTATGTCCATATGCTTCTGGAATACCTGCCAGGATGCTCCAGCATTTATCTGTCATCTGTGCCTAACTTTTTTTCCCTAAAAATTTCTCACATCTATCTTCTCTATCACTGCTTTCATTTTCAATGTCGTTGTCTAGAGTGAGGATACCTTTTTTCTACCAATTACTGAGAAATGTGGTCAAAAAAGGAAAGTAGAAGGAAGTTCTAAAGAAAAGGTTGCCCAGAGAAGCTGTGGATACTCCAGTTGTGGATACCCGAGTTGTGGATGCCCCATCCCTGGAAGTGTTCAAGGCCAGGCTGGATGGGGCTTTGAGCAACCTGGGAGGTGGGAGGTGTCCCTGCCCAGGGCAGGGGGTTGGAACTAGATGGTCTTTAAGGTCCCTTCCAACATGAACCATTCTATGAGTCTATGATTCTATGAAAAGATAGCTGTAGTGCCTCCCTGGTAGATGTAACTTTAACTTAAATCTGAGTTCCAGTTTTAATGTCTACAGCCTGTTCCACCTTCCGTGTCTCTTTCACTTCCCCTCCACCACTCCTTCGGGCCTGTGAAATTTTGAGCCTAGTTGTATGCTTAATAAATGATAAAATGTAAAAATTAATAGTTACATTATTAGATGGTCACTGGAAGTTTTGTGTCCTGTGTAATCTTTTCCAGATTTGAAAAGTTCCCATGCTTTACACTGGAATTGAAAATACAAGATAGCCATATGTGTATGAATGAGAAATCAACTATTTAAAATACAGATAATTGTAAGAATTCTTACTGATTATATTTGTGATGTTTGACCAAGCCACTGGCAAGCAGAGCGTTTTTGTTTTGAATTCCAAACAATAGGATTGCTATATTAGGCAATGTTCTTTAATATATATGAAATACTAAATTTGAGGTTTGCTTAAGCATGCAATAACCATTCACAAAACTTAAAACTAGGTCAGGAAAAGTTCGTACTTCATAAGCCTGTGTGCATTTGCTTGAAATTGTGTCACAACAATTCCAGACAATTGTTATATGGCACTAGAAAAGGAAGTACTGCATTGTTAAGGGAAAAAAAAAGGTCTTTTAATTGGCTACTTCAATTAAAAAGCTTATTAAATGTTGCAATTTCATAGCTGTGCAATGATAGAATGCATTTGCTTGAAGACAATGCAGCACTGCAATTACCCAAAAAAATGAGTAACACAACCCTGCTATTCACCCAACAGAAGAAATTAAATCATTACAGAGAAACTTTAACACACAGGTTCACATCACTTAACAGTTCAATTAATCAATTTGTTTTGATAACAGATTGAAAAGTATATTTCATTACATGCCATTTATGGTTCAAGAACATGAGAATGAATATCTGATCTAGGAGGGGAGATTTTTGAAGGAAATATTATCCTTGTGTGAAGGGGTTGTATTGAAAATGTTTTGGTTTATTTTTAAGAGAGCTAATTACTCTGGAGAAGAAAGATAGAGTTATCCAAGTTAAGACAGCAAGTAATTTCTTAGTCTGGATATTTACCTGATATGGATCCAAGTACTTGTTTCAGGATACTCTTTCCTTCTTTCTCTCTGTAGGTTTTTTTTTTTGTTAGTTTGTTTTGTTTTCTTTTTATTTCTCATCTCCTCTCTCTCCTGAGCACATATGAGCATATGCTGTAGGTATATATGATAACATTAAATAGGGACCTAAAGATGTATTAGAATTTGTACCATAAGTTACTTATCTAAAATGCAGTATGTGGCTAAACTGTGATAACAGAAAAAAATTAGATTATAGCACTGAAGGCATCTCAGAAAAAACAGAAATGTTGAATTCAAAGGTAGTTTAGTATGAGAGTTTCAATTACTTCGCTCTAAAGTCACAGGTTACATAGTCTTTTCTCTGCTACCACGGATCACTTGAAGACTACTGCTCTTGCTTGTCAATAGCTTGCTTGTAGTGGGGAACCTAAATTGGGCTGCAGGGCTCCAGATGTGGTCTTGTGAGTTCCAAATAGTCCAGGGCCTTTTGCAGTTAAATGCCAATCAGGGAGGAAGCCTCTCAGCCCACAGCCTATGCTCTGTTAATGTGCTTATGGCTGGCCTTCGTCGCTGCAACGGTACCCTCTCACTCAACTCCACCAGGAACCCCAGGGCCTCCTCTGAGAGCTGCTCCACAGCCAGTTGACCTCTATCCCGCAGTAATGCACTGGGCTGTCCCCTCCGGGGTGAATGATTTTGTACCCATGTTGATGGTACACCCATGTATGATGCTGAATTTTATTAGGTTTCCATCAGCCCATTTCTCTGACCTGCTGGAGTCCCTCTGGACAGCAGTCCTGTCCTCCCATATATCAACTGCTCCCTGAGCTTGGTGTCTCTGAAAATTTGCTAAGGATGTATTTGATTTCTTTTTACTGGTTCACCATTAAGACATCAAGCAATATTGGCCTCCAGTACGGACCCTGAGGAACAGCACTTGCAGCCATCCATCAGCTAGATTTTAGCTGAAGCAGGCCAGACAGTTTTCCACCCACCTTTTAGCCCACCTATCTAGTACCCTCCTCCCCAGTATGGCTACTGGGAGGACAAGCTGAAAGTCTTGCTAAGTCAGGGTACATGGTACCTGCTACTGTCCCTTCGTCCCCGCAGCCAGCTGTGCTGTCATGAGAGGCAAGCAAAAGAGATAAGTAGGATTCACCCAAACTGACTGAGGCCTCATTACAGCAAACTGTAAATTGTGTATTATCCATTTTATTTTCTGTTTCTTCTTTAGTATGTAAACATCTGTAGCATGGTACTAATGATTTTAAAATACTAAAATAAGTCACTAATTTAAATGATCAAATGTTGGGTGTCACATACTTTACAAATATTCAGCTTTAGGAAATAGTTGGATATGCACCAGCATCCTCAACAGGCCACTGATACAATTTTGCTTCATTCAAACAGTCCCTTTGAATTTGACAGAGATCCCCAGTGCTTAGGTCACTTCAGTCCCTAATTCTGAAAATCCAACATCTCTTCTTGAAACAAAGTCCAAACTCAGTGCTGCATTATTTGCATGTCCAAAGATCTAATGCTTTAAAATCAAGGGACTGAACACAAATTAGGACTTTTTTTTCATCTAAGTTAAACTGCCAGTAGTCAGGGGATCTGGGGAGACTGAAGAATGCAACTTCCAAAGGGTATCAGGACAGAACTTGTGTGTCCCACCATCTGAGATGTGCCAGGATGCTTTTTAGGTACAAAATGTGACAGATTATGAAGGAGCAGGGTGAGGCAAAGCTACCTTAAAAAATCCTTTCACAACTAAAATCATTGAGTTCATTGGCTGAAGGATACTTACAGATTTGTTTTAACTTTCCGCAGATAATTGCACATATACAATTGCAACAGTGTTGTATTTTTTTTAGGGATTTATTCTGTGGTGAGGGTAACATTCAGAACTTTTAAAAACTCTCGCATTAAAAAGCCAATATGAAATGAAATATCCACATACAAATGAATTCTATAATCATTTCATCTCCTCTATGGGCAGAAAAAATGGTCCTTTCTGTTTTTCACAGATGACTTTGTGTCACAATGAATGTCCCAACTTTTTCAATGAGTTGAAAAAATTTCATTTTTCTGCCTATCTAAATGCCATGGTGCCGTACACTCTCCTCTGAGAGCACACCCTCGCTCAGGAAAAACTGCATCATTTTCTCTACGGTATTGAGGGAGTAACAGACTAAGTGACTTTCTCAAGGACACAGGAAATCTGTGGTAAAGCAGAAAAAAGAATCCCAGTATCATGAAACGCTAGACAGCAGTGTTAACCACCAGACCACCAAAGCTCAGGCCTGAGGCACACTCTGCTGAGAGAAAAACATCAAACTAAATGTTTCAAATTGAAAGTGGTGGGACTTCTAGTCCCTTCCAGTTAGTCCCCAGCAGAGCTGCACAGGACCTCGCGCGTTGCCTGACTGCAAAAACAAAAGCTCTGAAGGATAGGCATTAAGGGTCATCGCAGATGACTGTCTCGTGTGAGCTGGGACAGCAAGGAGAGGACTTTCTGGACAGCACTGCACGTTGTGCCAGCTTTCAGGTGCGCTGTCAGCACGGTTTCTGTGTCAGTAAGAGAACGTTTTAAAAAAATAGTTACAAACACCCCTTATTGGAGTTGCACTTAACATTCACAGACCACACCAAGGGAAACAAACAAAAAAAAAAAGACCACAAAAAAAAGAACCCGCAAATCTTGAAAGACTTTTTTTTAATGGCCTGCATAGCCTGCAATTGTGGACCAGGTGGCACAGGAGAGACCAACAGCTCTCTTGTGCGATTTCTAGCAGTGACAAGCATGGCAGCCACGGAGTCACCCGAGCGGAGCACTGAGTGTGGACAGAGGGCTCCTGACCACACCTCGCACCCTCTCACCACAGGTGGACGGTTGGGTAGGACCAACAAATTGCTAGCTATCTTGATTAGTGCATTAACTCTGGGTAAGAGGGAGGCAAGAAGGTAGACACTGTTCAGACACACCAAGTTAACAGAGGACAAGTAAGAAACAGAAAGGGGGTGTCCAAAGTTTCTTTTACAGGGCAAGGTTAGTCCATCTTACTCTCTTCTGTTGACCACTTATGGAATTCGTGTCTGTCTTTAAAATCAGTGAAACTTAGTGTATATTCATAATTATCACAGCAGCTAATTTGCTACTGTCAGGATGAAAGTCAGATATGCTTAAAATACACATGAACGTTGTGTGGGATTATTTCGGTTGGGTGTTTGTGTTGGTTTTTGGGTTTTTTAATTTAAGAAATGCTGCAAATAACTTAAGTGGTTTACCAGTTGTCAGAAAGCTTCAGATGAATGAATAGTAAACACACTCTTCTGCTAGTAAATTCTAACCCTGATTCAAAGAAGAGTTTTTTTATTTCACAGTATTGCTTCATATGTAATGGAAAAGAATTTGTATGTAGAGGATTGCACTTTCCAGTGTTACTTGTTCTAGTCTAAGTGTAAGAATCTCTTTTCTTTGTCTTTTTTTTCTTTCCATAGAAAGCCTAATTTCTTGCAATTACCATATTATGAAAAAATATTTCCTTTCACACAGAAACAAAATTAACTGACTAGTGAATCATATTTTCAGGGGAAAAAAGAATGGAAATGCAACCTGCATTTACTAGAGAAGAAGAGAAATCTAAAATAAAACCAAGCACTGAAAAGTGACCTTCCTCTTATATTCTTATAATTTTTTCAGACAAGAATTCATAATGTTTCAATGACATTTGTAAATCAGTAAACAGCTGAAAAGGAACCACTGAAATTAATTTTCTAATGCCAAATTTAGAAGTACTCTAATTTTCAGATGCCACAATGTGATAAATGTTGTAAGTCAAATGTCTGTGTCCCTAGGAATTTTTTTTCTATAACATCTTCAGGACAATAATGTTGCAAACTCTTAATATGGATTTTGGAAAAGCCATAATAGAAATGGGAAAATCTTCTCTAGAGTTCCTCATTAGTGCTCCAGATTCCTGGAAAACTTTTCCCCTATATATGCAGCATCATTCTGGAAATCTTTTGTCTAACTCATGTTTTAGCGCAAGAACATTTCCAGGTGGACCCTGATCAGCAACCCCCACCTCCAATCTGTTTTCTTTGAAAATAAACTTCCAAAATAGAGATTCTGATTCAGCAGGAAATTCAGTGGTTAAACTAGAGATATTCCTTGGAAAGAGAAGACTACACCCATAGGTGGTCAGGCTGACATACTTTAGATTGAAACTGGACTGTCCTTTTGGAAATATAAATAAAAGAACAAGAGAACACTGAAACACTCAAATAGGATTTTGATGGGTGGGGTTTTGTTCCTTACCATAAAATGAATTAGAGACTAATCCAAATATCAACAAGCTAAATAGTACTCTTCCCTTCTTAACCGAAAAGTTTGATGAAATTGCAGTGAGAGGGTTGGTCGTAAAGACCTAGTGAGATTAGGCTCAGGAACCTGAAAAATGTTGCACAGCTTTTGTGAAGTGCAATTGCTAAAAGGTAGCAGACTAAAATCCCCAAGTTACCCATTTTAATTTCAGTCACAAGAGAAAAAATGAAGTGAGATTTATTTGTACTTTGCTATTTAGCTGTGGTAGGTAAAAGCCAAGGAAAAAAAAATGCTTTGGTCTCATTGTGGCCAAATACCTTGAAGAAAGAGTTTGGAATCTGATTACATATCAAATTTGATAGCTAGGTCTTTCCTTTCGTCCTTTTCAGTCATAAATGTAGGGACAGAAGCACTCAAACTCCACGGCTGTATTTGAATTTCGAAGCTTGGCACTGTTTCTGACAGTTGCCAGTACCAGATGTTTCTGAAGACGATCTTTATTTATTTTTAACTCTGTTGATAGGAGCCATCTGCTTCCCAAATATCTCAGCTAAAGAATGACTGTAATGTATATTTAATAATTAACTGGTAATGAGCTGAGCTGAACAACTTCATAATTGAGTAAGCGTTTGTGAATCCATTCTCTTCTTTCGCTTACCTAACAGGACTTTAAACTTTCGGGATTTGCAAAGCACAGTGTTTTTCAGTGTTTTTCAGTGGATGAGGATCTTTGTAGAGTGATATGAAGCTAACTTACTTCTCCTTGATACTCTTCACCAATTCCTTAGACAAAGACTATGAACTGAAAAATCAGCAGAATAAAAATACTGCAAAAAGTATATTCTGAACCAAAAGTATATTCAGTTCAGAAAAAAATGGCAGTCAAACCCTGTAAAGGACAAAGGCGGATCAGAGTAAAGTAGAATCAAGTAATACTTTAGCAAATTTGTTTCCTAAGAGAGATTTTTCGCCTTTGCTCATCCATAGGGTGTAGAGTTTGACTAGATAAAATAAGCCATTCCTATTAACAAATGTTCCTGTTCAAAGAAAATAATGGAAGGTTATGGAATTTCTCATACAAATCTTAGGCAGGCACCCTGGTCCCAGTTTTCCCTCTGTTGATTACAAAGATTTTTTTTTGCCTTTGATGATAGTTCTTATGGATTTTGGCCAGTCCAGCTCACTGTTAAGAATCACTGAAGATCTATGATTTATAGTGGTATGTCAGCACCACCTTTGAAAACATGAATGTTCTTTTCTTCAGAATTGCTCTGAAAATCCCTTGAGAAGAGGAGAACTGTCTGGCCCTTCCATTTCCAGTCTGAGCAGGAAGTTCAGGGGAACAAGAAAGCTAGAATAATACCAGAATATTTGTACAAAGTTAAAGCTGAATCTGGAGTGAAATCAAGTGTATGCTTTCTTCTTTTTCTTTATTAATTAGGCGTGTAATGCTTATCAGCAGATGATTTTATCCTGGTGCTTTCGTCACATCTTAAGGTTGCCCCAAAGCCCTCCTCTGTAATGACAACATGACTGCAAATATCTTCTGCCTTTATGGTCTGCACACCACGGAAACATCATGTGGATTTATTGTACCCTGAGAAGACCACCTGAGAAGCTGGGCTTGGGAGACACAGGCAAGCTCTGAACTCCCCAGTGTGCCAGATTAGACACCTAAGCCACAGCATGTACATAGACCTGTGTCCTCGTCTTCTTCTGTGCCCATCCGGGTCTCACGTCCCCAGTCCCTGCTGCTTTTAGAGTCCTGGTGGAGAGCACAACTTTTACTCTGCTGTGAAGCGCAGAGAAAATAAAGGCACCTTGTACCCAACAATTACTTTTAAGCACATACTGCCCCATATTTAAACACATGTATTAACATATGGTAGCTAAGGAAAAACGCAAACAGTCAAACTACTAAGGTACTTAGCACCCCTCTATTGTCTCTAGAGTAGTCTACGACTAACCATCCTGTGTTTTAATCTTTACTCAGAAAGACATTTGCATTGACTTCTGGCTGATCTCGGATTGAATTTTATAGCTAAATCTTTTCTGTGTTTTAGGACTTCAGTCTTAAACAAGGACAGAAATGCTCAAAGTCCGGCGCTGCCTTTGTATTGTGTAGGCTGGCAGATTTCTGAGGCAATTTTACATGAAAGGAAAAGAAAGGGAGGGCGGGTGAGAATGAATAACCGCGAAGCTGAACTTCTTCAGGGATGGACAACTTATCAGCTCTATACAGTAGGATCAAGAAAATGTATGGAGTGAAATCAAGATAGACTTAAACTTGTGCACAAAACAATAAAGCTGTGTCACACAAGGAATTTCTCAGTGTGACATGTCTCTGCAAAGCTGGCTCTGAAAAGAGCTCTGCATGGGGCTCATTAAAATTCTGCAGTCATGGTCTGCAAACAGAGCAGGACACACAATGAGTAAAGGTCTATACAAACATGGAGTTTTGGGGAAAATCAGATTGCTTTGTTATAACCTGATGGTTCAGTCTTGAAAAACCATACTCTCACTAGTATTCCTATTAGCCTCAACTGCATGGTGGAGTCCTCAGGACTATCTAAAGAAAAATCAGCTCTGCAGACTCCTCAAAAAACCCCACTAGTCCAAATATGCAACATCTATTCACTCCTTCACGCTGTTGCCTCAGTATGGTTAAGTATAGGTACTGTTGTCTTCCTGTTTGTTTTTTTTTTTTTTAATTGAAAATCTGAAATGGCATGTGAGGACAATTTTGCATATTATTTGCAATTTTTGTGTAAAGAAATAGGGTAGGATTTTTTTGCTTACAGCTTGACACAAAAACACTGAATTTTTAAAAATTTAACACATTTTAAGACCAGTGAGGAACAGTTAGCTAGAACTCCTTCATAAGGCAAATAGCTCCTGTACAAACCCATAGTCTGCAATTGAGTGGGACGTATTTTCTAGAAGGAAATCTAAGGTGAAATCCTGATCCT
Organism: Dromas ardeola; assembly: GCA_013398915.1. NCBI lineage: Eukaryota > Metazoa > Chordata > Aves > Charadriiformes > Dromadidae > Dromas > Dromas ardeola. Next base: position 38,679 of record VYZM01010213.1, read on the forward strand.
GCCTTCTCAGACATAAGCAGCTAGCGGGAAGTGGAAAATCGAGTTCCAGTACTTTTTTGTTTGGTTTAATTTAAGGTAAAATCTGCCCTTAATTATAGTTTATGAGCACTAATGTGTACAACAAAATGGTAAATGCTACACAGCGCTGTTCAGAACAACAGTAGTTGCTCCAGAAAATCCAGTCCTGTCCTCCTTTCTCAGGCAGCACCCGCCTTCTTTAGTTTCATCTGGATTTTATCTGAATAAAGAACTATAGGATCTGATCCCATAGACTGCGGATGAAGTAAATTTAACAGGATAACTCATTAAGAAAGCAAGTCAAAAGGAATTTTTCTGTTTGTAGTGTGACAGATGTTGACAGCAGCTAACCTTACCAGCAAGCTTGTTGCCTCTATGTAAACCTGCTTGCTCTCTTTCAGATTTTTGGAACTTGTTGCCAAAGAACTTTGGCAGAGCCTGTATATGCCACTGCTGATCCCTTTTAACGAGGTTTGTGGGTCATTTGAAAGCTGCAAAGCAAAGTGAGACTTTGCTTTTCGTGTTTTGCCAATTTCATTATGCTTTGGCTGGTAGTTAAGGGTCATTTCCAAAAGCCTAATGGACATTTTTATTAGGTTTCTACAAGGGTACTACTTACTTTCTTTTCCTGGCAGATTTCCATATTCACTGTGACTAATGCAACCTCTATTGTTATTTGACAAGAGGGAGAAAAAGACAATTTTTTTCATTCCCCAAGGAGAGAAGCTGTGAGCTACCAGAAGAATAAAGACTTCAGTGTTTACCTTTCCACACAGCCCAATGGCTGCACAGAAGCAACAGGAGATTTTTAATGGATTGAATGAAAGAATATGCAAAACGGCATCAATGGACTGAAAAAGTAAACAATTTGCGTATTTCTTCTTGTCAGTCCACCTTTTCTTCAGTGGCATATTGCTATGGAAACAAGTGAAGATCACTTTAAAATGGCTATTAGCATTTCAACCAAAAAAATGGTCACCTTCATGGAAGGTTGCTATGTCATCTGGATGCACTAAAGTGAATGCGAAAGTGATTCAGAGTGCCTAGAGCGCCCGGCTATTTATTGCATTCAGGACTGACCTTATGTACATCCCCAGGCAGAATTGCCAGTGGAACCAAAAGGGTGTTTTGGCCGAGTGAAGAATGAAGGATCGCACTGCTGGGAGCCACTCGTCTGCTCAGTGCCTGGCCTTAGGAACTGGCTTGGGTGTTAGAGAGACGTATTTGAGTGGGAAATCTCAGCTCCCTGATCCCAGGATAGCTCTGCCAGGATGACATTTCGTGCCTTTCAAAGAAAGGAAGAGGGAGGATTTTCATAATACTGGGATCCTTATTTACACTTTGGGTTGTCGTCTTAAATATTCCTTTCTCAGGGGAAGTGCAGCGAACAGAATTTCTTGTTTTTCTCCATGCGTCTCACACTCAGCCTCATATGGACTGACTTCATGAAGTTCAAGAAGGCCAAGTGCAAGGTCCTGCACCTGGACTGGGGCAAACACAAGCACAAATACAGGCTGGGTGGAGAATGGATTGAGAGCAGCCCTGACGAGAAGGAATTGGTAGATGAGAATCTCAACAAGAGCCGGCAATGTGCACTTGCAGCCCAGAAGGCCAAATGTATCTTGGGCTGCATCAAAAGAAGCATGGCCACCAGGTCAAGGGAGGTGATTCTGCCCCTCTACTCCACTCTGGTGAGACCACACCTACAGTACTGCATCCAGCTTTGGAGCCCCCAACACAAGAAGGACATGGATCTGTTGGAACGGGTCCAGAGGAAGACCACGAAGATGGTCAGAGGGCTGGAGCACCTCTCCCGTGAAGACAGGCTGAGGGAGTTGGGGTTGTTCAGCCTGGAGAAGAGAAGGCTCCAGGCAGACCTTATAGTGGCCTTCCAGTATCTGAAGGAGGCCTACAAGAAAGCTGGAGAGGGACTTTTTACAAGGACGTGTAGTGATAGGATGAGTGGTAATGGCTCCAAACTGGAAAAGGATAGATTTAGATTAGATATCGGGAAGAAATTTTTCACTGTGAGGGTGATGAGGCACTGGAACAGGTTGCCCAGAGAAGCTGTGGATGCTCCATCCCTGGAAGTGTTCAAGGCCAGGCTGGATGGGGGCTTTGAGCAGCCTGGTCTAGTGGGAGGTGTCCCCGCCCAGGGCAGGGGGGTTGGAATGAGATGATCTTTAAGGTCCCTTCCAACATGAACCATTCTATGATTCTCTGATTCTATGATCTCTACTCTATAGGATGTTCTTCAGGTATCTTACCCCTCAGCTGGACTAGCTGGGATATATATTTTGCTTTTTTTTTAAACAAATGATAGTTTTGCCATATGCATCCATGGGGGACCAGACACATTATTAGGAGAGGAAGCAGGGAAGAGAGAGTGTGACATTCTTTATTGTCAGTCCAGTAAGGGCGGAATTTTTATAAGGATTTAACACTAGCAATTTCTGCATATGCATGCAAAGCAGGGGGTCAGAAGGCATTTCCTTCTCATCATTTCCCTAGCACAGTAGCACAAATGAAGCAATTATGATCCCCCCAAGCTTCGGTAATGTGCCCCAACCTTTTTCTTCTTACTTGGACTGAATGTTGCTGGAGAGGATTGCATGGCACATGCTACCACATGTACTTCTACCGCAGGTTTGGAACCTCCTGCAGGCCAGTGGCTCCTATTCCTCCTGCCGGGCTCTGCAGCGGTTTCTCCTCACTCCTCAAAGGGCAATTCAACAGAAAGGAGTATTTTTTCATCTGATAGCTTCATTTTCAGACAGGTTTTTCTCAGTGAACATTTCTACATTTCTCAAAGTTTTCTATGTCGCAATCCTCCTTCAGACACGGCTCCATCAGCACAAGCTGGGAAATTTGTCTGAGCAAATTCTGAAAGGCTCAGCAAGCCATACGTGACTCTGCTGCCAGAGCCACTGACCTGCATCCCTGCCTGCCAGCGCTCATCCCGTCAGACTAATTATGAGCTAGCGCTATGTCTTCCTCATACACTGAAAGAGTAAAGCTGGTGCACATTTGAAGTTTCCAAGAGACTGAACACATAGACTTAGCTGGTGATTCTTATACATACATGTACTTAACATTCTTCTATACATTCTCATATATGTCTTTGCCTTTGCTGAGCTTCAGAAAGATCAGACTTTATTAACAAAACCTTGTTATCCCATCTTTTATTTAAAGGCCTTTAGAACGTGTCTTGATTTGTCATAGTTAATCATGTTTTTTCTCAGTGTCAGAGGTTAATAAGTGCATTTTAAAAAGCCCAAATTAACCGCTTTTTTAAAGTTATAGATCTTACTGGACTTACCATTTTAGCTCCATGGAATAGATAAAAGAGGCCTGTAAATTAATTTCTGACATTTTTCATACATATTTATCAAACACTAGCGTGTAAATTGTCATGAAACTGATACTGAATTTAAATGAAAGATATTTCGTGGATCATTTACTTAATGTTTAGCTTGTTATGACATCTAATGTGTTACAGAAGTGCAGTTAACATTTATTTAATGGGTTGATTTTGCTAAGTTTAGGAACTCTCTGTGTTTACCTCATGGTGTTTCAACTCTCCAGGAGTTCCAGTACACTGTGCAGGTCAGGAACGAAACTCACTCGAGCATTGTGGCCTCCTGAAGGGATTAGAAATGGCTAATGGTTTGTCACTTCTTTTTTATTTCTGTCTATCCAGCTCTGTATTTATAGTATGAAGCGATGAGGCTCCCTCAGATACTTATTTTCTATGTGTCCGTGTTTGTTTCTTACATGTTAATGCCAATATTATTTTAGCAAAATTTAGTTCTAGCTGTCAGGATTGTTTGAATCTTATGGCAAAACGTGAGATAAGTCTGTGCCATCTGGGAGTTTGGAATTCAGTTGTTTAGTCCTTTGCTAATTATTTGTGTAAAATAGTGCAATGCATCCAGATTTTTTTTTTTTTTGTTATTCAATTGCATCGATTTTATAGAACTGACAAGTGGTGAAAGAATACATTTCATCAACTCAGTTCACCAGCCAGATTTCCCTGCCAGCTGTTGTGTTAATATTCCATACTTTCTAGTCAGGGCTCATATTTATATTGGCATGTTATTAGTGCACTCTCATCGCTATGGGACCATTAACTTACTGCTGTCATCTCTGCAGTCTGAAAGGATGGACCTGTCTTAGCTGCCTGTGACGAGTCAAACAGGGTCCAACCTGCATTTATTTAATCGACTTACTGTATGAACCAGAGACCTCACGATTCAGTTTTCTCCCCTGCAAAATGAGAATAATGGCATTTTCTTACTTCCAAAAGGTGTTGGATAGATAAATACATTAACGAATGTGAGATAAGAAAATAATGGTGGTGTAGTTAGGTTAATCTGATGGTGCAGAAATAGATCTGATAGATCCATTTGGCCCTAAACAAATGTAAGGAGGTTTGGATACAGTTTTATTTAAATAATACAGTATAGTTTGATTGAAACTGTTTGACAGATAAAATATGAAAGAAAAATTTTTTTAAAAACAATTCGTTTCAACTTTCCAGAAAAGAAGCACACAGATTTGAGGGTGGTTGGATTTGCAAAGACATTTATTCGCTCTCCCTAATACCAACACAGAGTCGTTGTGCCTTCCAAAAAAGTACAGATAATGCCATTTATCTATAGAAGACCCCTATTCAAAAATCAGCTTTGTCTGCACCAATGAAGGGTTTTAAGCTACTGTGCTCAGGGACATGGTTTAGTGGTGGTTTTGGTGGTGTTAGGTTAATGGTTGGACTCGGTGATCTTGATGGTCCCTTCCAACCTAGAGGATCTTATCGTTCTATGATTCACACCTTCAAGTGTATATCTGAGAGGTACGGCTCAGCACTTCAATAGCTAAACTCTCAAACTTTCTCCCACTGCAACTGAATTGTTTGGGTTTGCTAACTGTAAAAAAACAAACAAAAACAAACAAAAAAAACCCACAACCCCACCCAAAACATCAAATGGATCAATTTGAAACTAATGAACCCCCAAAATTAAAAACCAGATTTCTGCACCATTGTCTGTGGAAGTGACTGTTTAAATGAAATACTGCCGCATTGCTCTGGGAGTGATTTTCTGCTAATGAGAACGAGAATGAAAAACACACCCAGACTCAAGTCTTTTGCAGTGCATGTGTCAGAGAAAGAAACAGTTCTCGGGATCATCGCTGTAGATCTGATGACTTAATAAAGTCAGGTGTTCAAGTGATTATGTTTTTAACAGGCTTTCAACGTGACCCGGCCTCTGAAGGGTGCTGTGCTCAGTACCCGACAGTAGTGTCTCTCCTCTTTCTGAATGTGTGGCATTTTACTGTGTTTCAGGCACTGTCAGAGTGCTGCACTGTCAGAGTTACAGCACTGGACTGCAAACATACAAGTGGTGTAACCTAGATATACAATTCATCCCCTCTGAGTAAGGAAAAAAAATAATAATTTTCTGGTACAAAAAGCAGAGATGTATCTACCTTGAGATCCGCCACACCTCTCCCCACTAATACCTAAGTGCCGCTGGACCACTGACACAATCTCTCTCAGGTAGCCAGTTGGAAGCCCTATTTGAAAGAAAGAAGATTAAGTTGCTGTATAGATTAATTGATTTTACCATGGCAAAAAAATTTCACCTAAAATAGGACTGGGATCCACCTCTCTGGTGTTTCAGTTTTGCTCCTGCCCACTTAGATAATTTTTTGTGACTTTGGTCTCAATACTTTCCAACACGGCAATACTTTTCTGATGTGGATTTTCTGTGGCTAAGGGTGGCAAAATTACATTCACAAGGATTTGGAGTGGAGAATAAATTCCTTACCTGGACTGATTTGGGCTTATTTTCATGTGTGAATCCCTTCGAAACCAAGCAGTAGGAAATGGTTTCCAGTAAATATTTTTAATCAATTACGGTTTGACATTTAAATATTTTTATCCTATGAGTTTGACTAAGTTGCTTACATTTTCCCTGATTGTATAATATTACACTGAAGACTGCATATTATATTTCATTAATATTAATAGTTATCAATGACATTACTGAAAAGATAGGAATTATCATAAGGATTATTGATTGAAAATACTTCATTAAACACCTATGTCAGCAAGCTAAAAATAGCAGGTATTTATTTTAAACAGGTCCCAGAGGATACTGATATGGTATAATGGATCATAATTATTCTAATGCGTTTTTATCAACTTTGCCAGGAAAGGACACAAATACATGGTTTCTTTCAAAGCTCAAACAGCAAAACTAAGAGGCAAGTCACTGTATATAGCAACTGTAAAAAGTATTGTGTATATATATTTATAGTATGCATATGTGTATTATAATAACGCTTAGCATGATGCATGCTCTACAGCTATACATACACAAATATCTTCTGACTTTTGTGATATCCCATGCATGTTAAGTTGCTTTCCTCCAAATGCTGATGCTTTGTAATATATATAACACAGGGGGAGGCAAACAGCAATCACGATGCTATCACAAAAATTTGAAGCTGAGTGTGGCTATTTTCAGACTTGAATTATTGCCTTTAGGTTTAGACATTGGATACATATTGTAAGTGGATTTTTAATGGAATCAGCAACCTGGTTTTTTATCTAGTTTGCACAAGATTTTGCAATAATCTTCACAAAAACTTTTGGTAAATAAATTGGAGTATAGTAGTTTTAAGATTCAAAACCTATTTGAAATTACCAGTGATGTCTAAAGTAGTAAGCACATTCAGGAAGCACTTCCCAAGTACAGATATTTTCCTAGAGAATATAGAACTTACTTCACACAACAGAGTTGGATAATGAAATATACTGATTTATAGACGTCAGTTATATTTGGGAATTTATTTGTATTGCAATGATAGAGGCAAGCAAAAACAATGGCAGTTTGCACATTTTGTTAGTGAGATACAATGCTTTTATTCAAGGGAAGTAATGAAAATTTACCTTGCTTTAGATTTTTATATGTTGTTGTCTGTAGCAATAAGATTATTGCTGCTTGTAGAGTGTTTTGAATAACCGTCAAATATTTTGGTCAGATCCATAACTGGATTTAAACACTTTGTGTGTAACTTAAGCAACATTTAAGCACCTAGATTCAAGCAAATGGTACAGAATCCTTCACTCCTCCTCCCTTCTCAGACAACTTCAGTACTTGGAAGTAAGTAACATTTGATGGTTAAAACACACATAGATGCTCAAGACTGTGCTGCTGCCTATGCTTACATGAGCTTGGATAAAGCAAACCTTTCTATTTGCAGGTGAATTTATCTGGGTATTCAAACTGGGCATCCCCATACCCAGGTGGACTCAGTGCAGCAGTGTGCTTGGAGCACGCCAATGGCATTGAGTTTAATGTAAGAATACCAGCTGCAGCCCTCTGCATTCATTCAGAAATTGGCAAAAGGACAGACAGGGAACTTAGGCAGTCACTGGATCACTGAAAGAACAGATCCTTGAACTATAGGCAATATGCGGCGATAACCCAATGGATTTATACACATTCAGGAGAAAAACCCCTCTGTGTTACAGTTATGTACTGATTTCATTTTTTTTCAGATCTTGAAAAATCAGTGAAATCAAAGCCTAGATTGGTCAATCCAATCAATCCAATGATTTACTGACTAGTCCGTTATTAATTGAAAGGATTAAATTCATACTTCCTACAGCAGAATTTTCGGATAATCTGATTTTTGAATGAAACACACAGGCATCTGAAAATGCAGCACAAACTGAGAGTAGTTTCAATTAATAGCCACTTCAAAAATTTGATGCTATCACATAGCCAAGTTTAGGGTGCAAGCCTTTGCAAATCCAGACTTAAAGCCCAATCTACTAGCACTGTAACACATGGCTATCCTACCTCTTTTAAATGAAATCCTTTTGACAAAAAGGTAGAAAAAAAATGTCCCATTTATGTCAGTAAGAATATATGTATCTGACAGATTTCTTTGACCTACTGTTAACTCATTCTATTCTCTAGAAAATCTATTTTACAGTATCCTTATCAAATGTGTACTAATAGAGCCCGTATATTACCTGCCTTAATTCAATAAGAAAATAGAAGAAGAAAGGACTCTTCCGAATAATTTCAATTAGTGATGTGAATGTTTTACAGACTAAATTTAAATGTTTCAGGAAATACAGGGACCAAGAAATAGACAGAGCTGAATAAAAAATAAGCCTAAATTTGATCTGACTTGCCAGCCTTCAGTAGTTACAAAAATGTAGTTGCTTTAAGTCAAAATATACACTATGGTTGGTTTTAGAACATGTTTATGAATGGCCTAATCCCCACAGCTGTAGTTTAGGCTTTTTACAACTACTGATTAATCATTAAAAATCTTTTTTGTTTTCTTGATCTATTGAGTTTTTGAGCGCTTGTTCTGTAACAAGGTGGGTTTTTTACAGACTTGTTCTACTAGGTACTTACTCCATTGTCCCTGGTTGTTAGAAAAGTATTGCCAATTCCAAATAGGAGAGCTGAATAAAAAAACTATTGGGAACACTTAAAGCTCAGGATTTATTTTATTCAAATGTAAACATGAGTTAATCCCCTTTTTTCCAAAAGGAAACTAAGGCATGGAGATGCCAAATGGAGACAGTGGCACAGTAAGCTCTAGACCACAGGAGTTTCTAATTTGTTTTGCATCTATTCAGCTTGGCACTATAAAATGAGCATTTCCATCATTCTTGTTTGTCTCAGATAATCACATGTTATTTTTCAGTTTCCTTTCAAGGACCAGCATGCCAAACACTGTCATGCAGCGACTGCTATTGACATGGGCAGTCCCATGTCAAAGTTAACACCACATGATTACATTTTCTAGCAGCTTAAATTAGAAGCTAGTTAAAATCACATCTATTTAAAATGATAAAGGGGTTAGCAGAGCAAGCCAAAACAAGCTGTAATTAGCCTGGCTCGGTTATTATTTGATGGGATATCCAAAATGGGAAAGGGAAACATGTTGTGTGTACCGTCCAGCTCCAGGCACTTGAGCTGTGTGGGTACATTAGGAGTGCAGAAGCCTTATTCAAGCCATGAAGAGAGGGGGGGTTATCTGTGAACAGTAACGCCAATCAGCAATACTGTGAGCCTGCCTTTACAGACATCACTGTGGGACGCCTAGGACAGATGGTCTGAATAATATTGCGATCTGTGCTCTTTACAGACAGCCTGTCACATCTGTCACGTGTTCTTTTTGACCTTTGGGTTCAGGCACATATACCAATATCCTGCCGCATGTTAGTAACTTGCCACTGGCTTATGAAGCTGAGATGTCCTCTATTATTCTTTGAAATACTGTAGAGATAGGGAAGTTAAAATGTGCCCCACTGCTCCCGTTTATAAACTTTCCACACAACCTAAACACATTTATGTAATCCAATTGCCTTAAAATAGTACTTACATTAAGTCAGCTAAAGGTAACAGTTAAATAAAGACACTGTATTCAAAATAGATAGTACAGTTACAGAAGTTTGTTGGATACATACATGAACGGAAGAAGAAAGTACTTTAACCTGTGTGTTTTAAGGCTGTATTGTTTGGGGCTTTCTCCCTGTGCTAGATAACTTTCACTCAGCTTCTAAGAAGGAGGCTACCATGGCCATGGCATAGTCTTTATCCAGAAGACATAACCTGGAGCAATACCAGTTGGGGGCCTCTGTTGGAAAGCCCTGAGAGCTTTCCATTAGAGGTCACTTGTTCTTGGCTAAGTAGTAAATATCTTCTTACATCTGCAAGGATTGAACTTTCCTTTTTTTCTTCTCATTGGTGATTCACTGACGTATCTCGATGTGATATTTTTGTCTTTCATTGGACTTTGTATTTGCTCAGCCACACTAGTGAATTACCTTTTTGAATCAGGTGAGAAGAAAATTTTCTGTTCACTTTCATGCATGATAATTAATTCAGTGGGCATTGTCCCCAAATAAGTTTATTTGTATATGGATACATGGCATAATAATAGTTTGTTTAAGGACTATATAGAATAATAGAATCAGGCATAAGAAATTTCAGTGAAGAAGCTTTTATCATCCCTTACTTTCTTGGGGTATAAGTATACTGAAGTTTCTTCCATATATTTCTCTGGATTCCTTTCTGCTGTCAAGACTGTGGAAGAGTTCACTCTGATTTGACAAGTAGTTTATGTGAATTGTTGGTGTCATTATTATACCCTTGTCCATAAAATACTAAGAATAAGCAAAGACAGATATGATACCAAGTCTATGTAACCACCTATGTTTGTTACCTTCCTCTTCCTTTTCCCCCTGCTAGCTACTTAGTACAGGACACGTATGGTAATACTTATTTCTACACAAGCTAAGACACTGGAATCCAGACCTGATCTGAATTACCTGAAGTACTACAAAAAGTAAAAGAATGACAATGTGCAACTGGCTAACTCACATTCCTAAGCACCAGAGATCGTCAGCTGCATTTATTTACCATTATTTTATGCTTTCCAGGCACTCAGGTTCCTAGAATGAGTCTAAGCAGTAGCCATTCCCTGGAAACTCAGAGCAATATTTCTATCTCCTTCTCTCCATCAATTACTTGCAGTGCTCATATTTTATCTATTACTTACCAGAAGCTTTACATGCAGCCAAAAGCTGCAAAGCCAGCATTTTCTACCTGGTACCAGGTACGGTAGACCTCCTTTTCAAGCCTGAGAAAAGCCTTGAGAATCTGGCCCACAGAGACACTAGGCAATTTGGTGAATATCAATTGTTTCTACTGAAAATCAATGCTTATAGAATATAGTTTGTATTTCAAAATGCTGCCACTGCCTTCATTCCTTAGAGCTTGGCTATGAAGACATGTTTTCTGTCTGAAAGCACTTAGAATACTTTCCAGTTAAGCAATGACAATTTTCAAATTCTGCGGCTAGCAGTTTTATAGTGTGAAGTTTTAATCATTTGAGCATTGAAAAAGTAAGTACAGCACATTTGCTTTGTGTTTGGTAAATAGAAGAAATGTGTGAATAAGTTGAAGAGAAGCATTGGGTTTTTTGCTTTTTGTTTCTAGAAGGGGAAGGTGTGAGGGTGTCAGGCTGTAACTGTCCATTTAGCAAGTCACACTCTTCAAAGTGGAAATTCACTACCGGCAGTTTTACATGCATGTTCACTATCTAAACATGTGGATATTTTCAGCTCATTACATGACCACTTCAAAAAGGACAAACCACAGTGCATGAAAACACGCTGCTCGCCACACCACAGGCTGTATTCTGGTCTGCCTTTAGGATCCATACAATTTCCTGTTCATGTATTCCCATAGCAGGCTGGGGCTCTTCAGCGGAGTGTACGTGAGATAAAGCCTTTTCTTCAGTCCCTTAAATTTCTCACTGGATACATGCAGATAAACATCTGGCATTGGTTTGTGGCACACAGATATCCAGGGCTGAGAAGGGAGCACTGACAAAAGGAGAAACTCTACGACACATTACAAGCACGGGCTTCTCTGCTCTCCCCTACTGCAAAATCTCAGCTCAATCTTTGGACTGTGCTGTGGCTGCCCCGTCGCTCTCCTAGCTGCAAAGCTGTGGTCAGAATCGGTATCTTCTTTGTGCAGCTCTGCAAGTGTCTCCCACAGCAGCGTTACCCGTTACTGGGTAAATACAGCGCCTTTTCATTTGTCCCCATGTCCCTTAGGGACAAACAAACAAAAGGAAGCACTTTTTCTCATGATGCATAATAAAATTATGGAACTCGTTGCCACAGGATGTTGTGGAGGCCAAAAATATAAATGGTTTTTAAATGATATTAGATAAATGCATGAGGGTTGGGTCCAGCAGCGATTATAAAGTACAACTGTTGACATAGAAACTTACCTCAGGAAGTTCCTTGGCTGTGGATATCTTGGAGAATATACTGTCCAGGAGAACTTATACATGCCCTGTTCTTACAGGGCTTCTACTATTGACCATTGTCAGAAACAGGATTCTGAACAAGATAACCTTTGGCATAAATAAGTATAGCCATTTTATGTCTTTCTGTTCTTGTCTTTTTTAATTTCTTAAGAAAATACTTTAATTATTGCCAGTGCTAAAGTCTCCCAGCATGTTTTCTTATTTATCTTCTCCTTTAACCCACTAACTTATTTCTCGAGGCAATGAAGCAATAGAAAATGTTACTAAAATGTCGACTTGTTTCGTAAAATAACCCTCAGATTTCCACAGTGGACTTTTTTACTCTAACAGCTGATGGAAGCCATCTTGCTGAACTAGTCTGTAATTCTATGCAACAAGAATACAGTTTACAACGCAATAGTTTAACCAGAAGGAATGGTCCCTTGCTCTTTAGGAAAAATAAATAATCTTTTAAAATTGCTAAATATTGACCTGGTTTATAGTTACACAACTGTATTCCAGCAAGAATCTCCAGGAATTGATCTGGAATCTCTTTGCACAGACTGCCCAAGGAAGGTTGTCCAGAGTGCAATCGGCTACAGGTTTAGGAATATCAACTATTGTTAAAGGTGAACATCCTTATCTAGCACAAATCAGCTCCCCCACCTCCAGCTGAGTCAGACTGCTGAGGATAAGATCTGAAAATTGAATAATAATACAAGTGGTGTTTAGAAAAATAAAAGAACGATTTGTACAAAAACACCATGTGAAAAAATTGAGGTTGAGTGCTGAAATAATATATTTTAAAAGTGTCTTCTTCATCAGCTGCTTACTTTTAAAGGCCATATTTTCCCCCGCCCCCCCGAAATAAACTACCCCTCTTGATCTTGGAAATTCTAATAACATAAC
>VYZM01010213.1:51479-82859 GCA_013398915.1 Dromas ardeola
AACTGCTTGTGAAGTAACCTGGGACAAAGTCATACAAATCCAAATAATTGTAATGGAAGCAGAATCAGGCCTGTAGTTTCATTCTTCTGCTGTATTTGAATCTTTGACTTCTTCCCACCCTCCCCTCAAATTTAAGGACTGTACATTAGCCTCTTTCCATACAACTATAGTGTTCCCACTGACATTAGTAAGAATTGTGTATGTGACTTATGGATGTTAACTATGTAATTTCAGGTGGCAGTAATGGTATTTACACTGTAGAGCTCCATGCACAGATGGGAGAATAGTCCTTTTGTTAAGTATTTAATTCAGATAGAAAACACCTAATCCAAATCACCCCCAGGAGGCACATACAGTGAAGACTATATAATCTGTGACTATGCATTTCAATAAAAGCTTCTCAAGTTACATTCATTCTTGCATTAAATACAATCTCAGTCTCAATTTCACAGCATTAAAGAAAGCTGGTTTTGAAGGAAATAAATTGTGTTTTTGTTAAAACAGGGACAGGAGATTCCTATGTAGAAAGAGATAATGAGGTGCTGAAAGATGGTACTAAATGCTTTTGCTTAAACATGTAGACATAGGATACATAATTAGATAGCCACAGAGAAAAGGAAAGCTTTAAATAGATTATGAGAAGGAAAGAAAAGAAAGGAAATGTGGCAAGAAAGGAAATTCTGTGCTGTAAATAACAGAATGCAAACTATGTAGATTAGTTTCTTCATAGAGATTCCAAAGTAGTACTGGAATCAATGAGGCTAGGCACATTTTTTGTGCAAATCTCCACACCTGTATTAGTCCTGTAAATTCTCTCATCATAACTTCTTAACAATATGTCTTGGCAGACTGCAGTAGAGGAGAAACAACCTCCACATCAGCTTATGAATGCCTTCCCCCTCTTTCAAATAAATAATTGTTGAAAATATCTTGAATGTCATGTGTTGAACCACATTGCATCAACCCAAAGTCTACCAAGGTCACACTCATTGAAGTGATTGAGCTGCTCTAGGATCTGCTGCAGGTAAAACTCACCAAGAAATGAGTAAGTACATTTGCACTCACAGCCTGAGGGCAGAGTTGTACAGTGTTCCAAAATCTCCTAAAAGGCTAAATACCCACTAAGTACCACCTAGAAGGATAAGTACCACCACTGTATAGCATCCCTGTATCTTTTAAAAGTGTAGAGGAACCTGAAATTTTGGTGAGGGAAGACAAAAATTTACGGTATTTGGGATCATGCCTTCATAAAGTAAATATAAGGAATGAATAAGTTGATAAGACGAATACTGTAAATTCTACAATAAAAAACAGATTAAGAAGCCAGCAGATAAAACTTTTATGTTAAATCTGCTGACAGTAAGACTAGGGTAATGAATGACACACTTCCAATTTCTGAGTTATTCTTGCAGCAATTCAGTTGTTGTCAGATTGAGGAATCTGGTTTGATCATACCAGCCCTGAATTTTCGATATTTTTTTCCTGCAGCCTAAGAAATACTGTGTTGGTGGCTTGCTTTGTTGGCTTTTCAAATTGTGCTTGCACTAAAATAGACTGACCGGTATGTTTACATACTGCTCTGATAGCTGGAAGAAGATGATAGTCCTGGGCATATCTTCATCTGGAAGGAAAGACAGGAGAAGAAGAAATGTCTAGCCCTTCTTTGTATTATGAAGGAAAGGGGAAAGGGAGAAAAGAATGAGAAAAGGAACGGGAAGGGGGAGGGGGAAAATGAAAGGGAGGGGAAAGTGGAATGAAAATTTCCACAGTTGCTTTAATGACAGCTGATTATCTGACATCTATAAATTACCTCATCTATGAAAATTATGTATGTGTTAGAAGGAGGTGGTGAAACATGTATGGACTATTTTGAAACCTGTGGCTCCCCAGCTTATTAATTCTGTCCCTGATCCTTGACAGCAAATTCACAGAGCTCAGTGATGCTATACATTACTTGAGGATGTGGTCCTCTATCACCAAATCATAACAGCCATGCTTTAAAGACCTGCTTAGATGAACACATTCACCAGTAACCATGCTGTCACTGCTGAAGGTGAAGGCTTTAATTGCATTCTTGAAATGTGATAGTTTGATATTTTTAGTTCCCATATTCCTTATCTGAATCACAGGAAACAAAAGCCCTCTTACACAATGACCAGCAAACATTTGAAAGAACTAAATGGATTCTCTGAAAAATAGTGAAATCGTTTACATGTGAAATCTAGACTCTGTCTTCAGTTTTGTTTCCACAGTCATAACCCATGTAGGTAACCACAAACTGATAATACCACTTTCAAGTGGACATAACATTAGAAACCACATTATTTGGATAAAGGAAAGCAAGAAGCTCTATTTCATTTAAGTGATGACTGATAAAAAGCAGTTCATTTGAAACCTGTTTGCATTGGCTGTGTCTTGCTATCCCTTTCAATGAGTCTTTTGTATAGATAAAGTATTTTCTTAAAAGTAGGTGCTGGATCTCTTCTAGTGTTGAATGTGTCCATGACTCAATATTGAGTGTTTTTGGTGAGCGTTTCTGATCTCAGGTTTTCTATGGACATCTGCATTATAGGTAGACCGTTTCAGAGAAATCCTACCAGGTACATATCCTGTTAAATCCTTATTTTTTGTAAGGATAGCTAGCTCTGTCTAGATATCACAGGCATGATGTCCAGTTTGTGTGTGTAGCTGTCTACTCTGATTTCTTTGGAAGACATGCTTGCCAGAGTTGAATGGTATGCAACTGTTGTGTATGTGGGGTGTGAGAACTCCTGGAATCACAACATTTCAAGCTAAAAGTTTATTTATGCAGAAAATTTGTGGACCAATTTTCTGAATATCTTCCCATTTTGAACTGTACCCAAATAAGAAATCTGTGGGAATTAGGTACAGACACACAGTATGGTCCTAAACCACAGATTCAGAAAAGTCTGATGCCTACAGTGGAATTTTGGTGGTGTGGAGGCACTTAAATTTAAGAATTTTACAAATGTGTGATGGATTTGGCACGGGATCACCCAACCTGAGAACCTTCAGGCCAGTAGTTTTCATGACTCTGTACAAAAACTGTCTTCAGAGATTGTCTAATGCATACCTGAAATCTTAGACCCACCATGAAGGGCAGTGGCATCCTCTCTATAATTTAACTGCTTAATTGCTGGGAGGAGAAGCTAAATTGTATATTTATTCAACAATTCTTGCAAAATTCATAAACAGTCTTGGGAAAAGAGACAAGTCCTTAGGATACCTGACATCTGTATCACTGGGCTGCCACATCACAATCCTTTCTCTTTAGCATTATGAACCTTGTGCTCTTCATGACATAATGGTCCTGCTTCAGCAGGGGAGATAGATAGAGAACACATTTGACCCATCCTAGTCTATATGGGAGTATTTGGAGTCAACTATATGGAGTCAACTCTTGGCTGGAAGAAATTTGTAGGTCTGCAACCCCTCAGACTGAGGAGGGAGCAGAAGTCCTGTTTTCTACTCTCTCATGTGATGGTGTTTTAAAAAAAATCAAAACTAGCTAAATCAGTTTGCTGTACCTAAGTAATTGATGGCTAATCCAGGAGGAAAAATCTAAGAGGGTATTGTGAGCCTAATGCCAGTGAGACACACTTGCCAGTTGGGTTGAGTGAACTTCTGCCCACTGTGTTTGTGATTATGAGCATAATGACCCAGTTTCAGTGTATGAAGATTCAGGTATTTATCTTTGCTCCAAAGCTCTCCTTGTAGATCTAACTTTAGCACTTCTGAGATTCTTGTCCTAAAAGATTATTATTAAAAATGTTCCTATGCTTTTTCGTTTATATAAGAGATACAATTGTGTGGAATACTGAATAGCTTTTATACTGTAGAGGAGTATCTTTTATGAACAACACGGTGAACCTCCTGTAACTTGACTAATACGAGTGACAGAAAGGCAAGGTGCATGTTCTAGTCAACACTATGTATACAGTTTAGTTTGGCACTGTTAAATCTGCCTGCATTTGGCAACGTTTTGCTGAACAGTATTTTTTTTTTTTTTGGTTTTAGGTTGGCTACTTTAATAGTAGTTTAGGATTTCAACTATCAACTCTGAAACCATTAATCATATAACGACTCCTGGCATGTCCTATTGGGATATGTTAGTGAAAGGACAATATCAATGCTGAATAGTTCCAGCACCCCAGATAAATGAAACAGTAAAACAAAATAGTTAAGCTGTACCCTCATCACCCAAACCTAAAGCAATATCCTTGTAAAAGAAGTGAACTGAGTGGGCTAATCCTGGCCAATTTACCAGAGTGACTCACACTCTTTCCTTGTTGAGAAAAGTAAACAAAGAGAACAAAATTCTACCCTTTATAAATATATTAAAACAGAGTTTGGACCCCTTCCTCCAAGCCCCCCATGGCACTAAGGTATATAACGAAGTAGCTATGAGACATCTTAAAATCACAAATTCCTTAAAGCTAGCAATATTTTTCTGTTTTCCCAGAGTATAAAAGTGAAGAGATGAATTATGCCAAATAACACAGAATGTAATTATTTTTAGCTCCGATTCAACAGGAGATTTACAGACAGATTAGTGGTCACCAAAGAAGTATTTGCATCTGTTGTTTATGTTACAACATCTCAGATCAAAGTAAGGCTTTAAACTTTAACTTTCTGTTTTCCAAGTGAATAATGAAACTGAAAAAAAGCTGAAGATGTGCAGAGGGAAAAGCTACGGAGTATTAAACACTCTGAGGACAATTTTGAAATGAAGGGGACATGTAGTATGAAGGCCAGAGGTTGGATTCATCGAACTTCTGAACACTCTACTCCTCATCCCTTAGATTATGTACATATGAGTGTGTGCCTGTGAATCATCCCAGCCATCATGGAAACCCTCCATGTTTAAAATGAGGCCTGTGTTGGCCTCAGGCTTTGCTGAACTTCCAGCCCTTTGCAGTGCTGTGTCCAGTGTGCTTAATTCTGTGTACCCATGGGGATACAACATTTCTGTGGCTGAGGCTAACAAAGTTAGTACTGAGTTGCAGTGGTAGAAACAAGTCCAGTAAAAACCCAGCAATGGAAACTCAGCCAAAATAAGACTTCTTTCTAAACAGATGTTAAGATTTTTCAAGCAAATATTAATCTTTGAGGATCTGATTTTAAGTAAGTTGAGGGTCTTTTTGAAGATATAATTGATGTGGATTCCTACAGTCAAAAAAGATCTATTAACTACCTTGTAAAAGGGAAGATCACCAACAGGAAGAAAAACACAGCAGCAAAAACCCTGCTTAAGCCATTGTTTTTAATGAGATCTTGATTAGCCCTTTTATGCAGCTGACTAAGAAGGAAAAAGAAGAAAGACACCTATGATTTAACTGCATGACTCAGAAAATTATTAATGGTCTGGAGATCCCACCACAAACAGCTCACTTGTAAAATACTGCTCAGGTCAGTAACAGTCAAAGGCATTTTCATTTACTAGATTTCAGAGGGCTTTCATGAAATAATTTGCTGGCTTCAATTCAGTTCATATGCCCTGATCCTGTACTGATACCTCCATGGGAGGAGACTGTATAGTAACAGATGCTCACAATTTCAGCCATGTACAAATGTACCAGTACACACATACGTGCATTCGATAATATTGGTCTATACATGCATGCAAAGGTTGGGACTGAGAAATCCTGCCTCTTTTTCAAAGAACAGCCATCATAAATTATATCAATTAGTGTCTTTGTCTGCAAGTTGACTGGATATGGCAAGTGTTGGCCTTATGAGTATACTGACGTCGTAATCTTGGCTTTATTTATGGTACTTCTTGGGCACAGTTAAATGAGTAGAAATTCAACAGTGACAAAATGTCATTAACTATGAAAAACAAACAAAATGACTAGAAAGACCTTCTTTCTCTCAGCACTCATTTACATATCACTGGTAGTACCACTTGGAAGGAGTGTTAAGTAAGGTAAAAAAGGGCTAAATATAAGGTTGTCTTTAAACTGGCATTGTCTTATAAAAATATCTTTATATCTTATAAAAAATCACTGTGTGGATTTAAATTCTTACAGAATGTTCTGTTCCCTTAACTGAACATCACATTCAATTTGTGTGGATGAAAATATTTGGATTATTTATTTATGTTGGAAAAACTGTATGAATTTAAATTTAATTTAATGAGCTAACTAACTTGTCCTTTAATGGTATCAAAGTTTCACTGAATTTGAGAGGCAAATGCAGTTTTAAACAAAATTAGGGGGACAGTTGAAATAACTAATTTATCTGATTTTGGAAGTTAACATAAATATATTGAAGTATAGCTGTCATGTTTTTTCAACAATTCTTATGTTCTGTTACATGTGCTTTTCTTTTTAAGTGAGATAAACTATTGCTAGTGAAAAGACTGAAAGACTGGCCTGCACTTTGAATTCCAATGTATTTCTCTCATGCAATTTTCTGTGCAGAAACCATACTGTTTTACTTTTAAATAACATGTAACTGTTTAAAATCGATTTAAATAATCCACATAAGTGACAATAAAACAGTGATTTTTTGTGTTTATATCTTACTTTACATAAAATTATTCTGGAAGGATACTTACAACAATTAAAAGTCACCCTATTTATTATTAAGCAATCATTTATCATCAAGCAATCATTTTGCTGATGTACCAAAGGGCAGCAGTATCCTAGGAATTACAGATTGAATAAAACTATTCAGTCACCAATTTCCACCCTTGAAAATTCAGGATTATTTCCTAAAGTATATCCCTCCAACTATTAAGTCCACCAGAGGTAATTATATTCGGTATATTTCGTTTTCAGCATTCATCTCACTCTTCTCAATAAAAGCTTTATAGTTCATGCAAGAGTAGAATGGGCTTTAAGTATAAAAGAAATAAAATGAAATACCAACCTGATTAACATTTCAGGACTCAGAAAGCCAGTTTATATTAAAAAACCTTCTTACCACTCTGGCTTTGCGAACCACGTGTTAAAAGATGGGGATTATGAAGATCCATTGCAGTAGAGGATTCGAGCATTCTTCTTTGTGCTGGTTCAGCTGATCTGTAGCGCGGTCTGAGCCAAGACCCTCCACCTTTCTTAAACACAGTGATGAAATGTGTCCACCACCGAGCCGTTCTTCACATTTGTGGTCAATTCATTCTTTTAAATGTCACTAATTGTTTGTCTGAAGCATCTTGGTAATAAGAGGGCAAATGGGGCTGGCAATCTGAAACATACATAGAAGAGTGCGATTCATGTTTATGAGGATATTTGTTTACCAATCAATACAAAACAGCACTGGAATAAGAAACACATGGTGGGAAACCTTTTTTCTATCAACGCTTATGTGACATATAATTGCAGCTTTGTGATTTTGGTAGTTCACAGAGAACTTACCTTCAGAAAGGCAGTGTTTACCTTATATTTGCCAAAGGAAATTAGAGCTGACACATGAAGGAAAATTACTGGGACAGCCCATGCTTTAGTTTATTATTTCACAGGTGTATCAGAGACTTCTTGTCAGACAAACTAGCAGACTTGTGGAAAGTTCAAGGAAAATGGGAAGGCATAAATTGAAACGGCATTTGTTTTTTAGCTGCTCCTTTTATTTCAATGTGTTTTATAGTTGTGACTGTTAATCAGGGACTCACATTCTTAATTTTAGCAGCTGATGAGTTATCAGTGTCAGCTTCCTTTTTACCTGATAAATTCACTGACTGATCTGTTGAACACAATCTTTTCTGGCAGAATGGGTAAAGAAGCTACTTCTTACATATTACAGAACTGACTGTCACATACACGAGTACGTTGTCACCACCAGGAAAGTGAAGGATAGACTAAAGCTTTGTATTGAGCTGCCTTGAGAATAATCAGCTCCAACCACCAGTGATCCAGAGTCCATATCCCTTCTGCCTAACAAAAATAGAAGCAGGATTATGAATGCATCACATTCAAGTAGGGCTGGGTGAATCCCTGATCTGCACTGAATTCCTGGGAGCTGGGACAAGGGGAAAAAGCTGGACTACTTTTCTCTTACATTTTTGTAATGTCCAAAAAGAAATCCGTAGGAAATTTTGGTAGTACAGCTAGAGAAATTTCTTTCTACTTCTTGCAAAAATCTGCTTTCACTCGTAAAAGCAGGCTGGTTCACACGCCTGTCAGTGAAAAGCTGTGCAACCATCCCAAGTAAAAGGGAACCTTGCAGTAACCGAGACTACCACAGATGTTTACAGGAGTGTGAAGGAGAGGAGGGACAATCACGTTTGCTGAACACTCAGCTGTCAGTTTGGATAAGGAACCTTCAACTAGAGCAGAGTTTTGTAGCACTTTTGAGATTTGTTATCTAGTCTTCTTTGGCAAGTAGAAGAAGTCCTACCTGGAAACGTCATTCAGATCCGCCAAGCTATTGCAGTGTTCCAGCTGAGCCTCTAGTCCCACGTGCCACAGGTCTGTGGATGATGATGATGAAGATGCTTTCATGCCATGACCTTCTCTCATGTGGCAGCAGTGGATTGCACGTCTGTGTGGAATGTCCCCTCCTTTGGGGTGCTGTGAAAGCAGAGCTACTGCTGCTGCCCAGCTGTGAAAGATCTGCTGCTGGAACTGCAGAGAGACAAAAAGATAAGCTTCAAACAAACCCCCAACACCTTGACCTTTCAGGAAGTTCAGTTCGCAACTGGAACTCTGCAGCTTTTGCTCATTTTACATAATCCTTCCTGTATTCTTCCTTTTGAAGAAAACACCTTTGTGATGGCCTTGCAGTCCACTTGCAAAGAAAGGAACAAAGTTTCCCTGCTTCTTTGTCATCACACTGGCAAAATGAACAGTGCCACTACTTCCACTGTTATCACTCAGAAATCCATTACACATTCTACACATCGTGCAAAAAATTTACATCTCCCCTTCCTTTTTCCTGCTGGGAATTTGTGGTAGCATGATAATTTATTTCAAACGGAACAGAAGCACTTGTGTTTTAGCTTTCTTTTCATGTCTAGAAGCTAGCAGTTTAGTCCAAATGTAATAATCGTTAATAATCCCTATGTGCACACTTGCTCTAATGTTAACAGAATGCTTTTCACAAGAAAATAATCCTGGGTAGCATGTTAATAGGTTTACAGTAAGATGACAAACCCCAATGTTTGGTTTCAGCGCAGATTAGAATTGCAGACAACTAATTAATAATAAAATAATTGCATTCCTGTTGGCTTTGGGAATATATTTTTACCTGTTCTGGAGCTGCAAGTCAAACAGAAAAGTGAAGTCTCAGGGGTGAAATACTGGCCAAATTGAGGTTAACTGCAAAATGTCCACTGACTTTAGTATTTCAGGATTCCAGACTTTATCTAACCTTCCTGTGTCATCCCAGTAGAGGATCACATGGGGCTTTTTTCTACAGATAAATCCGTATGTGTCCTAACTCCACGTTATTTGACCTCATGGAAATGAAAACACAGCATTACCTGAATGAAAATAATTGAGTCCAGATGAGACAGGGATGCAGTGGGGAATCAGGGGTTTCCTGGCCTGTTACCCCACAGGTCTCTGTATGGCTCCGTTGGCTCTAGTACTCCGGTCTCCCCCCCGAACCTGATCAGACCTTCAGGCATGGCATAGAGGTAACACTGTTTCCATCAGCATCAATACAAAAAATTGTGTCCTGAAAAAGGGAACACCTAACCCAAAACATTTATTCCTGACTTTTGCATGGCTTTTATTTAGGTTTTCTCTGCTCTGGGCACAGGGGTTTGCAGTTGGGGGTAGGGATCCAGTAACTGACAGAGTTTCCTTGGGTCCTTTGGGAGCAACAGACATGAGTATGATTAGAGCCACAGTCACAGCATTCTTTTAGTGCCTGACAAGGTTTTTCATCTGTTTTCCGAACTGAAGAAATTGCCCTGCTATAATGTTCTGACTACAGGGCATGAATGTTATTGCCAGCTAATGGGCAGAACGTATAACTATTAACGTGATTGCGACCTACATCTCAGTGAAACAGCTGCCAAACCTTCCTAAGGATTCATGAACACTTTGCTCTCTGCTATTATGGCACAAAGTGTGATAGATATGAGCACTATTGATGTCAATTCTTCTTTCGATCGAATAGCTGTAGTCATGAGAAATGTTATTCTAATTCCTATATGTTCTGCACACGTGGTTAAACTAATGACCTGAAAGTCTGCATTTATGTACAGCAACTACAAAGTCAGTACAACAGATATTTTTTCTTACCCCCAAGGGAGAAGAACAGTACCACATGGCTACTGTTATGAAAATGTGATTGAACTAAAATCCTGAATCTGAATACTTGAGAGTTTAGGAATATCTGTATTTGATTTCAAGCTCTGGTCATCTCTGATTCTGAAGAGTTACAGCATATTTTAAAGGCCTGGGATATTTTCCTTTTATTTAATAGTCCTCTTATTCTGATATGTTGGTTTATTCAATGTATTTTTGATTACATTGTAAATGCTTCTGAGTTATTACAAAACCACCCTTCTGAATGCGGCTTTACTTGGCAAGAAAACATTAGTCTTATTGTTATACATGACCTACTTGGGATTTATTGTAAAATTAAAAGTATTGTAGAAGGAAGATCGAAAAAGCAAAACTAACGATAAAGGCTATGAGTTCATACAAGATCCGAGTGAAAGACAGACTTGAAATAACTGCTGTGTCTCATCTTTGACTCATTGCTCTGTGTTTTCACTACATTAATCATGCCAAAAGGACTGTCACTTTATATTTGTGAACTGTGAAGCTCGTTTAGGGCAAGGGCCAGTACATGTTCCTGGATTACAAATCGGAAATGACTGTGATCGTTATCACTTTGGGCACAGGGACACTGTGTGGAAATTTGCAAGCAAAAGTAGCAACTTAATCAGTGAGAGAGCGAGCCTGACAGCCACCCAGATGCCTCGCTGGGAATGCAGGAGAAGCCACGGGTGCCAGTGCGCCTGGGACCTTGGTTCACTGATCACTGGGAAGATATTCATATTTAGAGTGTCCAAAGGATACACCCAAACAGTTTCTTACTATTAAAAAATAAATAGAACCATTCCACATCACTTTCAATATAATTCTTCAACTCTGCATTGAGCATGCATGAATCTTAAACCACTCATGTCGAACTGTTTTTAACTTGGTTATTAAGCATAACATTTGCAAATACATGTCTGGTGGCTTCTGTTTTCCCTTGTAAAACAAGATATATTTTCAAATTGCTGCATACAAACTGCCGATCTTTTTGTCTAGCAATCCATTTCTAATATATGCCTCTCTTCCTCTGTCTACCATTTGCTACATCTGTTCTTCTGCATGTGTGCTTATGCACATACAGAATCAGTTGTTCATTTATTAGTTTATTTGTCCTGTCTTTGTTAACAACATCAATAAGAACTGTGCATCAGCCAGAGAAAGAGAAACCACTGACAGTGAGTTAGCAGATATGAAACTGAAGGCTGAAAGCTTCCCCAGTTTAGCTCATGATTTCATGACTTATAAAGGAATGCCTCGCAATAACATTGACTTCCAGGAAGAGCTGTGATTATGATAAACTGAAGTAGGAGGGAATGTTCTTGCCAGGTCCTGTAAAAAAAACAGGGGAAAAATGCAGCTCCTAAAGCACAGCTTTAGGAGGGAGACTCTTCCATCATTCCATTTCATTTTTCTCCTCTTTACGGTGACTTCAGTGCAGGAATATCTCCAAAAGATTTAAATTTTCAGATTTTCCTTAAATTTAAAGATGTTTGGACTGGTTTTTATTCTATGGAATTAGAGTAAAAGAAGGTATTTTCAAACTAATTTTCTTGTCCCTACTGCTGAGTTTGCGCGCAGTGTTAGGTACAGAACAACCTGATTCTACTCCTCATCTTTGCAACTCCAATACAGTTATTCCTTCAGCAGCTAATGGAAATGATAATACTTATTCCCAGTATATGATCTCTCTAGAGAAACCTGCAGTTTTGCATTTCTCACTCAGAGGCTGAGCATTCAAGAAGTAAACTCAGGGCAAGGAATTGATCCCCATAATCATCACCTGAATCTCATTCCAAGAACTGGGAATAAAGGAGAATGTATTAGCACACATTTACCTAAAGGAAACCTGTGATTGCTCCCTTTCAAAATCCTCAGAGGAATTCAATGAAAAGAGGGACCAGAATTGTCTTTATATGCTTTGGCTGCTCTCATATTTCCTATAAAAAAAAGTCTTATCTTTCTATACAAGTATTAAAGCCATAAAAGGATATATATCTTTAACTATGCCATTTCAGATAAACCTAGGCACTTTTATCTTATTAAGTTTCATAGTCTTTTCTGCAAGTTAATCTGAGTACCTGATATTTCATTATATGGTTTAATGAACTTCAGATCTTTACATTGTTGCTTCTAAACCAGGGATTTTATAATTGACTTAGTGGAATTAACTCATCCTTAATTTATATATACATACATATATGTGCATATGTAAATATATGTACATGTATACTGAATATGTGATAGTTTCTATCTGAAATTTTTATGCATGTTTCTTATTTTAGTAATTATTGGAAGGAAGTATTTGGCAACACTTTTATTTAGGTATTTTAACTCACTGTTTGCTGTGTATTTAAGCAGTGAGTTCCTTCAGTACACAAAGAAACCAAATTTTCTGGGGCTGTACATATTTTGGCAGGATCATCTCTCCACAATGCAGAGTTACACATTCATTATAATGCTGAGAATTATAGGTATGTCTGGAGGCACTTAAGAGATTAATGGGTATATATAGAATTTCAGGAATGGAAAGAAAAGGTGTTAGAGTTTGTACTAGTAGTTAACTTTTTTATAGTGCTGTGGGAAACTGAAGTTCTTAGTTTACCGCTATAGATATTTCTGGAAAATTCATTTATTTGTGCTTTAAAATTATACAGTGATTCCAGCAGAAGATGTATCAATATCATTTTTTAATGTCTGTAGTAAAACTAAGGTAAACAATGTCATGTATTCAGAACATCTATCATTAAACCACTTGTGCCTAAATTATTGTAATAAAAGTTGAGAACCATAAATATAGCCAAACTTTATAGGACACAAATGAATATTTCTGTCTACCTACATTTATAACCCATAATTTAAGGGACTTATGTATCCACTCTTATAAATCTATGCACATAAATACTGTGTGGGAGACTATATAAACCCTTGTCTAGATATTAATTGCTGATAGACTGAAGTAGTTCAGCAGATTTCAGGCCTCTATTTCCCTGCGTTTGGGGGGGAAATGGATTTTACAGCACATAGAGGCTTTGCTCTTTGCTATATTAGGTACCAATGGACAACAACATCAGTCTTCAATATAAACTGGAATCATGGTGTTGATGCCGCAAGACATAAAGCAAAATAATATTTGCCATCATTAGGCAAGGGAAAGGAGGAGAAAAGCACACAGCTCTTAATATTCTCATTCTATGTACTGCAGGTAGGATTCTTTTAAACATTTTTCTCTAAATAAAACATGCTGAGGTGAGGGATCTCATCTGCTTACAAACACCTTGGCTGCTCTGGTGCTCTAGCTTGTCAAAGGCTTCACTGAGAGTCAGAAATTGGTAGCAGCATGCTCTGCCATCAAACAGACCATGAACCATGCCGTGACTGCAGATGTGTTTTGAGATAAAGTTAGCTGCATAAATACTAATCATGGCCACAAAGATCACCGGCCCCACACTTCATCTGTTTTGGACAAGGCAAAATTCTACCATGGTTCAGTCCTTACCAGGTGCCTGTGAAACACCATAGGCATCACAGACAGGGAGTACACAATAAGATTTAGATTTCTGGTAACTCTGAAACTTTAGGAAGCCTGAATTATTCCCTGTCACCTAGCAAATGATATGAGATCACCTTCAGTTTTCCTCACCACTAGGTTATTTATAATAGAAGCACACGCATGGAGGATGTGAATACGTAACGCACAGATCATGAGTTCTGCTGACTGTTTTAAGACTGGTGGGATGCAGGGTAAAAGGTAAAAGTAAGTAGTTGCCTGAAAGAGTGGGGAAGGTGTTTGATGGCCCAGGGGATCCCCTTGCACTCCTGTACCCCTATATGTACTGAAATTGCAGTACTGTCAGGGGTGTCAGTGCGTCTAAACATCCCATTTATGCTTTCAAAAAAGATCCCAAATTAAGACTGTAGATTATTGGCAGTCATCATCATAATATAATGTCCTGTATCTTCAGCTGACTTTGAGACTTTGTATCAGGTGCTGATGAAAGGCAGAAGGTTAATCTCCAATGAAGTTACAACCTACACCGGAAAGACAGACAAATGGTAATAAAAAAGATTTGTGATTTCTTTAGCAGGGAGGACTTAAGATAGAGAACCTGAGAGCTGATGGCAGAGCTCATGATGGCGAATAAAGAGATTCCTCTTCTGTGATATTTAAATATGGCACCACAGAAAGAGGAATCTTGTGCAAAGACTAGACCATAATGCAGTTGAGTATTAATATTTCACAAACTTTCTTGGAAAAGTGTTCTCATACAGAGAATACCAACAATACACTCATATGTCATAGTGATGAGTGCAAGAAAACAAGTAGAATTAAAAATAGATTAAGTAAATACAATGTTAAAACATTATACTACCTCCTATAACACAAATAAAAAATTACATATATATTCCAAGCTATACTACAGCTACCCAGGTTCACTGAAAGTTTAGCTATAAACTGGCAGTGCAATATAGCAACCAGAACTACTTATGCAGTTTAATATTACAGTTTTCAAGAACCATATGTAATGTAGTGAGGAGATATTTCAGTGGAACTAATTTTGATTATGTCATATGTCCATCTCCAGGAATGAGCCACAAGGTGTCTAAATATTCTTCTACGCAGAAGTTGTTCCAAAATTAGTTATTCTGAAAAGTACTCCTCACAAAAATTATCTTTGCCAAAGAAAATGAATTAGTTCCACACTTTAATAGAAAATATTTTTAAAAATGTCTTTTCAACAATTATGCCTTTCGCTTCTGTGTATATTGGGGATAGTTCACGTGTGCAGTCAACTGTATAATCACAAATGAATTTAGTTTATAGAATTAAGTGGTTTGGAAAGTTAGATCAAGAAAGAAAAATATGGTTGGCACTGTAATAAAATTTGTAAAGGTTAACATTATACTGGATAATTCTTTGAACCAGAAATATTACTAATCAGTAGAAAATAAGAACATATTGTTCTGATTTACTTGTTACAAGTAGCTTCCTTATGGGACCATTTAATCACATTTGATATGATTCTTAGTTATGCTGCTTATTGACTTACTAAGCGTTAAGGTTAAAAAACTGAGAGAGATCTAATATTCATAGAAAAGTAATTAAGTTGACTCTTAAAGTGGTTTATACGCTTTTTTAATAACTGTAATTAATTACATTTGAAATGACAAATAAATTTCCTTTATACAGATTTTTGGGTTTTAGTCTAGAATCAGGCAAGTTTTTAGAGTGATACAAAACTTTGAAAAAAAATTGGAAAGATTTCTTTAAGATGCCTTAGTAGACAGCTCAGATGACAGAATTATCAGGCCGGTAAAATCAATTCTTGGCCTAAGTAAATACACTGTCCTTGATACGCCAGATACTTTGTGAGGAACCAAAAACCAACCTTCTTTCTCCCATAGATTACCCATATATTGAATATTATGCTATTGGGTAAACCTAAGTGGGGAAGTCTTCTGATATCTTGGAAAAAGAACTCTGTGTTCCCCGTACCTTGTCTTGACTGGTGTAGCAAGGACTATTTCTATTCATATTAAAGTACAGTGCTTAATAAGAATACTTTTGCTTCCATTTTCCCAAGATTCTAGTGGGATGCCATACAGTGTATTCTTCCTCCATCGTTATCTATTATTGCCTATTACATTTTATGTACTTTACTGCATAACATAACATGGTACAGAGATGCCAAGCCACTGCTCAGGCTCGAGTATCCACAAATTGGTTGATTTTCAGAAACCGTAGTTTCTAAAGCAGCCTAATAGAAGTAACTTGAGTACAATATGGTGCTGCCATTTTATAGCTGCAGAACTGGTTCACACAATAGTTTCTCAGATGGTCTGCAGACTGCATCCCTACTGAGGTATATTCATACATGCAGAAACATCCTCAGGGACCTTCCTCATTTTGCTGATTTGATCTGTACCGAGCAGTTCCTCTTATTTATACCATTATGAGTGGTTTTTTGATTTTTGTTTTTTTTGTTGGTTTTTTTTTTATTTGTTGTGTTTTTAATTAATTAGATTCTTCTTTTTTATTGACTTCCTTCTAAAAGTTTTATTAGGAAATAAGTTTTCCAACCTCTTCTTAATCCAGTGGAGATTTTACTATAGAATTTGATTTCAAATATTGAGTTTGTGAGCTTAGATCTGAAGTAAAGTAATAAAAAAACCTGAAGAGAATGAAAAAACAGAACTAGAAAGAATCATAAAATACCATATAATCTCCCTGATCTTTACCTAAAGTATTATTTTAAGATGCCCAGTTATAGAGTTTTTACTGTTTTTCTACAGAATCCCTATTAGTATTTTATTACCTGTACTGTTAGAAAACTTTTCCCTTGACATGTAAAAGTTAAACTTCACTTATTGGTGCTTCGTGGATGTGGAAAACAGATTATTCTCTTTCTCTTTGCAGTTTTATGTCCTTCTAGTCAGTTATTTTCTTGTTAGCCTTCTTATTAAGCTAAACTTTCTTAAGTCCTCCAATTTTCTAGATTTATAACCATTCTTTTCTTTCTGTACACTCTCTCAGAATAATGTACATCTTTCTTGAATGGCAACATTCAGAACTGGAGACAAAACTCCTGCAGACACTTTACTGATGCTGAATGCAGCAGAAAGATTACTTAATATGTTTTTGGAATAATCTCTTACATCTGTTATCACTGATTTCTTCTGACAAAAAGCCGTCTGGTCATCTTTTGTTTATCTGAAGAGGAAAATTTCTTTTTTTTCTTATTTTATTTTTTTTAACTAGCTAAACAATTCTTCTACATTCATATAAAATTTTTATTTAACTGAAGGTTGCTATAAACCCAAGCTCAACCACCATGAGGACAAGTGTCATCAGTGTATTGGAAGTCACCTGGGTTAGAAATCTCAGTATCGGTCAGCTGGGGCTGAATTGAACATATTTTGGCTGCTGTGGTTTCATTGGTCACATGCTAAAGAAACAAGTACTGGTTAATTGTATCTGCGAGCTCCATACATATGAGGATATGTTCAGTTTACATATATATATATCTCTTATGCAGGCTATGAATTAAACATACATAATCAACCACCAATTCTTCCTGATGGCAATTTAATTGTGTCTATTAATTATGCTTTATAGCCAGATAGATAGTAAACATATGAAATGGCAAAGATTCATGCATTCAAGGATTCAGGAATTTAAGGAAATGTATCTCTGATGTGTTTGGAACAATTGGTTTGGAAAAAATAACCTAATGTTTCAGTTCAGAAATGCATATATTCATTTCAGCATGAGGTAGTTTATGAGGATATACACACTCTGCAAGTCATTGTTTGTTTCTCTGTCAGGAATAGAATTTGGAAAACCACAATATTGTGATTTAAGGTTAAGATATAAAAAATATCTAAGTAAGAAATCAAAACATTGCAAAATTACGGAAATCTATGAAACTGCAGAAACAAGTACATAATAATGAATTGCATAAGTATTATGCAAATAATTATTATCATTAAGGTGCAACTGAAAAACTAACGTTTATTTTCTTGCTGCCTTAAGGCTAGAAGTCTGGGTATATTGCAATTAAAAAAAAAAAGATAAAATAGAGTTCCTATAGCCAGCTTTCCTCAAAAATGTTTGTTTCATTACTTATAGTTGCAATGATTTCTTAGAGAAAGCTTCATATATTTCATATCCCAACAGACCTGCCTCTGACTTCAGTTTGCACACCAGTCTTTTAAAGCTTTCGCTTTACCTCAGAAAGGTTGATGTCATAAATTCATTGAAATTATCAGTATGCATTCTGTATCATCTTAATGTAGGCAATCAGTTACCCAATATCTGAGGAAGTTTATTCCTCAAATGGATAACTTCTTGTCTCCTTTGGTGCAATGTATATTGCAATCATACTAAGGCTAATTGAGGACAGATTTGGAAAAGCAGACAGTCATCTTCATTGTCTAGTTGATGGTGTATCTACATTTTTTTTTCTGGCTGCTGTGTGCATGCTTTGACATGCTTAAAGCCCAGCTAAGGTTGTTCCAAATCAGGTTCAAATTAACGTGTTAACATTTGAGCATTATTCATTGTCTTTATGTGCCATCCATGTTCATTTTCCCTGATTCCCACTGACCACATATGGTCAGAAATAGTGGAACAATATATTCTGGTTGGTCTCTGCTCCTTGTATCTGTAATATGAGAAGACAGTATCGTTGCAAATGTGTTGTTTTATCAATCTTTTCTTATTGACAAATAGTTCATAGGAGATGTTATTTTTTAAAATAAAAGTAATATTGGCCTTTTCAATACAGAAATAAAATCACTTTTCTTGGTGATAAACTCCTTGTTAACCCCTTCAGCTTCTGCAAAAGTCAAAGAAACTCTATGGTATTCTCTCTCTTTCAACTTCTTCCATCTTATTCCCACTAAGGCTGTTTGTGTACTTACAAAATACAAATTGCATCAACTGTCACTCTTACATCTGACTCCCGGAGGCAATTTGTCAGTGAGGGGACACTGACAGTTTTTGCCTCAGACAGAAAAAGAAAGAAAGAAGAACAGAACTTTCATCAGTTGTTGTGGTATAGTATTACTAGTACATCTTCAGGTATGCAATGCAAGACAAGACAAAACAGCTTGTACAAAATATCACTGGGGCATTGTCTTTCTATTATTCCAAATGATGTGCAATACATGGTTAATGGTAGGACAGGGAGAGCCGTCTATTATTACTTTAACTTGCATTCCTGTTCTAAGGCACTGTATGAAAACCTAATGTCATCTGGATATCATAGCAGTCCTTACTGTATCATTACATGGACCCAACATTACTTGATCAAAGTAAAAGGAAAAAGCTCTTATTTTGTTTATAAGCCATCTGCCACAAACCATTACCATTTACTTAGGCTTTAAGTTAGTTTCCATTTTAATAGTTCTATTAGTGTTTGGGTGGCTTCTATGAAGATTATTCAATAAACATTGTCCAGAAAAACCTAGATACTTTTAATGCATAATCCTCTGGAATGTTTATTAAACAATAACATTGAACCTTCTGACAGTTTTATTTCTGAGAATGTTATAACATTGTTATGCATCCCACTGGTAATTCTGCATTACCGAAAACTCCTGTGCAATGTAATGAGTCTTACCGAAAGCAGATGCAGCCGAATTAATAACAGGGGCATCAATGCACTATAGTAGGAGGAAGGGAAGGGGAAAAAAGAATGCAGAAAAGACTTCTGATCCACTTTTGCAACAAAAAGTAAGTGAAATAAGAAGAAAAAGTAACATGAGGATTTGAAAATCCAAATGTAAAAAGTAGATTCACATGAAAAGAGTATTTCATCACTCATTATATATTTACTGTTTAATACGGAGTCTTCTGGCAAATTGAATTCAACTTAATTATAAGTTGAAGAGCTTCTAAAAAATGACTCAAAACCCTAAATGTTCTTGAATTTACTTCTCTGAATAGGTTTCTGCGAGGCAAAATTTTCTGTGAGGCCACCCTGCAAGGATCCTTTTATCACCTGTTAAATAGATGCTATTCCTCTTAACTAACTACAAAGAAAGCTCAGTCTAAGGTTCAGTACACTTAATACAAAGGCTACAAAGAAGGGAAGGCTTCCGATGAAGCCCAGTGCTTGGCCATAATGAACCTGGTAAATGTTGGTTTCCTGCAATAAAAATAATAGGTGAAATCTTGGCCTATTGAAGTCAATGGGAATTTTGCCATTGATTTTAGCGGGGCCAGTATTGCAACCAATAAAT
The DNA here is from genome assembly GCA_013398915.1 of Dromas ardeola. NCBI lineage: Eukaryota > Metazoa > Chordata > Aves > Charadriiformes > Dromadidae > Dromas > Dromas ardeola. The sequence goes on from VYZM01010213.1 coordinate 71,465, forward strand.
CTACTGAGCAAACTGAAAGAAGTGGGTGAAGGAAGGAAGGGGAATTAATGTAACAGAACACAGAACCTCTACATTTTTTCAGTTCTTGTTCTACCCTTGTCTGCCTGAATGAATGGCTGCTGATACTCCTGAGATGTGCTCAACAGAAACTATTGTGGCAGTGTACCGAACACCAAATATTTACAAAAGCATTTAATGAGTAATTCTTAAACAGGAAGATCAGCTTTGTTGTTATAATGAGTCAGTCTCAGATTCAACCAGAGGTTGTTTCAGGGGTGAGTAACCAAGGGCAATTGCCCAAGACTGGATACCATGGGGAGTGTGTTGGACTACAATAATTATAAGTACAACTTACCCAATATGCCTCAATCTATGCCTGTTTTCTTGTTGGTCAAAACCTGCTATAGCTCCATGCAGATGCAGTTAGATCTTTCAAATGCAATCCTTTCTGTAATGTGAGTAAAGTAACAGGCAAAAAAATTAATTAGCAACACAAATGTTTTTTTTGTCTTTTTATATATATATATCTCTATCTGTGTTTCTTTTTATTGATGTGTGAAAATATCTGATTTCTGATTTCTGATGTGTATTAAGCATAGCTACCATATTTTTGTGGGGGTTTTCCCAGACATCCATTACACACATGCACCACATAACCCACATACAGCAAGGCAGTTTCAGAAAGCTGCGGACTAACAAATCAAGCACTGTACAGCCACATCACAGATATGCTATGGTTCTATCCAGAAACAAAAGACATTGGATGTGAGGAAACATACATGTTGGTATCCCATCATGGGCTGTACCATTGTACTTGAGAGCCCTGTGTTTCATTAGGAGGTGAAAGCTGTGGGAGAAATTTTAACTTCTTGTTCAGGTGTTCCAGTATCTGGACCAGAATACGGAGAAGCCCAACCATCCAGTTTGTGGAGGTCTTTCATAGGGATTATTTGCAACCAAGGGATAGTTTGGCAAAAAAAAAAATATTGGTTAGAAAACAACAAGCAAAGGGTGGCTAAAAATACATTATCTCTGAACATAAAAACATGGTGTAGAAATGTGATGTATCTGTAAAATCTCCCTTGAACTAGCTTAATATCTGTAACACTTATCTCAGTAATGAGACAGTGATAAACTAAACCAGAGTAAGCTTACACCGGGAGTGGAAAATGGTGACATCCACTGCAGGCACTGTTTTGTAATACACAGTTTTCCGTGGCTGTTAAATCTCATTTTAATACTTACCAGAGTATTCAACAATAAATTTTCCCCATCACTTAAAACACTCTGCAGGTTTCCAGCCCAGAGTTGTCACCTGTCAATTCAAGCAAACTTTTTTTACTGTCTGAAACTGTAGGACGTACACTTTGGTTTTGACCACCATGGATATTAAGTGCTTCTCCAAACTGTAAAAAAACAAACAAACAAACAACAACTGTCTTATGCAGAAAATATTTGACATTGTGGCAGTATTCTTTCTCTGTGAAAATGTTTTTACAACTTGTAGGAGGTGCACATAAATGATCAAATTTGTAATAAATCTTTTGTGAGCTAGCTGATGTGGCTCATCAGAACAGCTAACAGTAGTTACCCCTAGGCACAGGTATGCTTATAGCTAAGATGAAAGCAGCCCTTCTTAGTAAATCACACTGTGTATCTGACTCCTGCTCCTTTCTTCAACCTTTAAATCAACTCCATCTGGTTCTTACTGTTTAGTTGTGCAGTTTACCTTTCACAATGAAACATGCTTACTGCTGCAGCAGCAGGTCCAATGTGATGAAAATTATTAGGTAACAACACTGGTTGCTTAAGTCTGGAATCAGCTAACCATAAAAAACGTGATCAGCCACAAAATTAAACTGAGGACCAAATCTTCACTGAGTGTAAATTGGCTGGACTCCAGCTGATTTCAGTGGAAGATATTGAAAACTATGTTCTGGGCCACCTTTCTTTATGTTAATACTTTATGGAGCACATCAAGCAAGATGCCAAAACAATGCTTGTATAAGTAAGAAAACCTCATCACACTGCAGACTAGTCCTGGGTTTATGGCCTGTTATGGCAGGGTGAGGACCTAGGTAGCTAAAAGGGAATGACCCTGCCTGTGTTCACTAAAGCAAACTGAAGCAAAAAGCGCCCCACACTCTGGGGTGCCCAGTTTATTCAGGGGATCCTAATTCAGATTCTGTTCAACAGACTGCAAATGCAAGCCAAGCAATATCTAGACAACTAAAGCAAAGGAGCAAACCAGCTTTCTATGTTTTTTTGGTCAACAACCTCCTCCTTTTATTGCCATGACAGCATCTCCATTCCTTTACAATTATTTGGTCACAGCTAAACTGAGCTGTGTTCATTGCTGAGTTTGTGAAACCCATCGTGGGGATCTAACACAGCAAAAAATCATATTGATGAATGACTGTGAGACAGGAACGATCCAGGGGAGGCAGGATATGGTAGGATCTGTTCCAGGAAGGACTCACATGTAAGTTACAATGTACAAGCATGACCTGGCATTTCCTGTGGTGCGCTTTGTTCTTTTAGGGGTTCATTTTGGAGCTGCCATGACAACTTTACCACAAATGCTCAGCACAAGCTCAACACAGATGGATGCAGGCAGGGCCTGCTCCAGCTCATGCCAGCAGGCCACGATACTGGGAAAAACACTGGGACTCTGTGACGGGGAGAGGGGTACCCGCGTAGTCAGGTCCCTACCACAACAGTCACAAGGTCAACTGAGACTTGGGCTCCCCCTGAAAAAATTGAAATTTCCCCTTTTGGCAACAATGCCAGCTATGTACCCTTATGTCACCATAATGCCTAAACAGGTAAAAATACCACAGCTACAACCTTTTCTCTTTTACAGCTTGAGAACTACATTGTGGAAAACATGAAATCGGAGATGGTGCAGCTGCAGCAGAATGCTGTGCAGAACCACACCGCCACCATGCTCGAGATAGGGACCAGCCTCCTCAGCCAGACAGCAGAGCAGACGAGAAAACTCACGGATGTCGAAACCCAGGTATGTTCCCAGAGTGGTTTTCTAAAAGCTGTTAATTGCAGAGAACTTTTACCATCCTCTTTCTTTTCTAATGCATCACCACACAAAACATTTCAACACAGGGCTCCAAGAAACACACTCTGTTTATTAGCACCAACAGTGATGATGAGTGACCCTTGTTATGTGTCTTTCTTTTGATTTCATTTGGTTAGTATATTTAGCTGTGTGTGTGTAAGGGAGGCGGGACTGTCCAGGAAACTAAATCAGCATTTGACTTCAAATAAATAGCCCAGCTAACAACTGTGAATGATACAAGTGTCAAGCTAAATAATGAGTTTCAGGCTAAAACAGAGCCTTTGATCTCCATTGTCTTTTGCTTCTTTACTATTACAAGAAAGTTTGTTTATTTTCTGCAACATGTTTCCAACTATTTGGAAAGTAGTGTATGTATGCAGCTTTTAAACTGTGAAGAGAGGGACAAGCATCAGCTTATTTATAAAACACTGTGTATTTTTTATTACTGTAAAATTGTATTACTTCTCATGAATTTGAAGAGCCATCTCCGTATGAATCCTAGCACTAAAATCACTATTGTGATTGAAGTGAAAAGAGTATCACTGTCATAGCACAATTGTACAAAAGTACAATTTCATACTGGGTTTGCAGAGACATACTACTTTTTGACTTTTGAATTCTTTATCAGTTTAAGATGCATATTTGTTTTCCTTATTTTTGCTGACTTCCTCTTGATCTTCACAGCGCATGGTATATTACCAGCTGCACTGCATTCGCGGGTCATTTAGAACAGAGGAATTAAAGTACTGTTTTTCTTTGGTTTGTTCTAGTAGCATATGTACTTCTTGAAAGATCGTATTTTCTATTTTAATGTCCTCAGTCATGTTAACAATTTCATTAACAAGTTATTATGTAATCACATTACAGTACCTGAGCAACAACAGTAATTATGAAAGATAGATACACTGTCTTACACGAGTTCTCTACACCTTTTTTTGCACATCTTCATCAGCAGACCAACATTCACACATAAATGTTGTTATCCAAATGACCACAATTTCTAAAACATAGTATATCGACTTATGTAAATGTTGGGGAAAATCTTTACTTCAGTATCAACAGAATATCTAAATGGAAACATAAGAGGTGAAGAAGGTGAAGACCTATGGACTGTAGTATCAGTAAAGAAAAAGCAGGTGTAGGAACTCTTATATGCCAAGAGACCTATGCAGTTGTGTGTTCAGTACTCATTCACAGGTTCCTCCTTTAAGTAGGTAAGGGACAAAATGTGCATTGCCTCTGTCTCAATTTTCCTTTGAGGAAGCACTTCAAGGTAGAGGTATCCCTGGCAACTGCATGAAGTAGTGGATGACTTCCTCCTTCTACGCTTATTGCTGAAGAATTTAAGGGATGTTTAAGGTATCAGTGGGAGTGACTCTTCCTTGTTGCAGTCCTTGCTCTGACTTTCAGCTCAGAGATGGCATTTCCCACCTCCCCTCTTTCAGCAGTATGAGAAAGTCCCTGGCTCTAACAATCAGAGAAGAGTGGTGCAGGTGGCTCAAGAAAGTAAAAAGAGACTGCTCTTGGCAGTGATGGAGGCATCCTGGTCTGCAGGATACAAGGAGAAAGGCAGGCCAGGATCTTGTGCCTGTAATAGGAAGGACTCATACCACAGTAAGGAGTCGCCTGAAGGACTGACAATAGAGCCTCCACCTCCTTAAAATCTCACTGACTTCTCCCAGTCCCTGATCCATCCAGAATCCCCCTGCTTCCCTTTAGGTTTTTTCTCCACCTGAAATTCTACTGATGTTTTGCAGGTGGCTCCATAGATGTATCCTCTCTGGAAATCCGTTAGCGCTTTCCTGTCTTCTTACCCCTCACCAACCTTCGTAATACACCTGCAATTTCTGCCAGAACCCTCTGAAACTATGGTGATACGTCCTGGCACTTCCAAATTTATCCATCTTAAACAACACAGCAGCTGCATACTGATCGTTTCCAATTTTGTTAACCTTGGTACCCTTAAAAAAGACCAACTCAAGTTGCTCTGTGAATGTCAACAATTTCAAACAAAAATAAGGCACTGCACTGAGATTGACAGCTGTTGTCTTTGCTTTATGTTCTGTAACAAATTCCTATCAGGCATTCATTAGAAAATCTTACCATATAATCCTATGATGATACCGATAAGTGTCCTTTTAGAAAGGTCTGATAAGTTCCATTAAAGAGGGATCATTTTGAGTTCCAGAAGTGATTGCATCTCAGCTGTTGTGTGCACATATACTTACAAAAAACTACTTACATACACTCCTCCAGACTCTATGTAATGAATGATGATATCCCAACAAAATCAACTAACGTTACTTAATATTATTGCTTTCTTTCTTGCAAGCATTCTGTTATTTCCACTTTCAAATTATTTTTTATTAGATTTCATTCCCTTTCATCTAGTTAAAAGGTTTCTTTCGGTCTGATGAATTTAGTAAAAGTTGTGCTACTGCTACAGACCACCACTAAAGTGAAAGACAATTGCATAAAGCAATGTTTAGGATCACCGCCCTCATCTTAAAAATCTGTGTAAGAGTGCAAGTAGTGATAACATCAGCAGACACCAGACTTCTGCCAACACTGCAAAAGATAGAACTCAGGGGAAAGCTAAAGTAGAAGCTGTATTTACAAAACAATGGATGCAACACTTTGGCATCAGTCCAAGCACTCTTGCACTCTTCTGGTTTAAGCATGCTTTGTAGGAATGCTTTCAAGAATGAAAGCAATAATATTAATTAATGTTAGTTGATTTTGTAGGAATGCAATATTTCTTTCCATTGAAATGAAGCTTATTTGGCAGTCACCTTTCCTTTTTCTGCCGGCCTAGTATTATTCTACAGTAAACGAGTGCCAGAATATCAGCTGGTACATATCAGTGTAGCTTGAGTTCATTTGCACCAGCTGAGCAGCTGGGGTTAAAAAAGGATTTAGAAACACTTTTTGATGAATCATCAAATCAGAATGGAATGGTTGTATTATGTTGCTATAACAACATAACCAGGACAGTAGAAAAATTAGTGTTTTTAATTTATTCCTAAGGTGCTAAATCAAACATCCAGACTTGAAATTCAGCTACTGGAAAATTCACTGTCAACATACAAGCTAGAAAAACAGCTGCTACAACAGACACATGAAATACTGAAAATTCATGAGAAAAACAGGTAAGAATAAGTAGTTGGTCTCTTACACTCTTTCTTTGTTCATGACAAAGTGGTTTGTGCATACTTTGTTCTAAGCCACTGATGAAATGGAAGAAGCAAACATAGTAAGTGGAAAGTATAGGTAATATTTATGAAATGGCTTAAAAAGTCTTTTAAGGGTGTGAACTTAGACTGTGTTACCTCCTGCGTGATAAATTCATGTTGATTTTTACCAGTTTTCATGTGCACTGCAAGTTTACATCTCAGTTTGCTTCATGACAACTTAGTCATATGACCACAGTTCCTGCTACTGAAAAGCATAGAGATACCTTGTATGAACACTTTCAAATAGAAAAATATTAATAATAAATTATGAGATCATCAACTACCTTAAAGTGCATAGGAAACAGAAAATCTTCGTCTTTCTGATTTTAATGGATGCAAAGCTCTAACATGTAGAAGGATCTCTCTCTCCCTTTAGACTCAATTGTATATTGCATAGCTGGAGCCACTCTCCATTTAAAGAATGTGTGTATGATAAAAATTTGGGGTTTATGTTGAAATTGAAGAAAAAAAATGTTTAGCAGCACATAATTTTTTAAGCAGTGAAGTGACAGTTAAGAAGTTCCAATGTTGTCCCTTTCTGTGCGTCACAGAAGCACCTCTCTCAAGGACTCTGTACCTGAAGTCACTGGATTTAGCAACCCAGTATCTCAGAGAGCGTGTGGCGGGTACACCTTGTCTGGCTGCCAGATGCCCATCCAGCCACGCTCTTACTCCCCCTCATCAACAAGACAGAGGGAGAAAATACAGCAAAAAGCTCACGGTCGAGATAAAGCCAGGGAGATCACTTACCAGTTACTGTCATGGGTAAACCAGCCTTATTTATTGCTAATTAATAATAGCATAGGATAGTGAGAAATAAAAACAAAACCAAAAAGACCTTTTTGCCCTACCTCCCCTTCTTCCTGGGCTCAGCTTCACTCATGACTCTTCTACCTCCCCCTTCCCCCCAGCACTGCAGGGGGATGAGGAACGGGGGTTGTGGTCAGTTCACAACGCTTTGCCTCTCCTTCCTCGTGCTCTTTCCCTCCTCCACCGTGATTCTTTCCCATGGCCTGCAGTCCTTCAGGATAAGATGGCTCCAACATGGGTTCTCCTTCTGTACATCTCCACCTGCTCCAGCGTGGGTCCCTCCACAGGAAATGCCTGCTCCACCATGGTCTCTCCCGCGGGCTGCAGGGGAATCTCTGCTCCGGCGCCTCCTTCCCTCCTTCTTTTCTGACCTTGGTGTCTGCAGCGTTGTTCCTCTCACTATTTTTCCCCTCACTCCTCACACTCTCATGTGGTGATTTTACCCTTTCTTATATATGTTTTCTCCAAGGCACAACCATCTTGGCCGGTGGGCTCGGCTGAGCCCTGTGGTGGGCTGGAACCGGCTGGAACCGGTTCTGTCCAGCACAGGGCAGCCCCAGCCTCTCCTCACAGAGGCCACCAAGGCCCCCAGGCTGCCTTAACCTGGATGCCTGCACTCCATACAGTGGGTAAAGCCATTTTCCTTCTTGGCTGCCCTTCTAGAGACCCAAGGCTCATATTCTTGCCTCGGTAGCGGGCAGGTTTAAGCAGGGAGGGCAGAGAGTGCTTTCACTCTGCAGCTTCACTCACAGCTCCTTCCTAGAGAGGAACAACTGTGAGGTAAGTCTGACTAGGACTAAGGTTTCTCTTCCCTGTACCTACATTTGACATTGAAATAAGGCAAACAGCTTTAAAAGTGAGGTAATGACTGAAGTGTCCTGTACAAGCTTTAGTGGACTGTTTAAACTGAAATCAGACAGTTTGCCAAAAAAGGCAGCGTGCGGCTGACCAGGAATCGGCAACCGAGGCGGAAAGACCTTGCCCAGGGCTATATATAAGGAAGACTAATATCACAGTGGGCAAGGAGCTACTGGGAAAAGAGGGCAAAGAACCAGATAATGATGAAAACCAGAAACTGCTGTTACAAAGAAATATGTTTGCTAAATATGTCTAGTTGCAAAGCTGGACAAATAATATACTATTATTGCTATTGGTCATGAAGACCAATTTAATGTATTTAGTCTAACAACCATTTACAGCCAGTAATTCCAGCAAATGTTATTCTGGAGACATTGGATTTCATTGAAAACTCTTGAACTCCACAGATTTCCCTTGACCAATTTGGAAATATGAATAGATTAGTGTGGGATTAACTTTGACTTCAGCCACCTAAAACTTAAGTAAATCACCTGAACTGTGGGCTCTCCCTGTAGTCCACGGAAAGAGTAGGCATGTGCAGGAGGCAGTTAATTCTAGGTATTTTACAAACCTATTTCAATTTGGGATTAACCCAAGCATTAGTTAAGTATATAAATACTTGCATTTTTATCTGCTGCAGTCTGTTTAGCAACAAAATTTTATTGGCTGCTCAAGAGACAGAGTCTTGTGTACTTAACAATCTTAATTTATTTATTTATCTCAGCAATGTGTCAGGGTGTAAAGCCTGCATGTCAGTAAACAAATAAGTTTTGCTTAAATTGACCTTTGACTTGGCTGATATTACGATGAAATGGTCTGTGACATGTCAAAATGGTCTGCCTTGATTTTTTGGAAGAAAAGGAGGGGTATGTTAAAAAGCATGTTTTATACCCAATTGTTTCTCTCAGAAGTGCAGTAGTTATGTGGATAAATTAAAAAGCACATGGAATTTCATCCTTTAATGAAGCAAGAACCTGGCATACACTGTCCAGGTTCTGTTGCTCTCTCCTTATGAGGGGTAAAATTAGGGAGAGGGCAGTGTTATGATTACACTAAAATACGGATCATTAGCTCCTGTATGATCATCTGCTCCTAACAAAAAACTGCATAATCTCAGCCTCGTAGGTCCTGATCCTGAAATCAATTATGTGTGTATCAGGTTCACTATGGGACAAATCTTGTCCCAGCATATCAGCAGATATCAGCAGATACTATGTTTCTGGACATGCTTAACTTGCTTAACTTTAAACTGTATGTATAGATTGTCTATCAGAACAATATTCCATATTTGTTTGCATTTAAAATGTCTTCATCCCTCTCATATCGCTTACACATCAATGAAATAGAGAAAACTCCTTTTGTCTGCATTGCCTACGGGGACTGTAAGCTTTGTTTGGAAGGGGCCTTTCTTTTGCAGTAGGTATACACCACAGTGGAAGCAAGCGTAGGAACAATTATCACAAAAATAATCAAAACAGATGGTGTACTGTAGGCAGATCATTTCTTTCTCTGTGCTAAAATTTCCTCTATATAAAATAAAAATAATGATCTTAATCGCTTTCAAAGAACTGGATTTTGGATGAAAGTAATGCAAAATCTTATAGTAATAACTGAGTATTGATGTACTACAGTAACTTGTATATTATCCTTAAATAAAATGAACACTGCACATCAACAGGGGACCAATGCATGTTCTTTAGACTAGAAATATGTCTATTCTTGGCCTTTCTCTTTACTTCCTGCCTCTGCTGGGAAGAGTGGCCAATTTTCTTCTTTTTATCCCACTGAAGTGAAAGATATTCCATGGCATAAGTAGAGTCACATTTGCCCCAGAATCATGTTTCTATTGAGTGCTCTCATGCCATAAATAATTTAGTTTTGTGGGTTCCCACCCACTATAATGTAAATGGTGGTTTCTTCCATTGCCATTTTTTCTCCCACAAGAGCTTTCTAAAAACTATTTTGATTTATTCTTGAAAGATTTCCCTGCTTAAGTGATTTTATGACCCCCCCCCCTTTTTTTTCCCTGGAGTGTACCAACTGCATTTAACTTATTGTGTGCCTTTTGTTTCAATATGTAAGTGTGAAAACAACTTTTTATTTATGCAAATGAAACAAATGAAGAAAAATATAATGGAATTCTGGATCTTCCAGCAATAAATAGTGGAAGTGAAATTTAAACATAAAATCCAGCTTGAATTTGCAGACAATAAAACTAGAATAACACATTCACTACAAGAACTGTTGTATCCTTCAAAAGGCAAGGACTCGGGAATGATTCTTGAATTTCCATCTGACTGTGTGAAAGGTGAGGAAACACAGTCTATTTGCAGTCTATTTGCACAGTCTATTTGTCTATTTGCAGGTTTGGCATATACTAAAAATATAACTGCAGATTTTTCACTTCACTTTGGGAATTTCAGTGGCAATATCTTGTCACTGGTGTAAAAAATAGGCTTAGTGATTCTGAGTGACCAATTACTTTACTGGTCTAGAGAAATAGGGGAAACGTATTTTTTTATATTTCCTTAGACTGATCAGACAATATCAAACAAACAAAGTAAGTGTGAGTGGTTAGCACCTAACAACACAGGGAAAATCTCACTGGTGTAAAAGCAACTACAAAGAAGCTATCCCAATGAGGAAATACCATTCTTGCACTCAAAAGTATGCATTTAAATCCTCTATCTGTTTGTCTTCCCATACGTACATAATACAATAAAGCCACATGTTTATGACCGAACAAGTTTTTTCTAGTGTGATGTTACTTCTTTTTGTTTGTTGAATAGCTCAACAAAATAGAAGTTTTTATCTGTATTTTTAATAAATCCAGATTTTTTGGAGGATTTTTTTAATGTAAAAGATGTCCATCTCTAAAATCTGGTCTATATCCTGTTCTCAGATGTCTAAACTGAGGCCTTCGAAAACAAAGATTAAAAAAAATCTCTTAAACTGCCATGGTCTGGAATGGATTAGTGAATAAACTACCTACCTTATAAGGCATATTGTCTAAACCAGACTTTCCTTCCTCCCCAGAGAGCTACTGGAGTGCTTTCTATATGTTCTACTTCATCACCTTTCAAAATGACAGCAGCTTTCACTGGAAATCATTCTTTGACTTCTGTATGGGCCTTCTACCCTCTGCAGCGTTATCAGAGGGCTTTTTCTGAATCAGCTGGACACAGCACAGTTGCACCAAGGCGTCCCACTGGCTTATTTCCTGACAAAGTTAACACATCACTTGTATGGTTGAAAATAGATTCCTAGCCTCACCAAGATCAGTAGGTTAGACACTGAAACATGGTTAACCTTTAGGAAAATTAAGTTTGTCTGGGTTTGGTGTGTGTGTGTATTAGTTTTTAATTTAATTATCTTCTAGCTAATGACTCCAAAGAGTCGTTGCCCAATGGATAATATTGGT
>VYZM01010213.1:82882-93591 GCA_013398915.1 Dromas ardeola
ATATTAACAACGTTTATTTCTTCACAACTTCATTCTGTTCCTCAAATGCCTGATTTGTTTCCCCAGATTGAAGGATAAAATTACAGAAACCACATGTAGGTGCATGTGTGTGTGTGTATATATNCTTCTAGTGAATGGTGGTTTGTTTTTATTGTGAGCATTGTAGTTCCCGTGACTGCTTCATCTGTCTAGGTCAGTAATGTTTTCAAACATATAGGAAATACATAGGAACTTCAAATGTATAGGAAATGTATACAGTAAACTTACTGTAAAAAAGAGCCAGTCATTACATAATGACCATAACATTTAACTGGAAAGTCTTATAAAAGGATTTTATATAACAATTTCAGTTTACCTTTACAGATTGTTGGATTAATTGGTACAGACAGTGCCGCCTTTTAGTTTTCTTTAATGTTTTATGTCAGCAATAGTCATTAACGAAAACTAGTAGAAATATTTTCATTTTAACTCTATCTTCACAATGCCACTTGAGACAATATCTTTACCAAGCACTCAGCAAAGTTATTTCTTCATAATATTTGTCTATTAGAAATTGTCTGATGTCACAAGGAAAAAACAGAGAACAGACAGTGTGGTCTCGCAACTGTTAAAAAATCTAAATACCTTTGTAATTTGTTTCAATCTGTTTCAAGATTTTTTGATAATGTTTCCAGCACCTTTTTTTTTTTTTTTTATTTAAATGAGCTATAATCAATATGAATGCAACAATACAAATGAAAAATTTTGGCCACATGGGAGTCAAAGGACATAAAAGCAGCTTTTCTCATGCTGTTTAAGGATTTCTTCCTTTTGGCATAGGCCAGTGCAGATATCCCCAATCTATGTGAAGTTTTTGCTTTTGTTCATTTGTAACTTTGACCAAAGATTTCTCATTGATTCTTAGTAAAACATAATGAATGTTTTGGATTTCGCCCAGGAATACAGGGAGTGGTCCTATCCTCAGGACTTATTCTTCTCTGTTGTGGATTTATGGACATAGAAAGATCATTGCATAAATGCATGTGCATTCCTTAAAATAGCTTAGTTTTGCAGTTTAAAATAACAGGACTTTTAATCTACATAGAAAACTGTAAAGGAACCAAGTGCCGTGACACTCCCATCTTTCTACCACATGTTGTTGACACACTACTCAGAAGTATTAGGTTGTATTATTACTAAAGCTGTAAAACATCTGCTTGCTGTCTGTGTCTGTAGATGCCAAACTGGGAAGCTCTAAACATTCTTCCTTCTTGCTTGACATGGCCAGTGTTGCTACAAATAAGACTGTCATCACCATGGGTTCATTCACTATGGTTTCAGGCTACGGTGGGAAACAAATAATGCAGTACACAAATCGTGGCTGTAAAAGGCTTTTTCTTTTACGTGAAACCATTCGGATATGGAAATCATTTAGATGTGGACAAGCAGATAGGTTCTTGTGGAATTAGGGAAATGTCCTGTACTGTACTAGGATATGGACAAAGATAAAGGGAACTTCTTTTTTGTCTTTACTTACCATTTGACTATAAAGCATTATTCTGGCTTCAAGAATGGCATCATCTCTTACACTGACAACGCACAACATTTTCAGTGGACTGTAAGATGTCAGACTGGGATGTGGTCACACCTAACACCCCTTCTGTCACAAACTGTGCCTGGGGCCCACCTTGTTCCTTTCCAAAGTGCAGTCTATCAGAAAAGTTAAAATCTAGAGTCAAAATGAGCATTTCAATAATTTCCATTTTAAAGTGGACAGAACTGATAAAAGTCACATAGAATATTTTTTAATTTTGTTGAACAGTATTTTATGAGCAGAACCACTTCCATCAGAACATTTTCAACCAATTATGCCTAACTAAACTGATTAGTCTGACCTTCTGCATAACAAAACTCAAAGACTTCCACATAAATATTCTCAAAAAAATCTGCATGAGTGTAGAACATAAGGGCATTGTGTTTAATGTTAGAGTTCAAGTGATGAAAAAATCAGTTACAGGTCTGATAAGGTGTTAAAATAATTTATTGTCTTTGGCTTCAAAATCCATACTTTGTTTCAGATTGAAACTTTCTATCTGATTCCAGTCCACTGCATCTTGTTATGCTTTCATTACTAATTAATGAGCCTTTTAGAATGAGATATCATGTTCCGCTTCCCATTTGTGAGCCCACGAAAAAGTGTTTTCCATTCCCATCTTTTCTTTTTCATCCCCCTTACTCAGGTCCTTCTGGTTTTCACAGAACTAGACACGTTGATATTACAAAGTATATTTCCTTCAGTATTTTTGGAAGTCCCACTTTTATAATATTTCAGGAAAAGAGATTTGCTGCTTGGTTTCTTTTATTTTAAAAAAAAGAGAGTTTTATGTTACTCTAGCTTGTACAGAAAATCCAGGGCCTGAATTTAATCTTTGCATTGTTATCATTTGTAACAGCTCATATTAAGGCCCTGTGATATCTAGTAGAAACAACTCCATATGGATTTAATCACATTCTTCAGTTAGGTTAAATGACCTGAAATTACGCAGGCATTTTGCCACTGATCTATTATCCAGAAGTAAAAACAAAGGTGGGGGGAGAGTGCAAATAAATAAAACCTAAGACTGACTTGAACAGGAAGCAGTTTGTTGGCAAGTTTGTAACCATCATTTGGTTTATGGGCATGAGAAACACCTCTTTTGGCGTATACGGTAGAATTACTGAACAGAAAGTAGCAGAGGGATTGAATTAATTTCTTTATCTAATATTAATAAAATCTTTCTGTTAAACTCCCACCACAGCATCAAAGCACTGGCCTGAAAAAGGTTCTTGTTCACTGTTGACAGATATTAGCTGTCCTTTATGTCTACAACTCCTCTATGCCTCTAGATATAATCTGACATGCCTTTGATCTTTGTAAATTGTACACTTCTGACTCAGGACAGAGGGAGTACTTGAAAAAGGATACTAGTCAGGAGAAAGTGTTTCCATACATGTGTAGTATTATTTACAAAAATTGATGTAAGCATGTCGCATAGTATGGTGACCAACAGTTTTCTGAGGAGACTTTTGTGGAACCACAAAAGGGGTGGGGGGTGGAATGCCTATGTGGGCTCAAGGAAAACAAGGGAATCCTATATTAAAATGCAAACTTCTCATTCATCTTTTGGGGAAATGGTACTATTCTTAATGTGAAAGCAGATACCACTCATCTGGTGCACAATTTCTTTCCCAGCTTCAATGATCACATCAAATGTAACTTCTATTGTGGGTTCCATATCCCTTGATGGTACTCCATAGCTCCTAATGTTAATCTTCCATTCAGTGGTAAGGCCCTTCACAAACTCTTCCTTGGTTTACCCCTGATTTTTGTCTCTTGTCCTATTGACCCCTGAATACTACCAATGATGTCCTCTTCAATGCCCTGCTCTTCTCCCTCCTTTGCCTACCTTATGCTTTTCTGCCTGAACTTCTATATACAAATGTGTTACTGGCCCTGTGCTCGTGCACTTGGATGGGTGTAACAACTAGATATGCAGTTCCGTGCAATTTACTCTAAGCACTACAGCGTGCAAATGATCACAAAATGGAACCTTAGAGAGCAGTTATATTTGGCTGCTTGATAGAGGAAATCAATGGGCTGAATTAGCAGATGTGACGTTTTTTAGAATAAATGATTTATGTACTGAATTCTATGGTGAAAAACAAAATAGTTCTGTTTTCTGTATTAATAAATATGTTGGCATGAAATAATATCTACTAACTGCTCTATTTCATTTTAGTTTACTTGAGCACAGAATTTTAGAAATGGAAGAAAGGCATAAAGAGGAGCTGGACACTTTGAAGGAGGAAAAAGAGAACCTACAAAGCTTGGTCACACGACAAAGCTACATAATCCAGGAACTAGAGAAGCAGTTAAACAAGGCAACAAGTAATAACAGCGTCCTGCAGAAACAGCAGCTTGAATTGATGGATACAGTTCACACTCTGATCACCCTCTGTTCCAAGGAAGGAGGTAAGAAAGTAGCATTATAAAACATTAGAAGTACTAGGAAATTTCCTCTGAAGTAAGTCCTGAATTTTTGGAAAGGCAGAACTTAATGAGCTTATTCTAAGAAAGAAAAGGACATTATAATTGAGGACAAAAGAGCTGATTAGAACCCACAAATCAAATAAGATTCAGACAGTGCTGAGGCTGACCATTGTGGTAATGGCTCATTTTGATTTTTTTAATTTAATATCATTGAGTTGTTATGCCTTGACCATAGCTGACATAGGCCATAATTCCATTGACTTCACGTTAGGAATACTGATTAGTTCCTCTGAGGATCATTCTCTTTCTGCTGGGAATAATCTAACCAACCGTGGATGTTAAGTTTATAGATGCCTATATCTAATTTTCTCTAGACTTCCTTTACAACCATTGGAGAGAACAGGGTACTAAATGAAGGAAAGTAACCCAAAACTTCATACATATATATGGGTTATAAAGCTGATGAACTTGGATGTAGGCACTTATGGTGCTGTAGACATCCAAAAGATTAATCTTTTGTCTTGAATGAGATTGTATTTATAATAAGGGATCATTTTTCCTCCTTCTTCCTTGCTGGATTTTGTTTGTTGTTTTGGTTTTTTTTATTTTTTTTTTTCTGGGTGCATTAGGCATACTACAAAAAAACCCAACAGAAATAAGATCTTTTAAAAGGGGTTGACTCTAGGACAATTCTCCTCTAGTCTGCCTTTCTTTGTAAACAGGTTTCTTACAGAGACTGAGAAAGAAATTCAGATAGGATTTCAATTTTCAAATGGTAAAGGCACTGTGAAATGTCTCTGGAAAGATATTCCTTTCATCAGAACTGGTCAAGGGGGATGGGTGAATGGAGACCACTGTAAAAGATGGAAATGGGACACTGGAAAGAAGAAATTAGTAACTATGGAAAACAAAGCAAAGTCATACAGAAGAGAGGGAAGGAGAAAAGTAAGGGAGAATGTAAAAGAAAAGGCAAATGCTAAGAATAACAAGGGGATTAACAGCTGTGTCTGGTATGGCATGAAGAGGGTTAAAAATACTGGTGAAAATAAGGTTGAGGAAAGAAAATAATATCCATCTGGGAAGAAGCCATCAAAACCCTTCTGAGAAAGGGTACAGGGTTAACTTAGAGAGAAGCTGTAGATGTGTGGACTGTGCTAGTCATTCAGTGAGTGTGGAAGCATGGATGAAAAAGGTCTATGCGAGGTTAAGTACCAGCAGTTCAAAGACCCCAGCATATTTGCTCATTGTAATTCTAGAGCTCTAAATGCTATAAATTATCTGAAAAACAACAAGCAAAAAACCAAACAAAACCCCCAAACAGCCCCATCACCCATAGTCAAAACCTTGTCACCTGCATCCTTATTCAATACTCTGTTCAAGAGGCTGAAGGACATATTAGATCATTCAAACTATTCAGCTCGAGGCAGTGTGGGTTTGCTCTCTGCTATATATTCCCATGCAACTTGTGTGGCTTAAATCTGAACTGCTCCAGTGACGAGGATTACATCTCTTCCTTTGGAAGTGTTGCATGCTTGGGCCAGTGTTGATAGACTACGTTATTTTAAAAAAAACTTTTTTCCCCCTCATGTTCATTCTGAATGTTCCCTTCTGCTTATTCTGTTATGCTGTTCCCCAGCATTTTGAATTAAATAACATCCTTCATAGTAGGCTATTCTCATATCAGTAGAGAAACACTGTGATGCAATGCAAAGCCTTTATTATGTTTTACGGTCTTTTGGCAAAGAAACCTGGCAAAACTGTGTTCAGAGTGTTCTAACAGAGCTCAGGAGTACTTTAAAATTAGTATCAAAATGAAAGATATATTATTCTCATACAGAGATATACTGCAAGTTCTTTTTAAGGTTACAAACAGATTTTCTAATAATTTTGAATTTGATTCAAAGAAAAATGAAAACACAAAAAAACCGATATTTTTCCTAAACTTATTTTCCTCAGCTGTTTCTTATAAAAACTTTGAGTGAGGATTACAGAAGTGAATGTTGAAAATTGGGCTCCTGGGTACAAATTCAGGTGCCTGAAAACCTGAATTTTCAACAGTATTTTTTTAATTCTGAGGAGCTGTGGAAGCAAAAGATGCTCATCACAGTTAAATGCCTAAATATAATTTTAATAGCCTAACTCAGACTCTTGATTTTGGACCCTTTATGTATTAATATGTTCAGAATTTTCCTTGGATATATTTTTTATTTAAAGAGAATAATATAAAGAGAAATAATTGCAGAAATATTTCAACTTACTGCCTGTTTAAGTCTAGCTAACTAACATTTTTGGTAAGTACATTAAAAAAAGGAGCCAGAGAGCTTAAGTTAAAATAATAAAATTATCCTGGAGCACACGAGCATTCTAATAAAGGCTGAACACTAAAGCATTTGGTTGTACCAAAAAATAATACCAGCTTATATATGTTGAAGATGGAAAAGTATGCACACTGGGAAGTACAACTGGAGCTAGTCTAAATTCACACAAAAATATAAAGTTTAGATAGTCTTACAGAAGTTTTTATGTGTACGCTAATATTCAAACCGTAAAATATGCTGTGAAAACTGGTGTCTATTTGGAGATAGAGAATAAGAAATTGTGATCCATAAATCAGTGACACCACTTCTGTCTTATACTTTGTTAAACCTCAGTTATCTAATTTCATAAGGGATATAGCAGAAATGGAAATAGTCCAGAGAAAAATAGGACAATGGAAATAATTAGAAACCTGGAATGATTTCCATATGAGGAAAGAGAGCTGTAACATAGAGAGCTATTAGATGGGAAAGAAGGTATGTGGGATGCTGTTGTGGAAGCGTACAAAATAACTAATGGTAGAGAGATTTTTTCCATTGATAAAAGATAGTACTTGATTAAGCTAAGTAAAGTTTGCTAGATGTGATTGAGAGTGATAAATAATTTTGGATTATTAGTAAGCTGAAGAGCTAGGGGCCCCTTTAGAAACTTCAGGCTTTTAACTAGGTACACTCATCTTTGAAAGGAAGCACAACCTAAGCAAGGCATCAGCTCTAGAAGGCCAGATTGTCAAAGATGAGTAACTTCCTAAGGATGAACACAAGGGTTGAAAGGAATTGCAAAGTCTAAACCCTGCGGTATTTTGAGAATGGTTTTAAGTACCTTTGTTGGATTTTCAGCCATAAATTTAAAATGGAAGTAGATACATTTTGTTACATGTATGTGTATATATTTTAAAAAAATATTTTCAATATCAAGAAACCTAAAAATTTCACCCAAGATAAGTCACAGATGGGAAAATTGGAAAATTATTTTTTTCCTTACATAAATCATAGTATTCAGGATTTTCCAATTTGTGAAACTGAAATTAGTAATATAAAACCTATTTTTTATAAAATAATACAGCTAATCAACTTCATCTGAAACCAAGCTGGTGATAACCATTGTCTTTTGATCACAAAACATGAGATAAATTTCCTCCAGTAATGACATAATCATATCAGAAGATTTATTTTTAGATTAAATAAGTTGGGAAACTTTCAGAAGTTTGCCTGCTAGGAGCCTGTGAATAATATAGCTGAAAAGTGTCAAGATACAGTGCTGAACATAAACAGCTTTTGTTTAGTTTTACACTCTAAGAAGCTTAGCAAACATAGTCCCTAATACTGGATGACAACCCTAAGAAATCTGCTTTGGTTCTTCCACCATGGCTAGACAAACTTTCAGAGAATTTCTGAAGGATATAAAGGCAAGTGAGGAAGAGAGAAAAAAAGTAAAAGACACACAAAGGATATTTTTTTTTTAAATATAGATGGACCTAAATACAAAATCCAGATCCCACTTTCAGTGTCAGTTTTGGTACAGACCGGTTTTGGGACAGGGGCCACCTGTAAAACTTGGAATTGTTTGTGAGTTTGGCTTCCAAAATACCACCCACCTCTGTCCCAGTGTGAGTGACTCTAGTATTTCAGTTGCATGTAATCCTTAAAATAGATACTCTAATAGGTCACAAAGCCTACAGAGAGTTAGATATATTCAGGATACCATGGGACTTACATGTCTCCATTTTGGCCTGTGTCTATGGCTAAACAGATTTGTCATATTGTTTATGTATTTTTTAGGCAAGGGCAACAATCTTGGCAGCAGCTGCCAATAAATTTCTAAAACAGAATTTCTAAAAAAGCAGCACTTTCAGGCAGTAACCTTCCAACTGAAACGATTGTTCATTATGGTGAAAGTTTAAAGCAACTTCTTAAAGATTAAGTAATCTCAGAATCTGTCAAAGTATAGATGAATGCCTGAAACTTTTACTTTTCCCCAACAAAAGACAGAGAAATAGAAATATTGAGGTGAAGGCTTAATTCATCACCATAGAGATATTGCACGACTATCTCCAAGACTGTAGAAGTCCTTCGCCTGTAGAAGATAAGTCGGATAGAGAGCACATCATTCTTTGCAAAGGTCATCAAAGATTTTGTGATTATTGTTTTCTTTAAAGTGTTTGTATTGGTTGTGTATTGCTCCAGTGGGAAATTATTTTTCAAGCCGAACATCAAAAATGTGCCCAGTCAAAAGTCACATATATTTTCAAATACATTGTCCTTTTTTTTTTTCCAGTAGAAGAAAATATATGTAGATTGTCTATTGTGTTAACATTAATTTGCATAATTTAGGATAGCTGCCCAAGTACTCCACCCCAGCATGAGGGAATGTAAAAATTCAATGGGATAGGATATTTAACCATAAACTTATTTTCCTTTTACTGTTTTTTATGTTGTCTGTCAGACTATGTAACAACATACCTTGTTAATATGTTTGGTCTAAACTTACACACTTCAGAGGACTAATGGAACAATAGAGAAAGTTTTGTCATGAATGTCTGGTTTTGTGACCTCCTAGTAGGAGATAAATGAAGCATTAGCTTCATCTTGAATGCTGACAAGACGCTAAGATTAATTCTCAAAATAATACATATATATGCTAGGAATTTTTCTCCCCAGAAGTGCCTATTGAGTTCATGAAGTAAATAACGTGGTTAGTGGGTCTGACATTTCTGAAAAGGTACAAATCTCCTGGGTTATGGGTAGTTTTCATATTTTAGAAAATTATACAGGAAAAGTAAATATGTCCAAAAATTTATTTTAGTGGAATTCATGCTTTTAAAAGGCATAGCAATTAATTTATTCAAAACATTAAGCACTTAGTAGTCTATTCCACTTCTTAGACCACAGTTGTTATGATGTTAAAGTTTATGCTAAAGTGAAGAGAGTGAGAATAGAATGAGAACTTCAAAGAAATGACCTGAAGGTTACAGGCCCAGGGGAAACTCCATTGACATAAGCAGAATTACCCCAGCAGTGATGCTGGCCTACTTCATTAGAAAGACTTCAAAGACACCTTACATAATACAAGCTAGTATTTAAAAAAAAAAAAAAAAAATCCCAGGGGGAATCCCAGGACAGAATAACAGATTCAGGTGTTCTGAAAGGTAATTTTCAATCTAAAAGTTTGGACTGTGTTCAGCAAGATAACTTTTCTATAAAATTATATTGACTCAGCCATGTATTGGAAAACAATGATGAAGATATTTAAATCTAATACACTTTAGACAGCAGTGTAGAAGAGTAAGGTTGTATGATACAGTTCTTGGTCATTTTTCTTCTGTGAACAGAAAGAATAATATTGGTACTCATGTATTTTGAGATGACAGTATGTTTTGTCTGGTACCATTTCCCTAACAATATCTTTTCATTCTTTAAGCACTTGCCGCCTCTTTGTACCTCAATCATGACATTGCTAAGGTTTTTTTCAACATGATGAGACATGACTAGTGAGGCAGAAACCTCCTCACTGTGGCATATCAGTCACTTCATTATTTTCCTTCTGTAGCATAGAAGCAAACAAAATGAGAGTTTTGCTAGATGCACAGAAGTTTCTGTCCAACTGTGGCAGCAAGCTGCAGGTCTGAGGTGGATCAGCAGTGTGCTTGAAATATGGTTATAGGAAAAGAATGCATAAATAGTGACAGATGTTTTTTTTCCTATACGTGAAATTGCATTTTTATTAGCAATGTGTTGTAACATACTGCAATGCAATAACAAAACTTGATGTTTTTCATGTATGAATTCCAATTTTTTTAATTAAGGT
Source organism: Dromas ardeola (assembly GCA_013398915.1). NCBI lineage: Eukaryota > Metazoa > Chordata > Aves > Charadriiformes > Dromadidae > Dromas > Dromas ardeola. The sequence goes on from VYZM01010213.1 coordinate 93,015, forward strand.
TATTTCTCTTAATATAAATTAAGAACGAATTAAAATACATAGGCTTGACAAAGTTGGAGTGACCATACCAGAGATTTAAACAAAACCTCATATAATGCACTGAAGCCATCTGGTGTTCCACACTTTCTCAGTCATGAAGTCCTACTTTGATCCCCAAAGGTGTCAAAGCAAATAGCTTCAGCTAAGGTTGACAGTGTGTCTGAGAATACAAAAAAAATCCATTTTCTCAGTTTCTCTCAACTTCCTCCTGCTTTAGAGATTTTATGAGCAAGTAGTTTCATTTTTTAAGATGTCTTAAAGCAATAACAAAAGCACCTTTAGTTTAAAAAGACATCAGAAGATCACTATCAGAAAATGTCCCACCAGCAATTCGCAAAACTCACTATTATAAAGATGCTTTCCACTTTTTGAAAGGTGGGAAAAAATTGAATCTTAACTTTGCACTTACTGTCATGGAAGAGGGGTCTGTATTAGTGCTGCTATTTATATGATTAGTATCTACATTGGGACAGATTAATTTTTTATTCTGATTTTCTAAAGCTAACTAAATAACAATTCTAAATCATCATGATTTAAA
>VYZM01010213.1:96954-126784 GCA_013398915.1 Dromas ardeola
ACGCCCCCCCCCCCCCCCCTTTTTTTACGATGATATTCAGACTTTGTGGAGATGAAAATACAACGTAGTATTAATACAGGAGTAAATAGATTTGACATTGGAGAAAGTTTTGAATCAGATAGTGGTAGTTTGTCTTTATAATAGTTTAGAATTGGGTACTAAGTGCGTGTAAGTTCACATGTAAAACTTTTACTTAACTAGCTAGATGCATAAAAAGTTCCTGATGTTTTTTCAATAATAAGTAACTGCACTGTTTCTTTAATTTCAAACCTCTCAATAGATTGTAGCTTTCTAATTCTTTTTCACATTGGCTATATTGTTTGACAGTGGTAGCTTTAATAATCCAGCAATAATTTTTGGAGAGAAAAAACACATAGTATGTGTGAAGTACCTGAACACACTAGAATCCAGAAAATGCACTTTTCAAGTTCATTTTGAGGGGGACACAAATGTGCTCTTACATGGCTATTATTTTATTTTGTAGTTAACACTGTGGTTATCCAGAGAGTGTATCTGACTTGGAGGCAGACTCCAGGTTTGTGGTTTCCATGTGGTTTGTGTAACATTTGTGGCAAAAATGTATCGTCACAGGGTTGTCTTGTTGCAGGGATCAGTTGCACAACACAGCCAGCTATTAGGTTGCAGTTTAATGTTTTTTTGCAAGTGGAGGTTGGTATAGGCAAGACCAGGCCACTGAAACAACAGACTATACCTCTGGCTCTAAATCAGCAAAAACTGAGTGGCTGTAACTCTGTGTATTTTTCCTCCTCAAAACAAAAATAATCTTCACCCTTCTCTGTCAGATCTGTTTGTGGTTCCTGCTGCTAAGTCTGGGAACATATATACATGTATGGGCCGTGTTCCAGGCCTTCTCACTGGGGATGTTTGACGGACATCCTTTTGATAACATTAGCAAACTGTTTCTGACTTGATTCTTTGCGAGCCAGGCACTATTTGCCATTATAACTGGAACTGTGCTGGTGCACAGCAGCTGCACCCAAATGGCTGGGAAAGAGGTCAGAGATACAGTGTTTCATAGAAATGTAGGATTCCCCACCATGTGTCTGGAACCATGACAAGATCAAGGCAAAATTTATTTGCAGTCTGGATCTAGACAGAAACTGCCATTTGGTAGTCCTCGAATGACCCTGTCCTGGAATTCTACAGCTGTAGGTAAAAGCCATCAATTTACAACCTTCTCCTTTTTGATTTTTTAGAAGCTGCTCATCTGGGGGCATAAATTTTCACCTCAGATGTTTTTGGTAGAGCAGCTAAAATTTAGGTCAATTCTGTTTGCCAATAAGATATGGGGAGAGACTTTTCCTTCCTGGCTTCAAAAGCACGATGAATTTTTTTTAATGTATTTTGGTATGTATAGTGGTTATAAAGTCCTATAAGAAAATTAGATTCATGTAAATAAAACATTAAAACAATGAAAATATAATAATTCACTAAGATGCTACAGAAATCTCTGCATATCTGTCCAAATAAGTCACCATCACGCAAAAAACCCAACAGCTGCCTTCCATTTGCTGGCAGTATCACTTAAGGACATAAGACACTAGTGATTAGCTCAGTCTCAAATGATTTCACAAATATGGCAGTACAGATCTTAAATAATTTAGTAAATATGAATGTGATTTTATTGATTCAGTCAACATAATGAACTGCAGTTTAACATTCTTTATTGCTTACAGACAAACTGCACTAGTCATTCACCAATATCTGATGGGGACTTGAAAAGCAAGGAGATAACCAATTCATTTTCTCAAAAACAGTCAGAAATCTCAATTTAAAAAATTAAGTATATTTTTTCAAAAAATATTTTTTCTAGTAGAAATTATATTAGACAATTTTCATAGAGCTAGGAATAAAAGATAAATATTGTGTTTTAAATTTCATATTCCTAGAGGAGAAATTTAGGTTACTAAATATTTCATAAGCTATTTATTCTTAGTAGTGTCTTTAAACCTGGACAGATAAGCAGGCATCCTTCATTTGTGATAGTGATTAGGAACTAGTAGACTCATTTACTATTGGCTTATTTTCATGACTGATAGCAGAACAATAGTCTCACCCTACCCAGAGGCACACACTACTGACAATCAGTTAAGGGATTTCCCTGGCCATTGCTTTGGGAAAAGGCCCTACATGTCTAAGCTTTCTCACTTGCAAGCTCCAGTAACCCTTTCTAAGAAAACTGAAGAGGCTCCAACCTCAGGTGCTGAACCTGGCTTTCTACTGTAGGTTAATACCCTGTTAGCAGGAGCAGCAGAATGGTTGCTTAGCCCTGGCAATTCACAGCCTCTGGATTAGCAGAAACCTCATTGATTTGGGCTTCTGTTCCTCCATGAGGCTGCAGAGCAGTTGCGCTGCCAGAGCTGTTGCCTCTACATGGGAGCAGCCATCTGATAGAGCTCTGAGCAGTTATGGATGGTACCTGCTCTATTGCCTGGACTCAAATCATCATCCAGGTCATCAAAGCAAAGAAGCAGCCGAAAGAATGACAACTGAAAGAAATAATTCCTCAAGTAGGGAAACACAGGTAGCATAGCCCAAGGAAGAAGTTTTTGGGCTAAAAATTAACCAAAAGACTTTCAGAAGCACAGTGAAAGAAGAACTTATTTTTCTTCTTAATTCCTCTTTTGTTCAGGAAAACAGGATGTTCCGCATAGGCATCATTGCTTCAAAGGAGCATGACTTCATCACCATTTTATTCATCCAGAAAAGTTGATCAAAAGAACCCTCCAGGGCTCCAAGTTTTGGCTAAGCATTCAGGTTTAAAAAATGATAATATTATTTTGCTTGACATGGACTTATCTTTTCCTTCAGGTACATAAAACTTTGGCATAAGCATTGTATTTGAAAATAGCTTAACTAACATTAGAAGTCTGTTTAAAATCAATTAAGACCTTGAAGCTGAACAAAGCAGTGAAATGACTACATATTTCGTTTTAGAACTACTTTATTTGCACCTTGTTACTTTTTAAAAAATTTATTTAGACATCTACCATATGTGAGCCAATGCAACATTCAGGAACTTCACTTGATGTATAAAGGATTCAAGGTCTATGTAATGTTATAGAAAAAACAGTCTGGAGCTATAGTAGGTAGAAGTGGTTTGGAAATTGTATGGAATATTAAGTTAGAAAAACAACAGGAAACCATAGAAAAAACATATTTTACCCTAAAAGAACATTACCAGTAACATTCCTGAGTATTAATTTTCTGATAACTTTGGGCTGTTCTTGCAAATTACAGCCTGATGTATTAAGAAAAACTGAACTTTGTGCTGGTCATGCTTAATATACTATGCTGCAATCTGTAATAGTTCAGCTCTTTCACAAGGAGCTGAGCTTTCCTTCCAGTGGAAGAACCAAATCCTGCGAGAGGGACAAGAGGCACTCAAGGAAAGCCATCTTCTCCTGGCTGCAATGGTTCACTGAATAAAACTCACTGCTGCAAAAGGAGGGTATTGGGTTGCTTAGTCCATAGGAAATTAACACATCTGCTGTCTGTGATCTCAGGTATTCCAGCTGTCTGAGACTGAGATGGAAGGAACTGGGCAGTCTGTGGTATCTCTCTGTCCTTCATCTCTTACATCAACAGCGGTTTTATTGTGTTTTTTCTAGTATCTAAGAATGAGGAAAAAAATTATTTCTAAGTATGCTTCCCAAAGATCCATCTCCTCTGAAAACCATTCTAATTACTCTGAAATTAAAATCTTTCCTTGTTTAAAATTTAAATAATATGAACTTTAGGATATACTCATGATTTTTTTTGTCTAACTTTCAGTTAAAAAGGAGCCAAATTCATATTTCCTTGATTGACTCTTAAGTAGTTACTTCCAAGTAATTTTCAATGTGTATATAATGGTTAAATAGAGGTAAAATAATTTCTCTACACATAGATATTAAAATATAAGTACTTAAAGACTCAAGGAAATGAACACTCTGCCTCTGTACAGCTAAATACATTTTTTAGACAAGAGAGACTGATGTCTGCAGTTGAAACAACAGTATTAGAGAAATTCAGTCCAGGAAGAATGGATCTAATCTAAAGCCCCCTGAAATCAATGAGAGGCTTTGCTTTAACTCTAGGCTTTGGCTCCAGCCCCAAGTAATTATTCAAGTTGGACTTTGGCCACTGATACTAACACCATCTGCTTACAGGAAAGTACCATGAAATATTTAATTAACACAAATTGTGAAGGCCTCAGTTCTATGTCTTATCTAAAAAATGTCACTTTTGATAGTGCACTGTTGATGTGTACCTTGCTGAGGTCCTCATTCCCTCCCATCTCACTGGGAAATGTGTCATCTACCGCAGTGCCTGCACTACATTTTCCAAATATGGCCAAGTTTCAAAGCCATTGATTTTCCAATTGAAGTTCATACGCAAGTATATGAATGAGGTTTTATTGACGGTGTTGGATAAAAATAATAAATATGCAGCAAATATATGGAAATGGAGAAGGGAAGTTTGTTTGTTAAAATCAAATTTTAAAAGAAATAATAAAACACAAAAAAGGGAAAAAAGATTATGACGTGTGTAAAATGCCTACTTGCAGAGCAGGATAGTCCTACAGTTCAGAATTGGATTTCTCACTATTTTTCTATTTTCACCTTTTCGCAAAATCACTGAGGTAAAACATCTAACCTTTCTCTTCCTCAGTTTCCCCAGTGGTATTAATGCCAATTTATCTGGCAGAACCTTGCCATCCTAAAATACTGCTTTGAAGTGTTCAAAGGGGAGATAGTATATCAGTCTACAAAGCCTTGGTATTATTACATACTGTCTCATGGCCTGGATATTCCCACATGCTGTGCAAGGCTGTTGCTTTTTTACACACCATTGTTGTTAAGCACCAGCTTTGCAGCACAAGCTACTTCACTGAGAGTGAATAAAGCATAGTCCCTTTTGTACCTATAACTCATATTTTCAAGCCAAAAATTAAAAAGATACGACGAGTATGTCTGGAGGACTTAAATATTGTTTCCTTATTGTAGGGATTAGTGAAGTGCTGGCCCAGGCCCTGCACAGCACTTAAGGACATGTTTAACTTTAAGAATCTGAGCAGATTGATGGATTTCCATGGGAATACTGATGTGCTTAAAGTATGTGTTGTTGGAATGAAGTCATATCCTTCAGTAACGTGTGGGGTCACACTACTTTTGTTTGTGAAAGTGAAGGAACATTCTCAGATCTTACTCCTTCTACAGGGAATCTCCTGGTTGTTCAAGATTGGGCTCCTCAAACATCTCACCCTCCTGATTTCTCAGCCCAGGCTCATGTATGTGATCTGTCTGCAATATATAGGATCAAGACCTGCACTGGTTTTCTAACGTTAATTGTTTTCCTGTTCCGAGCCAAAAATAAATTCAGTATATCATGACTCTAAACAACTGACTTCAGCAGCATTGATTTTTCTTCTTTTTTCCAGTAATTGTATTTAGCAACTTTTATGTATGTAGATACGAAAATCATGAAATAAGTCTTTACCAAAAAAATAAACTTAAGCAAACATCTCCCTTGCCCAAGCCCCTAGGCTGCTCAAAAGGCAAGTATCTCATGGAGGACGGGCACAAGCTCTTTTCTTCTGGGGTTCTGCGTTGCTGTCTTAGGTGAGCATCTGTCTCAGATCACAACACTGAACAAGCTTGTCCACCTCCATGTGCCATCTCTGGGGCATTCTTTGACAACATCCCAGATACAGCTTGAGTCAGGGGCAACGCCTGCAGCTGCACAGACCTTTACAATCAGAAGGAATGTGCTGTGTTCACCTCTTGTTAGACAGGATGCTCTGTTAAGCTATTTGCATCATGACTGACTTCCGCTGGTGCCTACTCTGCCATCTGTCTGAAAGTTTCATACTATCTTTGGTAGAATTTACCAAATGCCCTAACTGTGTAAGGACCATAGCACTGTTATTACTGTGTATGTTTGAAAGGAATACAATGTGCAAAAGTGGACTTCCCTGATACAGAAATGCTTAAGATTGATGTTGTAACTTACATTATCGTGGTTTTTTGTTTTGCAGTTTTACTAAAGAATGCAAAGAAGGAGGAAGAAAAGCCTTTCAGAGACTGTGCAGATGTATACCAGTCTGGTTTTAACAAAAGTGGAGTCTACACTATTTATATTAACAATGTGTCAGATCCTAAAAAGGTAAAGTGGATATTTGTTTTATTTTCTTATTTGATAATATGATGTTGCTCTGGCCTTAAAGGAGCATTTGAAGCCATTATTGACGTTCTCATTCTGCAAAATGTTGTACTAGTATAAATAACCTGGACTGTATTCAGTCTTGAAAAAAATACAACACAGTGAAGAAAATTATAAACTGTATTATTCCAGACATTCCTCTTTCTCACTGACAGAGAATCCTTCCTAAGTTGCAAAAGACATTCAATAGTTGACTCACTTCCTCCCACTTGGCAAGTTCAGTTGAATAAGACTATAACTGCAAATAAATCTGCAATGGAGTTTAGAAGAGAATTAGTAAAGTGCAATAATGAGGAAGCTGATGGGAGGATTATCTGGTAGTGCAGGAAAAAAAATGGTAGAATGAGTAATTTTTAAAGATAAAGGTTTACAAAAATCCTGCTTCTTTTGTAAGGAGCAGGGAAGAGTATTTTTGGCAGTAAAGAACAAAACATGATGAATATTTGCACTGTTTGAGAGCATGTATAGTCCCGTTCTTAAAAAAGATCTTAGGGAGGGGTTTTTTTATGAAAATCAAACATTAACCTGTAGGCAACTGATTTTTGGAAGGCTTTTGGTGCTAAGGTACCTGAATCAGTTGAAGCTAGGAACATGAGAGAATAACTTAAGCCTAATTTATATGTGGAGGAATGTTGGCTTTCCCTGACAGGGCACTGTTGGGAGCAGCCTTTAACAAGGCTAAGAGCTGATTACCTGGTAGAGGAAAATACAGTGGTGCCCAGAAAGTGGGAAAACGGGAAGGAGGGAACGACGTGTGTCTGGAGAATTTATTCTTACTGCAGTAAAACCATGACCTTGCAAACAGAAAAAGGCAATAACAAGTATTACCGATGTTATTGTCTATAGTTATTTTATAATGATACTAAGATATGTAAAACTTATTTCTAAACTGAATTTGGTTTTATTAGAGGCCTTTGGAAGCCTATAGATGTCAAGATGTTATAGTCTACTAAGGAATTAAAGTTCATTAAAGCATGAGTAGAATTGGGGTGGAAGAGTGCTATAGGTAAAGATCAATATAACTCTGGTGAATGTGAATGGAAAAATAATTGACATGGCATAAAATACATAGACACCTTTAAGCAATACTGAACAGGACCAGAACAATAAAAGCAGTTCTGTAGGAGCTGTTCAACTCAAACCAGAGGTGTAACATCAAAATCCAAATTGCATATACAAATTGTCAGTGGCTTTTCTTAGCCTTGTTAAAGCTCATTAGCCATCCCCAGAAGCTGGGTGGCAATGAAAAACAATGGTTACCAGAAAGTGCTGTGGCACTGATGCTTCTGGTATATTTACCTTAAACCCACTTTACTGGTAGTACAAGGACAGTGACACTATGGAAGCCACCCTGTGTTTCTGCTATATCCCTCTCTGCAGACACTGTGATCAATTAATACAGGCAGCAAAAGTCAGCCAGCATCAGCTGTTTTAGCAAGAAAATTGGTGGCGGGGGCTGGGGGGGAGAAGAGAGAGAGTGTTGAGGGCGTTTCTGCTACCGCCTGTTTCTGTCTTGCCCTAGCGATAACACACCACGAGCTGATCCCGGGGACGAGAGGAGTGTGATTGCTTTAACAGATGTTTTTTCAGACATTAAGGTCGTGTTAACAGTCTGCAAGGTAGTGCTGTGCAGAGATAGCTGCACTAGTTCCAGCTGAGATAGCCTCAAAATCACATCAATGCAACACTGTGCCAGGACTAATTAGCCCAGAGGTAGCACCACGTTGACACAGTTAGATTGCTCTGGGACCCAAAGTAATATCCTGATAGGTACTCCACGGAGAGATACCCACTTGTTTAAAGCCAGCTTAGTTATCTGGATTACCACAATGCAATGCACAACTCTCACAAGTCTTAAGAGGCCTAATATATTGTTAGCTTTTGTAATACTTGCAGCCACTGGCAACTGTCTCATTTATAGAAATTTTATACTTCAGGTCACAAAAATATACCTTGATTTCATTTTATTTTTCCTAAGGAATACTTACTAGAATCCTGACATTCAATAGAAAATATCCCTTTGGCATATACACAAATGTAACTGTCATTTCTAGTTTTTTGCTGTTTTTACCTTCATATATTCATAGAGAAGTATCCATGGTTACAGCTTCATACCATTTCTATGCCTCCTTTTTATATGCTTACAAATTTAGATTACAATTTTTCTTTCATGTTCCTAGCTTCAATAGTTCATTAGTTCAGTTCATTAGTCTTCCAACCCTGCATCAAAAATTAGTGATTCATTTCTGTTTAAAAGGCTCTTAATGGTATTCCATATTTTTGAGATGGCAAGAGAAAAAGATAGGCTTGAAGTATTAAGCTAATTAATTGGCTTACTTTGATGTATGTGTGTGCAATGCCTGATGGTGCTGACAAATGATTGTGCCTAGGCCATAGTGAGAGCCAAAGCAAGAAGAGTCTGCTCAGTCTCCTGCAGAGGTGGGATCAGCTAGAGGGGAAGGAGAGGCTGCTGATGAGCAGACGAACAGTGGGAGTGAGGTTGTCGCCATTTTGGAGCTGAAGGAACAATGTCAACTTCAGGAGCTGAAGTAGGCCAGGGAGACTGGTGTGAGTGCTCACAGAACCTCTGTATCTCCCCTTGGATCAATGTATTGGACTCTCTTACTCTCTTCTCTAATGCCATCACAATCATGGCTCTACAAACTTCTGGCTGTGTTGTACTGAAAAGATAATGTTATTATCATAGAATCATAGAATCATAGGGTTGGAAGGGACCTCTGGAGATCATCTAGTCCAACCCCCCTGCCAGAGCAGGGTCACCTTAGAGCAGGTTGCACAGGAACGCGTCCAGGTGGGTTTTGAATGTCTCCAGAGATGGAGACTCCACCACCTCTCTGGGCAGCCTGTTCCAGTGCTCTGCCACCCTCAAAGTAAAGAAGTTCCTCCTCATGTTTAGGTGGAACTTCCTACACTCAAGTTTGTGCCCATTACCTCTTGTCCTGTTGCCGGGCACCATTGAAAAGAGCCTGGCCCCATCCTCCTGACACCCACCCTTTAAGTATTTGTATGCATTAATAAGGTCACCCCTCAGCCGTCTCTTTTCCAGACTAAACAGACCCAATTCCCTCAGTCTTTCCTCATAAGAGAGGTGTTCCAGTCCCCTAATCATCTTGGTAGCCCTATGCTGCACCCTCTCCAGCAGTTCCCTGTCCTTCTTGAGCTGGGGAGCCCAGAACTGGACACAGTACTCCAGGTGTGGCCTCACCAAGGCAGAGTAGAGGGGGAGGATGACCTCCCTCGACCTGCTGGCCACACTCTTCTTGATGCACCCCAGGATGCCATTGGCCTTCTTGGCCACAAGGGCACATTGCTGGCTCATGGTCATCCTGTTGTCCACCAGGACTCCCAGGTCTCTTTCCACCGAGCTGCTCTCCAGCAGGTCAGCCCCCAACCTGTACTGGTGCATGGGGTTATTCCTCCCCAGGTGCAGCACCCTACACTTGCCCTTATTGAATTTCATAAGGTTTCTCTCCGCCCAACTCTCCAGCCTGTCCAGGTCTCTCTGTATGGCGGCACAGCCTTCTGGTGTGTCAGCCACCCCCCCCAGCTTTGTGTCATCAGCAAACTTGCTGAGGGTGCTCTCTATCCCCTCATCCAAGTCGTTGATGAATATATTGAAGAGGACTGGGCCCAGTACTGACCCCTGGGGAACACCACTCGTCACTGATCTCCAACTGGACTCTGTGCCCCTAACCACGACCCTCTGAGCTCTGTCTTTCAACCAGTTTTCTATCCACCTTACTGTCCATTCATCTAACCCACTCTTCCTAAGCTTCCCTATGAGGATGCTGTGGGAGACCGTGTCGAACGCCTTGCTGAAGTCAAGGTAGACCACACCTACCGCTCTCCCCTCATCTATCCATCCAGTCACGCCTTCATAGAAGGCTATCAGATTAGTCAGGCATGATTTCCCCTTGGTGAATCCGTGCTGAGTGCTTCCGATAGCCCTCTTTTCCTCCACATGCCTTGAGATGATGCCCAGAACAAGCTGTTCCATCATCTTTCCAGGGATGGAGGTGAGGCTGACCGGTCTATTAATGTTAATGGGGTCTATATATCTGGGTCTTTATGGCTCTGCAAAAGCAATTGCCATCATTGCCACAAATGCAGCTGTCACTCCTTCTGCTTTGCATTCTGCCTGTGGACTTCGTACCAAATTGGTGTCGATGGTCTCTCTGAGCATATCTGCCAGAATTTTAACCCATTAAATGTATGCTAGCTCCATATACTGTAGAGGCTGTTGTCCCCACATGGTTACCTTCAGGCTTGGTTTCTGCACAGCAGATACATATTCCCTGAATCTCAAGTGGCTGATCTTGAGCTTGTTGCTCCATGCCAACAATGTAGACTTGTGAGGTCTTAGTGTAAATGCACTTAAAATGCATATGTGTTAACCCCCCTCCTTTTATTTACTTCAAAATTGGGCTGATCTCTAAATGATTATGATGAAGTTTATAATAATGTCATCCATAAAGTTAAAATATTTATAAATAATCTCATATATGCCTCTTAGTAGCTTGAGTATTTTTACCCATGTATTTAAGGAAGGGCAATAGTGCAATGCTTTGGATGCTCTTTTAGTCTAAATCAGGTTATTTTCATAGATACATAGAATGGTTTAGGTTGGGAGGGACCTTAAAGATCATCTAGTTCCAATGCCCCTGCCAAGGGCAGGGACACCTCCCACTAGACCAGGCTGCTCAAAGCCCCATCCAGCCTGGCCTTGAACATTTCCAGGGGTGGAGCATCCACAGCTTCTCTGGGCAACCTGTTCCAGTGCCTCACCACCCTCACAGTGAAAAAGGCTGCTATAAGGTCTCTCTGGAGCTTTCTCCTCTCCAGGCTGAACAACCCCAGCTCTCTCAGCCTGTCTTCATAGGAGAGGTCCTCCAGCCCTCTGGTCATCTTTGTGGCCCTCCTCTGGAATCACTCCAGCAGGTCCACATCCTTCTTGTGCTGAGGACTCCAGAGCTGGGTACAGTACTGCAGGTGGGCTCTCACGAGAATGGAGTAGAGGGGCGGAATCACCTCCTTCAACCTGCTGGCCATATTTCTTTTGATGCAGCCCAGGGTATGGTTGGCCTTTTGGGCTGCAAGCACGCATTGCCGGTTCATGTTTATTGACAAAAAACTCAGAATCTAAAGATTCATACAAATGCAAAGTCACTTTTCTTCATCCTTTTCTTTTCCGGTAGAGGGTTAAATATCAGAACATGTTTAAAGGTGTTTAATGTCTGAGTGTCTTGACCTTGTCTGGGACAGAAGCCAGTCCAGGACATTTGTTGGCTAGAGCTATACACAATGAACATCTATAATCAGCTTGGCACTCCTGTTAATATGGCAGGTGTTTGTGTCTACCACCGTGGAAAGTGCCAGACCACACAATGATGGCTAGTGAATAATGTGCTGCTGTAAATCTTTCTTTCACTGTGCAGTTTTCTGTTTTAATTTACTGTATTATTCAGAAAACCTCAAAGTCTTTTTATAGGTATTTTATTATATTTTAGTATGAAAACCCCATCGTTTGTTTGTGCGTGTCTTTAAAATGGGTAGTCTTAATACAGTTGAGGATTTAATGTTTTAAAAATTGGCAGTGGATTCAATAGGAGCATAAAATGACTTATAAGGAGAGTAAATCCATCATTTAGAAATTCTCACTGTAAATCGGACTAAAGAAATGAAATCCTGTAGATAAATGTTTTGACTCACAGTGTCTTCCCTGAAGGAGAAATAGGGCCAAAATGTTTGTCTAGAAAATTGTGGGTTTTCTTGTCATTACCCTAAATCAAGTTCACATGTTTGCACTGTTCAGTACTCTGTTTCCTTCCTGTACCTACACAAGGACTTCACTCAGCATTCCTGGAGCAAATTAAAAAAAAAGCACTTGCACAGGATTGCTATGACAATGCTTAAGAGTAGGAAATATTTGGAATCTGCCTGAGGGTGGAATATGGTTCTCTAGTCAACTGAGGGATGAGTTTTTATTTAAGTGAATTGGATAGTAACCTTCAATTTGGCAAAGTAACTTAAAGCTTTAAATTACCGACCATCACTGAATGGATTGACTCTTGTTAATGTGAATGCCAAAAGCTAAGCTGATGGGTGACACCTCATCAACCCTCTTACATATTAACATCTTACTTAAAAAGAGGGATATAACTATGCAAGAGCACAGACAAATGGATAGTTGCAGTGCCAATATGGCACGCACGAGTACACAGGAATTAAAATCAGGAAAATTTGCTTGAGTGAGTAGCACTGAGAAAATTAGTTGGATGTTAAAATCAAGTGTCATACAAAAATGGGAACAAGAATGAATGCTATCCCTTGCCACATACCAAGAAACGTGAATGGATAAGCAGTATTTGCATTTTTTCATAAATTACCTTCTATATTTTTGACAGAATAATGGAAGAAGAGTGAAAAATGAATGAAAATTAAATATCCGTTTTGATTATTATGTGGGTTATTCGAGATTGTTAACAGATTTCAGCTGGCGCAATATTCTGTCAAGCTTCAGCAAAATTGTCAAACTGTTAAATTATCCTTAATATACAGAATCTCAGCATCCAGGTTAGAATTTTATTAGTGTAATGATGGCAGGATATGACCTTACATGTCCAGTATTGCTCTTAACTTCTGGGCTTGTCCCGCAGACCTCTGTTCTTGAGCCTGTTCCTATCTATGTCCTCTGTTAGCTGTAGAGCAGCTTAGACTGACATCAACAGTTTCAGTTTTGGGACACTGCCTGGCATGCTGTAGGTAATATTACAATACAAAGCAAAACAGAATAATCTTATCTGTGCTACATTTTGGACTACTTTAATGGGTATTTTCCATAAGAATTCATGAAGATTCTTTCTTAGACAGAATGACACTCTGCTAGAAGGTATCGAAAACATTGTCACTGAAAAAAGTACTCATTTGTAAAGAGGAAGGGAGTGATTTTAGAGGCACTGCAGAGAAAACAGAAAAGGAGCACAGAGTTAATGTGAAGATTAAAGCTGAGGATGCAGAGGCGGATGATGGGCAGATGTTCTTGGGTAATGTGCTGAAAGAACAGGAGACATTACCGGGAGAATTACACTGAACATAAGGAGAGCTCTGGTTGTAATCAAGCAATTGAGGATACCATTGAGGGCATAGGGCATGAATCCATAGGAAAACAGGCTTTCTTAGTTTCTTTATTCACAAACATTTTTCCCCCCTAAGATGACAGGATTCCAATGCAAGTTTGTTTTATTGGGTTTGTTTTTGTTTTTGTTTTTGTTTTTTATTACTGCATAGGTCTTTTGCAATATGGAAATTGCTGGAGGAGGATGGACGGTTATACAGCATCGAGAAGATGGGAGTCTGGATTTTCAAAAAGGCTGGAAAGAATACAAAATGGTAAGGTGAAAAGTGTGGAATAGCTGTACAGTTCATAGAAGTGTTAGATTTCAAATAGTACTTCCTATTATCTTAAGCAGATAGTTCTGCCTATAGTGATGTGGTGTCATCTGCAATCTTTTATGTGCTACCTTTTGTCATGCCTGTTACTTCCAAAAATCGTAATATTCTTTTTACTCAATTAGTTGAGTATTATTTCCTATGACTTAGGGTTTCTTTCAGATCCGTTACTGTGATTAAAATGAGGTCAGGATCAGGCATGGGCACTAAGGAATGTTGGTGTCTGTCCCTCTGAAGTTTTGACTTGCTGTGACATTAAGGGGTAATAGGCATGTGATGATGTTCCTAATACATGGATGTTTTCATCTGAGGGGAACTCCTTCAGAACTTGGAGCACCTCAGACAGGAGTGAAAAGTTTGACTGGGGTTTATACCAAGCCATACAACACCTCTGCCAATCAATCCAATGTACTGGAAACAAACAGGATTAAAAGAAAATAAATAACTTACCAAATTACAGATGACATGACTTCAGCAGGCTATTTTCCCTTTGCCAAATCAAGAAAAATTTTACTCCAATCTAAATAACTTCTGAGTTTTTTTCATTCACTGCCTGATCAAACTTTCTGATGGAGCTTCTTTCTCTGAGTCCCTGAGGACTGGCTTGGATTTCAGTGATGTTCCCAGTGAAGTTTTCAGAACTGTGTTATCAGCCTGGAAGAGAGAAAACTTTTTTTTCCAACGGTTTTCAAAAAGCACTAAATGAAGAGAGCATTTAAAAAGTTTAAAAATAAAGGCAAGTTCAGTCCAGTAAAAATTTATTTGGGAAAAAGTTCTGTTACAGAACTTAACATTTCAGAAATAAATGTGATAACCGATTATTGAACCAAAATGTAATTTTGGATTTTGTGGATGCTTTCTTTTCAATATTTTATATTACTTGAAAATATATATTATAGGGGTAAAAACTAACTTCTGCTACTATGGATAACCAGAGGATGTTTCATAATATATGTGAAGTAAATATAATATTAAAACGACAAATAGATATTTTTGAATGGATTTTCAAAACTGGAAATTTTTAGAATTAATAAAATTTTTATTTAGTGGGAAACATGAAGAGTCTTTTGTTCTATTTTGGTTCATATATATAAAATATATAAAATAAAATATAAAACACCATTTTTTTTTTAAGGAAACCAAAAGTTGAAGATTCTACTGGTTCTACTTATGAGGAAGGCTGTTTTAATTTATACATACCATATGAATTACTGAGATTTACTCAGTTTCTCTCTCCTATGCTTTTTCTTAGACCATTTAATAAAAATAGCTCTTCTTTTTAAAGTTTTCCCATGTGGCCTTTTTTCATATCTATCCCTTCACTTAGTCAAATTCCTCAAATTTTCCTTAACAATGATGTGAGCCTGTTAAGGATTAGATTATGTTGGTTTTGTCTAGTTCAAACAGTCTGAATTAATTTTTCTTCTCTTTAGGAATGCCAGAGTCTTCTATGATAATTTACTTCTGCCAAATAAGAAGTTTTGGACTTTTACTGATAGCTATCCTATAAGTCATGAGAAAAGATGGGATTTAGGCTTGTCTCTGCTTCTGTGAACCATTTCACCAAAGTAACTAGCTTAGACTTCCTTCTGTGATTATCTTATTACCAAAGGTTGGATGACAGAGGCTGATGGATGCTCTGTGGATTAGTGGAATACATGACAGTGTCTGAGCTTCAAGGCAAAGACACTACTAGCTTAATTCCCTCATTGTTCAGTGTGGGTGCACGGTGTCTATTGGATCATATCCCCTCTCCTTCCTGACACATCTAGTTGCTGTTTCTTCCAATGGAAACCAGGTAGTGTGGTGGGGGACACAATGGTACTTGGCCTTACTTGGAGTGGTTGAACTTAGTATGTGTTCTCCCAGCCCATAGTTCAGATACAGCTTTCCAGATTTGCTGAGACATTCTTCTTGTGCTTGTATCTCCAAGGCCCCAAATATAACAGAAACAACCAATATCATAATAATAATAACAGTAAAAATAAGTCTCTGGGGCTTCTTTTATTTTCAGTGCATTTAGTTTTATTGGAAAAGAATCTGGAAAACTGTTGAAGTTATTCAGTTACAAGCAGGTACTGACTGCCAGCTTCTGAGCTGGACAGGGGCTCAGGCCGCCAGCCTGCGGTACTGCCAGTGCCCTCACAAGTTATTGGCTGTTCCAGTTTTATGAGGCCATTGCACATTTTCTCTGGCTCTAAGCTGAGATCCTTGCAGCAGGTAGCTTGGAAAGGGTGCACATGGAGTACTCTCTGCAAAAGTGTGTGACAATGCTGCTGGGTTACAGGAGTCTCCTGGCACCAACGCATTCTGCAGAAAAAAATTAAGGCAATCATTGTCTTTGATTCAGTTTCATGTTGATGTCTTCAGCTTACATGAAGTAATTCAATTCCTGTTCTATATATTTTCCAGACACCAACACAGAAAGCAGGTTGAGAGAGAGATAAAGTAGACATAAATCTTTTGAAAGAAGGAAATATACAACTCCATCCATACATAAATTGCCACCAAGTCAGTGATACTACAATAATAGCGGTTCTAACTTTTTCTGGTTGTTCTTTTGGCTCCATTTCCATACCGTTCAATCTCCCCTCTGGAAAATAAAGTTACACTTTCTTTGGTATCTAAAATAATATGTAATGAATACAAAACCTTTTACACAGATTTTGTTATGCAAGATTGGTTGTGCCCTCTTTTTCCTTTATGGCATATGTGCTTACCAGTATCGTTCAGTTTTGTTATCAGTCTTATGCAGTGCATTGTAATTTGTGTATTTACTTCTAAGAACTCATTTCTGACTACAAAATCTCTTGGGCCATTTCGGTTTTGTACATTCAATGCTAATTGGAAAAAAAATCAGAGGAAACCCTGTGAGTCCATCCTCCCATTGTTTTCTTATCAGTATCTACTACATCTGTTCTTTCACATTTTGCAATAGGTTTTTCATTATAGTATTTGTTGCATATCAGAAAAACATGAAGTGAAACAACAAATAGTTTCTTTAACAACAGCAGCTAAGATCACCCTGAAGAAGGTTTCAACTATTTTTCACATTTCCTTGCTTGAGGAGGGAACATAAAACACTATTAGGTTTTTGACCTGTAGAAGGAGAATATAATTTAAAAACTATTGCTTACCATCTGCAAACCTGAGCCACTTTTAGAAGGGGGGTTTCCACAAGCTTACTGTCTAAGACAGTTTCTGGCATTTATTAGGCAGTCATTAGCAATAATGAAATCCAAGCAAATGATTAGCTCATGCACTAACTTGGCTATCAATATTTCTTGCTCAAATTCCAGCTTTTCAGTTCTTGGATGAATGCACCTTTCCCAGTCACTGTCTCCATTTTTGCCAAATTAGGTGATGGAATATTGGATTCCCTATTCTCTAGCCTTTTAGCATGTCTAGTTTAATAATTCCCATGAATTTCACAGAAGTTATTCCACATTCAATAGCCCAACATTCATTATCCATTTCCTAGGGGGGTTTCTTGGGTCTCAAGTCTATTGTGGGCTTCCTCAGACCTTTAAAATTATTTTCTTGCTTTCTGTCATTGGAGAAGGACTCTCAATAGGTATTTAAAATTATGTGCCTTGGCCAGCCCACAACAATCCTTTTCCTAGCCTTTTTTTTTCCTGCATGTCAGTATTTAATTGTACTGCATGCCTTTATTGGTGCAGTATAGTTATTTTCCTTTCTCTGATGAAAGACAGCTATCACTTTTTTAATCATTCATAATGTCATGAGCTAGATTAGGATCACTTGTACGTATAAGACTCACAGCTGAATTTCTACGGTTTATGGCAACCACCTCTTATCTTCCTGACCAGCAGCTGGATTTTCTTGTGATTCTTTGAAGCAAGAATGAAGTTCAGCAGTAAATTCCACACGCCCTTAATCTCATGTTCCTGATTAACGTCTAAGAGTCCAACACCAGTTCAGTCTTTAAAACAAGTTTGCTGCCAACTTATCTCAGAAATCATCACTAGCATTTGTGTGTGCCTGAAAAGCACATCTACAAAACCACTTCCATTTCTGTTGGGTTTTCTTCTTTTTCTTCTCTCCTTAAAGCTGTTGGGTCAAATTGATGGCTAGCTCCATAGTGCCAATATGATGTGATGCCAAAGCAGCATAATTTATGCTCTTCCACGGCTTAAATCCTGCAGCACAGTGAGAACCAGACCAGAGATGGTTACTAGAACTTTCTCAAGAAGTATTTCTGGATGCAGTTCTAGTGGGCATTTACATTACATTATCTGGAATAATCTGACTTTCCTCTGAGCCTCAGTTAATTATAACAAGTATAACAAGTCTGGTGAACCATGTCTTCTGCTTACCTAAAAGACAGTTGAACAACTCTTCAGACTGTAAGTCTCTGATTTCCTTCTAGGCATGATGTTTTTTGCCCTTTTTTATATACTCCCTACAGTTCACCCTTGTGAGTAAGCTCTAGTTTGGACATAGGTCCCACCCATTTCCTGGAAGACCTTCTCGTTTGTGACAGTCAGGTTGCTGGTCACCTCCTGTTTTCACCTCACCAGTCCTTGCAAGTCCGACAGACTGCAAGTTGTGTGTTTGAGTGTCTGGATCTGCCTGAATTATTCATAAAAATAGCTATGAAGCTATGAATATTTTAGTTTTTAGTACCGTCTTTCAGTTAATTCTGAAAACTTCCAGATGTAACTTACATTTAACTTATATATGCAAAGTGTTCCGCTCCTGTTTTAGAATGTGGTCTCCTAATTCCTTTTATGGTCTCCATCTGGTCTTAGTCTTACTTTAATTTCTCTCATGAAAGTTTTGGTACCCGTTTTCAGTTTTGTTATCATTCTTTCTGCCCACCTTTCCTATCACTAAGCACTGACTTTTTTTTTGTTCTGTATTGC
The DNA here is from genome assembly GCA_013398915.1 of Dromas ardeola. Taxonomy (NCBI): domain Eukaryota; kingdom Metazoa; phylum Chordata; class Aves; order Charadriiformes; family Dromadidae; genus Dromas; species Dromas ardeola. The sequence goes on from VYZM01010213.1 coordinate 115,536, forward strand.
TTCAGTAGCAATACTAACTTACACTTTTTTCTTTTTCAAAATAGGCCCTCACCACAATTAACATTGTGTTTTACCTGAGCAAAGAGGCAAAAAGTCAAGCTGTTGTACCGTTCCCTTTTGGAACATTAATTGATTGATGGATATTTCCCTGATGCAGTTTTGTCCATTTATAAAGATTGTACAGATTCTTTTTTCTGCCCGTATACTTGAAGAATCAAACAACTACAGACAGAGCTCCAGCCCCTTCTAGTCACATTATATTATTGTGTTCGTCACTTTCTTTTTCAAGTGAGAGGCCGACTGCGTAAAAAGCAATGCACAAGGCGGATTTTTAAATTGTTTGTGTAAGCTTCGTGATTCTTGTTCCACTATTTTAGTGGAAAACAACTTCAGATGTGGGGGTTTTTAAACAAAAATTACATAAACCATATGGCTTGGCTGAGGAGAATGTTCTTGATAGAAAAAATAAATTTGCTCATAATTTGAACGCTCATATTGTAGAAACAGTATCTTTCATAATTCTCGGTTTTGTTAAAGTGAGGTATTCTGAATTATATTTAAATCCTTTTCTGGTTTATAAGTATTTAAGCTATGCTATGCATTGATATGGCACAAAGTCTTTACACTTCTTGCATTCGCAGTAGTCTGATATTACTGATACATTTGCTGTGTTCCTGTGTTCTTTAAAAAGAGAACTCAAATACTATCAAACAGCTCTGAAGATGGTAACTGCTCTTTCTGTGACTATTCCATATCAAATAAGTTTGTCAAAATCTCACTTTTTGGATCTTCATTCATGCTAAATTTTTGCCTTTGGACTAAAGAAAAGAGATCATTGGGAGCTAAAAAGTATATTCCACTGCAAACATATGATGCAGCTCACTGAGTTCACAGGACGTCAAGTACTGAAATGACTGTTGAAACTAACTTCACCTAAGTTCTGTTAGGGAGATTTAGAAGGATTCTTCTGTTGTTCACAGGAAATAAAACACTCATCAGCTTTTCAAATAGCAATTTGTAATTTTGACAGGAATTTAAAACAAGGAAACCTTTATCATCATGTGGAAAATGGACATACACCTATTAGCCAGAGATTCCCAGCTACCAACAGGCCTGTGGTTTTATGTCAGTAAGAGGTTTCCTCCACTGATTTTGGCTTAAGCTATATTCAAGTCATCTATTTTTGGTCACAAAGAGTAACTCAAAGAACTAAAAGCAAAGCAAAAAAATATTACACTTAATGTACATATGGTCAGATATGTAAACCTTAAAAGTATGATTGTTGTTTGATCTCATATGGACATAAATTTTCATCTTCACTGTTATTACCCACAAATTTTTTGGCAATGAAAGATCCCTCCTAAGGGCAAAGATATACAGCTGCTCCTGATAATTAGCTAATTAGATTTTATAATAACAGCCTATGTCTTCCTTCCAATGAGAGTTTTTGTGTTTCCCTGTTTTGCACAGAAGGGATCCAGTGGATGGGAATCCTACTCCTATTTAACTCAATTCCTTTTTTCTCAACTCCTAGGCCATACCTGTTCTAGCACATTGAGCAGGGCCATGGCTTGGTGTGAACACAGCCTTGTGACACAAGATCCTCATCACTAAATTTTTATAGAGTTTCAGTCTGACTCAAATAACATTCCACAAATAATGCCCGAGCAGTTAGGAGTAATAGGCCATTCTCAAATGGCAGTTTGCACAGGACTGCCTGGTTTTCAGAGCTGAGAAGGTTTTACTGTTAGTACATGAGTTATTCTGGTTTGCTTTCCTCTGCTTAGTAGAGCAGTAGGGGCTGTTCAGAGCACTCTTCACAGCTTCTCCTTCCCCCTATGGCTCAGTGAAGCAGTTCTGAGGGAAAGAATTGTTGGTTCAAAGAACATGAGGAGGTATTTTGAATATAACCTGGGAATAGGAAAGGAATACAGAAAGTTTTGTGGAAGGAGAAGAGCCTTCATAACACTATCTGTACTACATCCATCCATCTAGCTAGCTAGCTAACTACCTGGAGATATATCCCATAATTCCTTCTGCAGAAACAGCTTCACGTTTTTCTCTGCCAGTAGTGTGAAGAATTTTATAAAGTGCCTTGCGATATCAGCATTTCCTTCCTGCAAAAATGAAGTATTTGAGGACAGGATGGACATGTGAGAGAGGCAAGAACTAAGGAATGCATGTCCTTGGAAAAGACAGAAGGCATGTTGCTTCTGTGCTGTTAACAAACAAGGCAGGTTGGGAGTGATGGTGGTGTTGAATTATTATGTTGTATAAATAAGTTTATGAGAGTGAGTTATGACTAAAACGGGATAAAAAAGGCACACTTCAGCCATAATAATTTTGTAACATATAGTCACAAACACATTTCTTATGATAGTACACTTCAAAGTCATGAGTTAGAAGTTGCTTACATCTGAAAAAAATCATTTACTTCAAGGGACTGGGATAGATGACATGGAAGTAATTTGTTTCTTTCAAACATTTACCAAGTAATTTGGATATAAGGAAATGATTTTTGGTGACTGGAATGTGTATTAAGATATTGTGTGAGTAATGCCTTTCATGGAGACCCACTCTTCTGTGATAAAGAATGACATGTCACGCTAGTTTAATAAAAAGTCACTTCTGACTGCAACTGTTACTCAGATAATTGTCACTTTCATCAGTGTTATAAAAAGAGCCAACATGTTCTCTGCTTCTCCTGAGGTCTAAATCCAGCATGTCCAGTGGAGATAGACATGATATCAAAGTGGTGAGAGACCATATTCAGTTTTATAAAAACATGCTCATGAAACTATGCTGGCCCTGACCAAGGCTTAATCTACAGTGTGCATTTCAACAGTATGATCTAAAGGAGCAAGAATGAAACAATATTTGTTTGAGAGGGCTTTGGATCTCTGGATTGGGCACCAGAGAGGATGTATCAAGGAAGCATCTTCTTTATTTTGGGGAATATTTTTGGGTGTAAAATTATACATAATTTTGTGTCGGAGTGCAGTTGTATTTTAAATGTGTTATAGTCAGCACAGTCTTCCATATGCAAATGTTACTGGATAACATCAGTTTGAACTGTTGTGTTGACACATGGCTATATATATTTGTGCCTACTCTGCCATCAGTGCTTCAATTTAACATCATTAATGTATACTGACAAGACCCTTGTGGTCTTCCAAAGGCTGTTAATGTAATCATGTAAGGTATTCTTACATGCAAAAATTAATAAATTTTACGTAATGATATCACTATTCAGCTTAATTATACTAACAGCCTGTGGCAGAGCACCATGAGAAAGATTAATGTTATCAACGAAACTTTCTAACTGAAAAATGGAAATTATATTGTACAAGAGCCAGGTGAGATTTTGAGAGAGAGATTTTTTAAATTAGTGATTTGAGCATTCAGTAGAATTGTAGCAGAGGTCCTCCCAAATCACGGAATCACAGATTCACAGAACTGTAGTGGTTAGAAGCGACTTTCAGAGATCATCTAGTCCAACCCCCCTGCCAAAGCAGGTTCACCTAAAGCAGGTTGCACAGGAACGCATCCAGGCGGCTTTTGAATGTCTCCAGAGATGGAGACTCCACAACCTTTCTGGGCAGCCTGTTCCAGTGCTCTGACACCCTCAAAGTAAAGAAGATTTTCCTCATATTGAGATGGAATTTCCTTTGTTCTAGCTTGTGTCCGTTGCCCCTTGTCCTGTTACTGGGCACCACTGAGAAGAGTTTGACCCCATCCTCTTGACACGCCCCAGTTAGATATTTATAAGCTTTGATGAGATCCCCTCTCAGTCTTCTCTTCTCCAGACTGAAAAGACCCAGGTGTCTCATCCTTTCCTCATAAAAGAGGTGCTCCATTCCGTTGATTATCTTTGTAGCCCTGGACTCTCTCCAGCAGTTCCCTGTCCTTCTTGAACTGGGGGGGCCAGAACTAGACACAGTACTCCAGATGTGGCCTCACCAGGGCAAAGTAGAGGGGGAGGATGACCTCCCTTGACCTGCTTGGCCACACTCCTTTAATGCAGCCCAGGAGACCACTGGCCGCCTTGGCCGCAAGGGCGTATTGCTGCCTCATGGTCAACTTGCTGTCCACCGGAACTCCCAGGTCCCCAATGGTAGTTGTGTGCTGTCATCATGGAACAGCTTTCTTTTCAGGGAGGAGCATCTCTTGCCTGATCTGTTCCATTTGGGACTCACTGGAGCAGTCCTTCACTTTGGGACTCATGTCAAATTAGCACTGTAACTTTTTGGCTTTGGTGTCAGTCATCTTCTATTCTTGTTCAACTATTTAGTGTAGCACCTGGGCCCAAGCAAGAGAGAAAAGAGGAACCCATAAGTCTGATGCCTGGGGTATTTAGATGGGTTATGGGGCAGATATTCAAGTCCTGCTCAAACTCACATACAGGTGGTTTGATTGTTGGTCCTTCCTGTAGCATGTGTGCTCCTAGTCATGTGCATTTTTGCTATTTGGGATGAATCTGTGTCTTTTGAAAAGAAGAGGGAATTAAGTTCTACCTCCAAAAGTTCTTTCTTTTTGCCTGAAATGAAACAAAAGTACTTTTTTTTTTTTAGATTTTTTTAGATTTTTAATTTTTATCCCTAAATCATAAAATTTATTTCTTTGCAAAGAACAAAGCAGAAAGTTCTCTTAAGAGAAATAATTCATCTTTCTTAGATGAATTTCTTAGAATACAAAAATGGAGTTTTCTTTTCTTTAAAACATACCCACCTTCCTGGGATGCACTTCCTAGGAAGTGCGAATATACTGTCTGTATATTCCCAGGATCCACTTGTCCCAGAGTGAAGGTGGTTTGGAAGAGAGGCTCTCAATGTAATTTTTCTCAGTAGGAAATACTTTCCTGTTTTTAGTGAAACAGTAAGGAAGTTAGATTGAAATGCGGGCCTGAGGAAGATATACAACTGGCTGTTGTATATGAGTCACTGCAGGAAACAGAGCTGTTTGGGTCCATTGCCTAGCTAGAGGTAACATTTGTATAAGGTTTGCACCTCAAATCTGGATTCTGTCACTGTCATTCTTCCTCATCAGGAAGACTGCTGCTACTGATGCTGTGTGTGTTTGAGAGGGAAAATAGAAAAAGTGAACCTAACTTCTGTATTTCTACTAATATATTTGGTCCAGGATGAAGTGCAACAGCCTGAATTGTAGCAGGATATGAACAAGATTTTGAGACACACTTTTCAAACTTGGAATGATTATACAGACATTTAGTTCTTTATTTAAACTGACAGTAACTCAGTTTTTGTTTTAGTCTTTTGAGAAGGTACCTCTGTCTTCAATCTAAACATATTTTTAAAACTTGCCACTGAGTATTTTTTAGTATTTCATAGAAATAATTCTGAATATTTAGCATTATTTTCCCACATTCTTTTAAGTTAACATTATTTAACATATTTGTTCTCTGAGGAAACTGAAGTCATTTCTATAGACGACATCTTTATTTCAAATAATGCAATGAATAATTCAACGTGATGGAAATGAAGAAATATACTGACCTTTTTAGAAATTATCTTCTGAAACACAATCCATTCCACATTCTCAGCTAAGGCAAAAGGAGCAGAGTATTCTTTATGGCTTCTGGGAAGACACTGCTGCTGTAAAACACTGAATTATTATCTGCTTTATTCAGTGAATTGTCTGACAGCAGATGAACCCATAGTATATATTGGCTGTGTCTCGTTTCAATTTTGTTTTGTCTATAAAAAGTCAAAGCTTCCTATGGGCATTATCAGACAAAATAAATAAAGTAAGAGAGATAATTGTTTAATGAACTTGGAGTAACATGATTCAAGCAGAATACCCCCACAGATTTTGCCAAAGCTAATAAAACTCTTTTGCACCCTACTTATTATTTTTGAATAAGTATCAACTTTGTAAATTCTTAAGGTCATTTTTAAAACCAGTATTGAATTCCATTTCTTTGTATTCATGACTGCTTTAGTAGTTTTGACTCTGTTAATCACCATGCAATTGGAAATGAAGTGATGTAGAACCTGGATGTCATCTAGAGTAAATATTATAAAATCATGTACTTTTTGTCTGTGATTCCTGGTTCTAAGTATTTCAATGCACACAAAAGAACAACAAATTACTATTTATTTATTTTTTTACGTAACAGTTGGGCACTATGTCAGAATTTAGACAATTTACTACATAGTTATAGGCAAAAAGAACCAGAAAACTCCTTTGCTTCATCCTAGTACATAAATTGGATTAAAACTGTCAGTAAGGTTCTGTATTATGTCATTTCTTTGCTCTGAAAACAAGTGTTATCATGTATACAAGAACAATGTATTCTAAATGTAGTACAAAAGCTCACCTGATTATTCCTTGATAAAAAACAAAAAACTATTTTACTAATTGGTTGTGATTTCTATGTCTTTTTAACTGCTTATTTCAGATTAAGCTTTGACAAAATATGATCTTAATGCAATTTTCAGCAGCAAAAATAAAAATGTTTTCCATTGTGAACAAAAAAATGAAACATTAAAAAAAATTATGCTAGGTCAGTGCAAAGATTTGTGTATCCTTTCTGTGGTTAGTAGTGGACAGTTAAGAAAGCATATTATGATAATGTAAGCATATTTCCCTGCTATATTCTCCCAACTTCCATAAAGTGCTAATGAGGAAAGTGTAGGAGAACTCTGAAAACTTTTGGAAATTTCTTACCTTTCCCTATTACATTAAATACTCTTTTGGGAACTTTAAGCCTCTGATTTGCCAGTCATCCCAAAACGTTATGCAAATTTCAAGGGAAAAGCAAAATGAGTATTTTTGGAATAAAAAGTAAAGTTTAAATAATTACTCCCTCTACTTGGAAATATATAATGAACAAACTATAGAAAGCTAATGACAAAATAGTTTCTCTTAGTCATTTAGAATGCCATTTTGGAACAGTGCTTATGACCCACTGGGTTTCAGAAGGACTTAAAATGTAGTTAACTACAAACACATTCATGAAATACAGATGTTCCTTTTCCTTGTAGAATGATAGCTGAGGACGACTTGGATCACCTCATGTACTTTCTTGAGTTTAAGTACAAAACTTCAACACAAATAATTGTGGAAGTATTTGCTATAGCAATATGAATGCAAAAAACAATGAGTATGTTGACAGGCTGTGTACGTACGGGGAAAGAAAGAAACAAATATCAGCTATCAGTCTGGAACAAGCAAGTCCTAACGTTAACTTTTAAGATTTACCACTGTGCACTAAGGCATTCTCAAAACCAAACTCCGTGTTCATAGAAGATGACAAGCACAGTCTAAGGCAAGGTTGAAGGCATCTTATCACTTGGGACCCCACAGATTTGAGCAGCAGTATAAACATAAATGTTCTGTTGACTGAAATGCTTGGATGTCATTACTGAACTTTCATTACTAAACAATTACTGAATTGCAAAATTAATGAGGTCTGCTTTTCTGTGAATTTTTGTCCTGTATCCTGCATAGAAGTCCCATTCTCATTCCTAATAGTCTCCTGAATCCCTATTATTTTCTAAGATTCTCTGTGGCAATAACTTGAGTTCCCCTTTTATGTCCCTCAAATCTCTGCCAGATGTCTAAGGGTCCTCCAAAGCAATACATGCTCAGCGTCTGAGCATGGCTGGCTGGTCTTTGCCTGCTGATAGGCAATTGGAATAGGCAACTGCTGAGCTTCTGCTTCAGTATTTCTCCGAGCGACAACTCATCCCAGGCACCAGTTCTCCTGAAACCTTGGTTTACTTCAAGTTTGTGTGATTTCTATCCCAACCTCAAAAGTGTTCAAAAAATATTGCACAAAAATAAAGGACAGGTGGGCATAACAATTGCACAAGCTTGCTTCCTGGAGTTTCCTGTCTGAAGAAAAAAAAAGATTTTGTACTTGAAGATAAATTTCTGAAATGTACTTTGAAGACTAAAGATCTTGAAGGCAAATCAAAAGAACCTGGCACAATCGTCTTTGCCAGCCTCACTGTTGGGAATGGAAACAAAAGCTTAAATCATGTTTTTTTGTCTAATAATATTTCTTTCTCTTCTGCACACAAAATGTTACATATCTTGTCAAAGTAGTAGTGTTCTTGTAGCAACAACAGTCTGAGTAAGATACAAGCAAGGAAAGCTGTGTAGTTATTAAGACAGCCAAAGTATCTGGAAAAACAAGCAAGCATGCAAGACTTTCCTTCAGGTCTGAAATAGTGGCAGTAAACTGCAGACTAAATACAGGTTGGAAACAGTTGAGTTTGGCATAATAAAATTATACTTGAAGAAATTGTTCCCAACTCTGTGCTTAACAGAAATGTACTGCTCCTCTCTGTTTTAGATCTATGAAAGCTTTGAGTGCCTGTTTGTTTGTTTATTTCTTTTTCCAGCCATATTAGGTGTTTAATAAAATACACTACTTCTCCTTAGGAACATTCCTTCCTTCAGAGTTATGCTTCATATTCCACTTACTTCCTTGGTTTTCTTTTCATAAGAGCAAGGAGTTTGTTTAAAAAGAAGTTGCTCCTGACAAGAAAAAAAAAAGGAATCAATCTAGGCATTTCTAATCTGCATTTCAGTATTGTAGCTCCTTATAATAAGATTCATTTTTTTGAAGCTAATGTGGTGGCTTTCCTCATAATTTTTTATATTCCTTTTTATATTCCTTCTGTTCCCTTTTGCTGCAACTTCATTTCCTCCGGTCAGGAGAGCAAACCACTTAGTGATAGATTTTCATCTTAGTGTAATAACACATGTGAAAAGGGAGAAGAAAGTGTAAATGCGAAGAAGAAAAATTATTATTATTTCAGAATAATTATATATGGTGTCTGGAGTTTATATAGAACACATATGGGAACACATAATGTTAAAAAAGCCACATGTATTACATCCTGAATAGTCTGTAATCTAAATAAGATAAGACAAATATAATTCAATAGAGCCACAGTTCAAAGGGGAGTCCCCTCAGCTTGCCAACACTGGGAAAAAGGGAGAAAGGATTTCCTGAAAATCTTCTTTTAAAGGGAGACAGCTGATAATAATAATAGTAGTATATCTTCTGTGAATATGAAACCACGTAGACTGCAAAGAAACGTACTTTGACTGGTATATAAACACCTGTGTTCCAGCTTCTGCCTTCTGGATTTTAGGGAGACAATCTGCCTGTTAGGTAGTCACCGCAGAGCATATTTTCCCTTCCTCTGAGACAAGTGGCAATGACCACTGGTGAAAGAGGATGTCAGAGACAAACCACTGACTGCTCCGGTAGGACACTGCCAATGCTGCTAACACAGGAGAGACCATGTGTGACAGTCATAGAGCAGAGAGACAACACAGGGAGATGGAAGGATCAAAGGAACAGACAGAAAACAGAGAAAACTACAGAAGGGTATATCAGCTGTGGACAGGGTTTACGCAGGTGAGCAACAAGCTTTTGTATTTTAGGAAGTTTGTATGAAGCTAAATATGCATGCAAATGCAATCAAAGCAGTAAGTGAGTGATACAGAAGCATCATCATGGGAAAGCTTGAGGAGCAGGAGCTCACACTGGAAGACTGATGTGGTCAAAGCAAGATACCACCAGTATTAGCTACAACCAGTATTTACAGGAAATTACATAGGAAAACAACTACTTGAGAAAGAGGATATAATGAAATAATGTGCAGGAAGGAAAAGCCAACTAATAGTATCCTCCCATATTTCAGTTTGAGTCTTCTCTGAGACTCACCACAGACTACTGAATTTCAGTTCTTGCAGACTAAACACTTTCTCCATGGGTATCACTTGATGGTCTCTGAGCCAAAAGGCAGACATGCTTATTCAAAACATAAACCAGTGTACTCAGCTCAGCGTAGCCAAACATGGCATGTCTTCTCAGCCTCTAGTATCAGTGAGCACCAAATACTTGCCTAGGTAGGCTAGTTTAAACAAAAATGACTCCTGAGTAGAGTGCTTTCTAATGTAATTGCCTGTAGGAATAACAAAAAAAAAAATTCTCCATTTTATATTTTTTGATCCTGTCATAAAATTTTAAGCTGCTAATTTTTTTTATATTAAGTTTCTTTAGAAGTTTGCAGCTGGTATACATATGCATTGCCTGGGTGAAGTATTAGCTGTGCTGTAGCTTCACTCAGCTGCCTCTGGGGGGGCAGGATTTCATCCTCAAGAGACCAAACTAGTCTGGGCTGAAGCCAGGGCAATGCAATAAAGAACAAAAGAGAGGGGGCTGTACTTTCAGTGTTTGCATCTCACATTAGGAGCGACTGAAACGTCATATAGAGAAGACTGATTTCTTGCCAATGTGTCTCACAGACGCATTTCCCATTACCTGACTTCTAGTCCCAAGGAAGTCTCCTAATTTTACCCCCCTTCAAAAAATACGTGCTTTCTGAAAATGTTCAAACTTAATCTTGAAAATTACACTGACTCAATCAATGGCACATCACATGGTTTAATTCATGATCTGAGAGCAAGTGTTGTTTGTTAAATACCGGGCGGTGCAGAGGGAAAGTAACTTCCTATCATGAATGTCAAAGGAAAATATTTGAGATTAGATACAGTCTAATCTATTCCAAAACTAGAATTGTGTTATTGTTTATTTCTTTCCTATATCTGGCAGTCACAGCTTAGTAATAGAGGGTATATTTTTATCACAGGCAAGAAAATCACCCAATCTTTCATTTAATTTGATCAGGAAGCTTTCACGAGGGTCTTCTAAAACACTCCCAGCACATCACTGTAAGCAAATCAGGAGGTTTCGAGTTCCCATTTTTCTTAGTTTAAGAAATATGAATAAGTATAGTCATGTTGAAATAGTTTTTCACAAGTAAAGATTACAGTTTAAAATAATTTTTATTGTTTAAAGAGAAAAGAAATGGAGGTAAGAGTTCTCAGGTATGAACTAATAGTTTATAAAGAAAAACATTTTAATATATATTAAATGAAATTAAATTACATTAAATAAAACCTCAAATTTAATGTAATAAAATATTCACTAAAATTTAAACAACTTTAAAACCTGGAAGATGCACAAAAATATAGGTGTAGGAATACATTTTGAAAACTAGTTATACTTTTTCTTTTATTATTATTTTTCCATGTTTGAAAATTGTATAGTTTGCTTAGCTGGAAATAAGACCTCTGAATATATGAAATGTGAGGAGAGTTAGGTATCTTAAATATTCTACTGCTGTTTATTTTTCATTCTTAGAAAATGAAGTTACATTACCCTCTCCTATGCTTTGGATAGTCTATAGGAATAAACCTAACTT
>VYZM01010215.1:0-10400 GCA_013398915.1 Dromas ardeola
CTAAACCTGCCCTCCTTCAGTTTACATCAGTAAACTACCCTCCTTCGGTTACACCAGTAGTAAAAGGAAGACTAGGGGAAATGTGGGCCTGCTGCTGAATGAGGCAGGTGCCCTGGTGACAGAGGATGCAGAGAAGGCAGAGTTACTGAATGCCTTCTTTGCTTCAGTCTTTACTGCTGAGGCCAGCCCTCAGGAATCCCAGACCCTGGAGGTAAGAGAGAGAGCCTGGAGAAAGGAAGACTCTCCCTTGATCGAGGAAGATCGGGTTAGAGACCATTTAGGCATACTTGACTCTCACAAATCCGTGGGCCCTGAGTGCTGAAGGAGCTGGAAGATGTTATTGCGAAGCCACCCTCCATCATCTTTGAAAGGTCACGGAGAGCAGGAGAGGTGCATAAGGACTGAAGGAAAGCTAATGTCATGCCAGTCTTCAAAAAGGCAAGGAAGGAGGACCTGGGAAACTACAGGCCAATCAGTCTCACCTCCATCCCTGGAAAGGTGATGGAACAGCTCATCCTGGATGTCATCTCTAAGCATGTGGAGGAAGAGAAGGTTATCGGGAGTGGTCAACATGGATTCACCAAGGGGAAATCATGCTTGAACAATCTGATAGCCTTCTATGATGGCATGACTGGTTAGGTGGATGAGGGGAGAGCAGTGGGCATTGTCTACCTTGACTTCAGCAAGGCTTTTGACACTATCTCCCATAACATCCTCACAGGTAAGCTTAGGAAGTGTGGGTTAGATGAGTGGACAGTGAGGTGGATTGAGAACTGGCTGAATGGCAGGGCTCAGAGGGTTGTGATCAGNGAGAACTGGCTGAATGGCAGAGCTCAGTGGGTTGTGATCAGCCGCGCAGAGACTAGTTGGAGGCCTGTAACTAGTGGTGTTCCCCAGGGGTCAGTACTGGGTCCAGTCTTGTTCAACATATTCATCAACGACCTGGATGAGAGGACAGAGTGCACCCTCAGCAAGTTTGCTGATGACACAAAACTGGGAGGAGTGGCTGACACACCAGAAAGCTGTGCTGCATTCAATGAGACCTGGACAGGCTAGAGTGTTGGTCAGAGGGGAAGCTAATGAAGTTCAAAAAGGGCAGGTGTAAGGTCCTACACCTAGGGAGGAATAACCCCATACACCAGTACAGGTTAGGGGGTTGACCTGCTGGAAAGCAGCTCTGCAGAGAGGGACGTGGGAGTTCTGGTGGACAAGCTGACCATGAGGCAGCAATGTGCCCTTGTGGCCAAGGTGGCCAATGGTCTCCTGGGGTACATTAAAAAGAGCGTGGCCAGCAGGTCGAGGGAGGTCATCCACTCGCTCTACCCTGCCCTATTGAGGCCACATCTGGAGTACTGTGTCCAGTTCTGGGCTCCCCAGTTCAAAAAAGACAGGGAAATGCTGGAGAGGGTCCAGCTGAGGGCTACGAAGATGATCAAGGGAATGGAGAACCTCTCTTATGAGGAAAGGCTGAGAGACCTGGGTCTGTTTAGCCTAGAGAAGACTGAGAGGGGACCTCATCAATGCTTATAAACATCTAAAGGCCAAGTGTCAAGAGGATGGGGCCAGACTCTTTTCAGGGGGGCCCAGCGACAGGACAAGGGGCAACAGGCACAAACCGGAACACAAGTAATTCCACCTCAACATGAGGAAAAAACTTCTTTACTCTGAGGGTAACAGAGCACTGGAACAGTCTGGCCAGAGAGGTTGTGGAGTCTCCTCCTCTGGAAATATTCAAAACCTGCCTGGACGCGTTCCTGTCCAACCTGCTCTGTAGGTGAACTGCTTTGTCAGGGGGGTTGGACTAAATGATCGCCGAAGGTCCCTTCCAATCCCTACCATTCTGTGATTCTGTGATTAATCAGAATGTTATTAACAATAATATTTCAAAAGTTATGAAAAACACTGCTGTATCTCTGCTCATAAATACCGCCATTAGGCACCTGCTCATCCAACATCCTAACTTTCAACTTTAAACTTTAATTTAGCTAGTCTCTTGGAACAATACATTTATTTGGAATACTGACACAAATAAATAGGCCATTACAATTCGATCCTTGACAGTGCAACAATTGACTTAATTAACCAGCTGAACCTTCCCTGTCCTACATTTTTTTACTGCACTTTACAGTTCTGTGCGCAATAAATACAGAAATAATAGTGAGAAAAATAGGAGGAAGGAATATTAAGGCTACTCAGCCATGTGATGATGTTCCATTTGGAGGAGGCAGCACAGAAGATGACATGAAAGCAAAAGTCGGAGTTTGGAAAGAATATGAGCATTTTTCCTCAGTAAAACAGTCACTGGCTCCCCTGATGTCATGACTCCCACCTGCAAATAATTCCACTCAAATGCAGTCCCCTTATAATATCACCTTGAGTTGCCTTGATACATACACATCCTGCTAAGTCTCATTTCCCACTGCAAATCACCTGCACAAACTTCCCTTCAGTACTCCCATCTTCTCTCTTATTAACCAGCTATTAGCGAGAGACCTTATGCTTCAGGGCACAAACCATTATCCAAATAAAACAGGTCAGAAAGATTCTTCCTTTAATGGACAAATTATTCCATAACTACCTACTCGGTTCTTCCACCTTTCTCTAAAATACTTTAAATAGGTCACTGTTAAGAGACAGGGTATTTGTTTAGATAGTCCACTGACCTGAAAAAGCATTTTAAGTTTGTGTTCCCACTTTACAAATATATCTTCCTAAGCAAGACACTCCTGTGATGTATAAGTAAATGCTTACTATTCTCCTAAGAAAACCCCACCCCAGTCGCAGTATTAATGCAATTAATATTACCTAACCTTGTAAAGAATGTGGTTTAGACGTATCCTCAAAGTTTTCGTGATGATCACATGGGTGAAAAATAAGCTGTTGCAGAACAGCAGGACATACTGTAGAGAAGCTTGAATTTGATACATGGCTGTTGTTCGGTATTCCATGCAAAGAAAAAATTTCCTCACCGGTCAAGCACTGGAATAAAAAGGGATTTTGCCAAATTAATATATTAATGCAAAACCAAAAAATAAGCCATATACTGAGAAACCCAAGAATTACAACATGAAAATATTGTAATACATTTTCACGGAAATGTACACAGTGTTTGTACGCTGTGCATGAAAACACTGTGATGGCTTAATGTGAAGCAGAAGCGATTCAAAGAATTTTAAGTAAGATAAATCACAAATCAATGAAACGTGTTTTAAATAGACATTTGCAAATCTTATGCTCTGTGAACCCGGACAGTTACACCTTACGATGTATTTGGAAAAATAGCCTCAAAGTAATTAAAATCTCATGTAATTACAAAATAATTAAATTTAAAAGCAGACCAGATACAGTTAAAATCTCAGTGACAGAGTACGTCAGAAAATGATTGGTAATTCAGTGACTCATGTAAGTGTAATGTAATTCATGTAAGTGACCACTTCTACTTTACAACAATGCTTCTTATTTATCCCCCCAATTAGCTATTTAAAATTGGTCTAAACGTTAGCAGTGCTCAACATTTTTCATTCATTCTATAGTAATAAATTTTAACAGCAAACATTGTTTTGTAAAACCATCCCATACTCCAATGAGACAAACTCTTACTTGTGATCTTCACTTTGCCTTCAGCTCAGGATATAACAGTATCTAATGGGTCAAGGATAAATGTACTTAGCAGTGCTAAACTAGGACAGGGGCAGGGCTGGTTACTCTGTTCGTTATTTTTCAACCAAAAAGATAAAAGACAAACCATGAAATATCTTAAAATATATATCTACAGAAAAATTGAGTATTTTTATATGAAATGTTCTGTACTGCTGAAGTCTTTCATCTAACACTTTCTGTTTATTCACATTCATTATTTCCTACAATGATCAATGAGGAAAGAGTGTTCTTTTCTGGGTGTAAACAAAAGTGATTTGGCTTATTGCTGTACAAGGTTGAGTCTCGAGACAAAAAAAAGTCAAACGTTTTCCTTCTATATGAGACATCAAGTCAGGGCTTAACTCTCTCTGTAGCAAATCTCAGTGTGGTTGCAAAAGCGGAGCATTGGAAGCCTTAGCAAAATAAAAACAAATGGTCATTCCCTACTCTTTGCAGTTTTGCTAGCCTTCTGATTCCATAGCACTTCTCCAATAATTCAAGATTGTTATTTGTAAAGCGAATTCCTTCTAGAGATAAGCCAAAGCAACTGCAAGTCATTTACTTTCAACAGAGCTGCTTCCGCTTCTGTTAATAAATATTTTTCTAATACTGTCCAAAAGGTCAAAGGCATGCACACATCATTTGAACGTGACTATCTCTGATTTAGCTTGGAGGAAGAGAACATGCAGGCCAATTCAAGTGACTTCAGCTAAATTACATCCTTCCTCTTTAACGACCCAGTCTAGCAGAGCACTCAAGCATATGCTTGAACCTAAATACATACAAGTATAATTTTTTTTTAAATTTATGAGACCTTGAAGACTCAAATATGTACAAGCGATGTGCATGTACTTCCATCTTTCAATGTCAATGCCAATGTCAAATTATCACACATAAAATAAGTATAGCTTGATAACAGAAAATGTGGGTTTTTTTAAAGCATGTTGCTCCATGTAATCTCAATGGAAGTAGTGTACAGAGAAATCAGCACTGAAGATACAGTCTTTAACATATATGAACCTCTGGAGCTTTCTAAACTGGTTGTGTGCCTAATCATTTTCCTGCTAACTCTGCATTATGGAATAATGTAAAATACATGGCTAGTATGTCCAGTGTGAAACAAAAAGACGACAGTTGAGGTCTATAGGAATAGTTCCTATACAGTGCTTCTTGTATTAGTGGCTTATAGAGCCATTTCTGGAAGTCTACAGTGAAAAGCCCTAAGAAAAACAAGCCAGTGGGAGCTGAGAATTCATAACATAACTATCTCTAAGAGAAATAATCTTTAACTATCTCATTCCTAGAAATACAGAATGGCTTACTACTATTTTAAAATACTAATGTATTCATATTAATATTGGCTTACAAAAATCCAAACCATGCTGTAGGTAGAAAAACAGATTACGGAGAAAAAATAAACCAGACACAGCATGAATTAGTAAACTTGAGCCTTTGGCTACATACAAACAAATAAGCAAGAAATACCATTGGACAAGAGCTCTTTTATGTAAGGATGAGAAACAGCATCTTATTTAATTACTATTATTATTTTGATCAGGGACAATCCCAGAGGATAATGATTCCTATAAATGATTCATTGTTTTAAGTCACTTCATCCTCTCAGTAAACTCCTACATACATCCATGAGCTAAAAAGCAAGCTTGCATGAGTTCACTGGCACAATTAAAAGGATTAATTAAAAGATTAAATCTATTGGAAGCCTTTCATTGGAGCAACTCATGTTTGCACACTGCAAAACTCTGCATTTATCTTTGGAGGATAAATACATTAAGACAGCCACACATCTGTAAAAACACAAGCTATTTCTTTTGTAAGACTGGCAGATGATCTCAGCAGAAAGGAAATTCAGGCTCATGGAACAGAGGACTGAGAATGAGGTCCTGGCTCACCAAGTCTACCGCCATGTCTGCCCCTTGCTATTCAGTAAGCCTTGTCATAGCGCTTAGGTAAGGGAACTGGCTGCAATGTGACTGTCACCCAGTGTTTAACAAACAACTGCAAAAAAGATATGACGTAACTGATCATGTCCCTGAGCTGTTAAAAAATAATATTAAAAATTCTTTCATCAAAATTAGGGAGGACTTAAATCGGTAGAATTTACACAATTACAAAGTATTCAGACTTAAAAAAAATTAAACCATCAACTGGGTTATTCAAACACATGTTTACTTTTCTCCTGGTAAAGCTCTCCCAAAAATGATTGCTCAATACGGGATTATTTTTTTAAGACATTAAATGAAACAAAGTGACACCCAACTATCTAGAATCTCTTTACCAGTATCTTTATAAATGAAAAGCAGATGCCAGCTGACCACATCCTTTGAAGGAAAGGATGGGATAATTGCTCAGACAAAAATAATGCAGAGAGGACCTCTAACTGCAAAATTAACAAAAAATACTACAGTACCAACCATCTTGTAAATGCTTTAGTCCCTTTTCTGATCTTCTGCCGTGTTCCTATCTTTGCTCTACCTTTGTTTTATCTGTAGCATTCCACATGTGAAGTAGTAAGATACCCAACAGCAACCTGGACTGCAGTTTCTAGATGTTTTCAGATTAAATACTAGCCTAGCCCACACCAGGGCTAAGCAGCGGGTCAGACAGTAGCAACAGCAAAGAAAGAATGCAGTGAATACCTGTCTGACCAGCATTTGTTGGTTTGTTTTTGTTTTTTGTTTTTTGTTTTTTTTTTTTTTACTTAGGCCGAGCCTGGATAAGGCAAAATAGAGACATATGACTTCCTCAACTCACTTGCAACAAATTAAAGCATCTAATACTGATGTGGTGGCACCTTTCTGTCACTCAGCACAGGTAAGAACTGGATTCTAGGAGACGACCATGCCTTCAATAAGCAGCACTCCATGAGAAGTCATGAAACCAGATGAAGCTGCTTGAATGCACTGATGTGCTTTAGGGATTTCACACACACACCGACATGTCCAAGGCAGCTGTTCATGCTGGGAGCTGAAAACTGTCCATGAATGCTGAAATTTGCTGAAGATATTGTAGAAATAAGACACTTAGCAGGTAGAACAAATAAGCCTATTTATCTTCTCACTGGCCAGGCAACATCAGATCATGGTGTTGGATCAAGACCATAAGCCACACTCTGTCAGGGCATTTCCCCTTCTTCCAAAAAGCACAAGTTGTAACTAGTGGAACACTACAAAAAAGCCAAAATCAAAGCAGATAGACTAGAACCAGGCTATCTGAAACACTGAAATTACTGAGTTTTGACTCATCTTGAGGTGAAAATTAATTAAATCTGATCATGAACGTTAATGAAGATTTTAACTTAGTTTTGTCCAAATGTTTTGTTTAAAAATTAAAATGCATTCCATTAAGACACAGTATTCAGGCATAACATCTAGACTGGCATAAATATAGATTTAGAAAAGTCAAAGAAGGAAATTGGAGCATGATTTTATCTGATTAAGTCAAAGCACAAAATAAAGATGATGTTAACAAGCTTTCTTTCCAATGTCCACTTACCTTCCATGTATTTTTTGACTAAAACTTTTGATCATATAATTTAATCCTCCAGCATACACAATATGGCTATCATACTACAATGAATCCAATGGCAAAAAATCAAGTATAGTTTTATGTTTTTACATCTTGCTAATAATATAAAATACAGAGTGAGTAAGCATGCCATTGTCTATTATACTGAAATTGCTAATTTTATCCCTATTAGTAAGACTAAAACGTGTTGGAATTCCACAGTAAAATGTGAAGAACAGCAGTGACCACTATTTGAGTTTGCTCAGTTACTACTTACTTCTCTTGACAGGAAGTTTTAGCTTATATATTAAGAAAAGGTGATACCAAAAATTTAAGATCAAAGAAAATATAAACACAAAATAAAGAGAATTACAAAAGTGCATGATGAAAGAAAAAAAAGAGACCAAAAGCATACGGAATTGGAGACAGTTCAATCAAAAATTCCAATACAGTACTCAAAAAGTTTGTTTTCTTTTTTGCCTCTTACAGGAAAAAAATTAGCCTCTTCATGGACATCATAGGACATAAGTTACCATAAATGCCTACATGAGCATATGTTCAAACACCACCATCAACAAATTAAATCACTTTTTCTTCTCCCTTATCTTCTCAAGTCATCCTGGTATCAAAGTAAAACAGAAATCAAGCATCCATCTTCTTCTGGCTTGCACATCCGAACTCTTTCAATCTTTAAGAAAATGGATCAGCTTCTGGTGGATCTGTTGAGATTAATTGGCTTACCAAAATTGTTATGAAAGAAACTTAAAACTAAACACTAATACTGGGACAAAACTAAGAGAAACTGTTCCTTCCTGCCACTTTTTGAATTGCTGTATCACCTTTCCCTTACAGATTAGCTCACCACTAAAAATTACTTCAGGCTTGGATGAGAGACTCGCTGATAGAGCAGGGCTGTGTTATCTTGATTGGAAGGAAGGCCTACGAGTCATCTCATTAGGTCTGGACATTGAAGTTAAGAACTGAAAGTCTAAGATAAACCTTGTTTCCTCCTACATCAGATATTTGTGGAGCCTGAACGGACAATTCAGGTCTGCGAAAGACATGAATCATTCTCCAGATGTATTTACGTTCCTCCTTTAGAGAATCGGTAGACCTTAGGCCTCTGGTGCTTTCCAACACACAAAGTTAGATTAGGCCACTTTATGTCTTCTGTCATAACCAGTAGATACTCTGAATTATCAACTTGTAAGCACAAAAGAGTCACAGTCTTTGAAAATGATCCCGTATGATTTACTTGGTATGAGTATGCATTTCCATACGCTACCTGCCCAAGGTCATTGATATACCTAATATTTATGAGGGAACAAATGCCAGGAGGCAAAATGCACTTGATTAAATGCACGCACTAGCTGATGGAGCAGTCGTAAAGCCAATTTTAGGAAAGAACAGAAGTAACTCAGCAAAAAAGTATACACATTTTAGAGTGGTACCCTAGATATTATTCAAAATGGACACAACTAGAACAGGCCTGTAAAAAAGTTTGTTGCGGTTAAACTTCAGATGACTTATGAGGAACGCTCATTTAAGTGATAAGAAAGAGCATTACTTTTTTTTTTTCCTCCTCTGTAGCTTGTGCCAAAGCCTGTGTACGAGGGCTACGTGCTTTTGCAGAAGGAAAACCTGAAGGACTAAATAATCTACTCTTTCCTATGCCCTTTTAAAGAAAGCTCCTTTTCATAGCCATATTCAACACTGTAAACTTGTATTTAGCGTGTGTGGCTGGGAATGTTTATGTTTTAAATACACTGTGTTGGAACAGTGTTCAATTTGTGAGATTTGGAAGCAGTGACTCTGGCAAATACTGCCATGCTTATACTGAACACTACATTGATTTCAGGAGCATTAACTCCTAATTAAACCTCTGGTAAGGGTAAAGACATTAGCATTGCACTCTTTCTGAAACAAGCAGAGCTTATCCAAGATTTGTCTCCTTCACAGAACAAGCAAAAGAGCTACTACTACAAATCCTAAAAAAAACCCCAAAACTCAAGGTCCCTAAACCATGCCTCTTCTGTTTTTCAGGGAGCTGAAGCAAACCAGAGCAAACAGTGATCCCTGCTTTCCTTTCATTTTTTGTGACTGACTTTGTGTCCTTGATTCCTGAGCATATGGAAATCACCATCCTCAAAATTACCCTTCAAGGAAACCAACTTAGTCTAGGACGCCACAGAGATATGAAATTACATAGAGTTTAAAAGTAGTAATAAGCTCCGAGTTCTGTATAGAGACACTAAACAGACTAAGATTTTTCATGAAAACTGGTATTACAATGATATTTAGTCAGTAAATTAAAAGTAATTTTAAATAGCTTTTAGTAGATGCATTGATGGATGTACACTTTGCACCCAACTTAGAAGAAAGATGTGAAAATTTCTGAAAAAAGTTTCTTTACACAAGTAGATCTATGATCAAGTTTGTGTTATTACATGACAATTGTATTTTAACAAGTCCTGAAGATTTGCTTATACAACTCTCAGAGGGAAACACTAGCTGATTCTTGTACGCTATTTGCTGTTGTCCAGGTGTTATTTACCCAGGAAAAGTGCCAGTTTAAGAGCTGAGCAATGAAGAGGTAGAGTTAACCCCACGGACAGCCCTGCACCGCAGCACGCAGCAGCTCACTGATGGACGGCAGCTTCTCCCCTGCTGCAAACTGGTCTCACCAGTGGACCGGTACCTTTACCCGAAACTCAGGCCCTGCGCCTCAGGAGAACTTTATTCTCTCCCTCCCTCCCCGCTTCAACGTGAGGAAACACGACGGCGATGAAACTTAAGAAACTAGGGAGCTGCCCACCCCGCCTCGGCGCCCTTGTTCCTGGACGTGCTTTTCCAGCCTAGCTCGCACCGCCGCACCCGGACAAACCCGGCTCCCGCCGCCACCCCGCCGGGGGCCACCGCGGTACCTGGTTGTGGTGCAGGTGGGTCAGCGGCAGCACCGCATCCAGGGCCGGCGCGGCGCCCAGCTGCCGCAGCAGCCCGGAGAGCTGCCCGGCCGACAGGCTGTGGTTGGCCCCGAAGACGCGCAGCACGTCGTCGGCGAAGGTCGCCGTGGCCGGGGCGCCCCGCGCCGCCGCCGCCACGCGTGGGAGCATCTCCAGCGCCGCGGGACGCGTCGAGTGTCGCCGAGGGCGCAGCACGTCGCAAACCCTCCGCACAGCCCTCCCGCCGGCGCCGCCTCTGCCCGCGGCTGCCGCTCGGCCCCTCCCCGGGGGGCG
>VYZM01010215.1:14931-40306 GCA_013398915.1 Dromas ardeola
GGGGGAAATCTTGTTTTCTTTTTTCTTTTAAGAAGCAGAAAGACACTACATATTCTTATCAGTAAAACTTCATTTTATAAGAAAAGGGAATGTTCAGAAGTTTGGAGCTCTTTTTCAAGGTAGCCTTATTTTGAACTGTAGCAGTACAAAAAAAGAATTTTTACATTTACAAATTCAAAGTTAAACGTTCAGCTATTCTCCCCAAGTCTTGCAGACACACTTTGAAATTTAAATTTTCTGTTGTTCTAAAATTAGATGAAAACTAACCCTGAAGTCTCAAAATCATTGATGAAACAATTCATGTTTTGTAGGAACATGCCTAACAGTGACCTGTTACCTGGTGATGACCTTTCAATCCACCAGAGGATTCCAGGGGAGGGTCAATACATGACTGAAAGCTAAAAGCCGAGATTATATTGACATATCTGCACTCAATTGTATGTATCTAAAGAACAAGGGTTGCCACAGAATAAAGGAGAAACAGTCATATGTCAATATTAGTATGATTAGATAAGCAGAGTAGTGTCAGCAGGATGTCTGAGACACAACATGCTGGCGTTGTATTTTACAAGCTGAATTCTGCAGGGATCAAGATGAACCCTGTGAGAGCGCAATGCTAAATCAGCTGCAGGAGTAATTTAAGCTTTTTCCTCATAATCCCGTAGGGTGAAAAAGTAAGTAGAATATCTGGGAAGGGACCAGAACA
Source organism: Dromas ardeola (assembly GCA_013398915.1). Lineage (NCBI taxonomy): Eukaryota > Metazoa > Chordata > Aves > Charadriiformes > Dromadidae > Dromas > Dromas ardeola. The sequence goes on from VYZM01010215.1 coordinate 15,638, forward strand.
GCCTTACCAGCTCCCATTACAGGACCCAGGAAGAAAACAGTTGTTCTGGACACTTTTCTAGATCAGTGGCCTTCAATACATCAGTCCCTTTTCTCTGTTCCTTGGAAATACAGCTGGTAAACACTCAGTCACTTCTGTTCTACCCACCTACTTAACACTGAAATTTTAAAAGTTCATATTAACAGACAGTCCTCCAAGTCTGCATGAATTCTTAAGTATGTACTGCTGCCATGCCAAGTTTAAATTCAGGATACAATTAAAACTGTGGTGCTTTAATCTATTAAAATAATATCGCCTGAATGACAAAGTTTTAAAATTTGAGAGATGGCTCTCAGGCAAATATTAGTTCAGCCATTTGGGGCATAGTACTCGAACACAGAATGCATCTCAGTTTTAACTCCAACCTGAATGTATTTTCTTGTCTAGTTGCAGATATCTGCAAGTAACAAAGTGTGTTAACATGATTTCAAAGATATTTTGTATCATTCTGTTGCAAAACCAGCAACATTATCACAATGGAACACCAGGTTGCATGCAGGTCATGACAGCTTTTGAACTCTTTGTGCTTTCATGAACTGATTACAAATATTTATAGCCTAGCTTAATATTCAAAATCTGCCTGGCAAGAAAGTAGGTTTTGTTTTATTGAAAAGTATTAGAAAATACACTTTCTAAAACCCTCACAACTCATAATTACACTGGAGAATACAGCCACAGGATGCATTTGAGGCTAGATAAGAACTAAACAGGATTGAAACAAGACTGAATATTCATACCGATAATCAAAACATTCAGGTACATCAGATATGACTTCATAAAATGAAAGAGAAAAAGGTATGAGCCTACAGACAACATTATCAAGTTTGGGTTTCATACGTGCCAAGGTGAAGCTTCTAATACCATACACAGAAGGAGCACACTAGATCAAACCAAAGGCAGTTGCTATTTCATCTTGAGGCTATTCAAATCAGAAGCATTACATGTATGAATTATTATGGCCTTAGTTCACACAACAATGGCATCCATTTCCATGCTTATTTCACTAAATATGAGCGTGCATAAAGACAAACAGGAGAGGCGTTTAGAATATTCTACCACTAAATAATTTATAGTAAAATCTTTAACGTATGCAGCCAGCAGTACAAGGACACCCGCAGGCTATGCACAGCACTTGAAACCTAGTGTCTGAAGTATCCAGTAAAGAAAGAAGAAAAGAAGATTATATTCAATGTTATTGTAAATAGAACTTGCAAATTTTCTAAAAGTTATCTTAGGAATCTGAAAGCTATTAGTAACTTATGTACTTCAAGTAGTTTTAGAATGTTTGTCCCCTACAGTAAAATATACACAATTCAGTGAAACAGAGAGCTTTTATTGTTTTCAATGTTCTGTACATTTTCACAAAGGGCGTGGATGCATCTGACTTCAGGGATTTAACTGAGCCAATCCTTGTGTGCTAAAAGTCAGCGGAGTGGAATAAGCCCTGCCACAGGGTAATGCTGACACTAGGTCTTCCTGCAGCAATTAGAGCAGAAGCACCAAACAAATACCTGTTTCAGTTACATGTGTAAATCAAGAAATAGATTCAACTTATGTAACAGCATGTTCTGGAGCTCACTAGAATTCATGGGGAAAAAAGCCCCTCTGTAAGGATCCTTCACATGCAGAAAGAAACAATACTTCCAGTAGCAAGTAGCTGTTCAGTGTTCATCCACTGGTTTTTCCTTTCTCTTCCCAAAATATTGTCTAGTCAAGCAGAATATTTCAGCAGCCGCCCTTCCCACAGTGCCCTCTTTTCCAAGATATGTCCTCTGTTGAGCAAAGTATGAGAGAATATACAAAATTCATATATTCCCGTGGCATTCTCACTTACCACTAGAGGAAAGTTGTGTATACGCACAGTGTCATTTCAGTATTATTTGACTAACATGTCTGCAACAGCCCTTGGCAGTATGAAGTATAAGTTTGAACCTTCTCTCACTGGTACTCGAAGTGCCAAAATGTTAATGGAATAGGTATTTCCGACAAGCAAATATTTAATGTTTATCTATCTAGATGGGGGTGGTGATTTTCAGATTTGAATGCTTACTGTTTATGTAAGAATTTTTAATGCCATTTGTAACTTCATCATGGCACATCTGTTTTAAGAGTTTTATTTAGTGATGGAGTTGGAAGTAACAGCATGTATGTGTAAGTGACAGCACATTCTTTTAATATTCAACTATTTTTGCTTTAAAATCTTGTAGTCTCATTTAAATCTAATGTCATTAAGCCTAGTTTACTGAGGTAGGACTACTGCCAGCTCTGCTGAGTAGTCTTTATATATAATGTGTACAGAAGGCCAAGGCTAAAGTCATGCACGTACCACAGCATTGATTTTAAAGGAGTTGTGAATTTAGAGAACCAGAAAGGTTCTATGACCACAAAAAAAAAAAAAGCTTTAAAAAAAAGTTTTGGAAGGTGTATGTCAATTTATCATCAGTTCAGAATACTAAAAAACCTCCACAGAACCATTGCCTTTGTTTACCACAACTCAGACATGGAAAGAAGTCACTCAAAACCTTAAAAAGTAAAAAAAAAAAAAGAAAGAAAAAAGTGAGGGGGGGGGGAACCCAAACAAATGAAAAACACCACAACCTTCTGAAGAATTTACTATCAGTTGTGGAACAGAAAGTGTTAAAATGGCTAAAGGATAACACAGTACAAACATTTGACAGGGAATACATTCTGAACAAGTTACAGATTAAAAAAAAAAAGAAAAGGCTCATGGATTTGCAACTGTGGGTCACAAAAAAATTCACAAAACAAATCAGACAAGTAGTTCAATACTATTAACTAAAGCAAGCTGGCTGCATAAGTGTTCAATAATTTTACAGCTCAGTTCACACATTGGTTTCTTATCATCCTAACTCTAAAAATGCTCTAGAGAATTTATAGTCCATTAACACTTTTAAAGGTCTTTGAAGACTAAATACATTATGTTAAGTCCTTTGAGTCAATTTATGCTCTTCTGGTATAAATCAGAGTAGAATCTTTCTGGCAAAGCAGAACAGAGGATGAATTAGAATCATGATTTACAAGTCAAAAATTAAAGAGTCCACACACTGTATTTGCTTGGCCTACAAAAGGTGTCCTCTCAAGCAAGGCCAGCAGGGAGAAAAGAAACATAAAGAAACAGTTCAGCTCAGCTTGTTCCCTGTTTTTGTGAGCTTGTGAGGCACATGAGTGGATACAGCATGTTCCCAAGCTCTAGGCTGCAGAAGCAGACAATAAATTGCTACAAATGAGGAAGTGGCCTCTCTATATCCACCTGTACAGCTGTCAAAGTACAACAACATGAACAAATTATAAAATTATTCCTAATTATTCAAAAATAATTCTTGTTTTTAGCGAATATGGGAAGAACTAAAAAACTTAGTGAGCAAATGCTAGTAACTGTAAGAGAACCAATTTAAAAAACCCAAATGGCCTTAAGCGACTGCCCCAGACATGGTTTATTTTGGGGGTGAATAGAGATCACCACATGATAGAAGAGCACAGCACAACCAGTGAGAAAGCTCGTAAGTAAACAATTATCAGTCTACTGCTTGACACCATAGTTGCTGAGATTCCTTACATAGTTGCTGGTGGTTATTTATGATTCTTCAGGAAAGAAAGATTCACCATCTAATCCTTGTAAGTAAATACAGTTTCAGTCCTCACTAAAGGGCAACTGAAGCAATAGTTTAACAGCAATAGGCACCTGAAGTGTGACCTTCGTCTGAGAATCTCAAGAACATTGGGTTTAACAAGTTCATCTTCCCAAAACCAGTAGGTGAAGGAGATACCACATTAGTTTTTACATATTGGGAAACTTACTGATAGTGAAGTTCAATGATTTAAACTCAAACAAGTGTATGGAATCTACTTTTTTAACTCCCACTGCACACCACTCCCTCCTTGTAAAAACACTATTCAACAAGGGCAAGGCTGTGTATAGGATTAAATTCTTAAACAAGAGAAGCAGAAATTTGCTCAAAATTTGTGAGGCATGTTAAGCACTTTACCAAACCTTTTTTTAAAATAAATTCACCTTAGGACACAGAAAGCCCTGTTTAAGGACACACTGTAATTTTGTTGCTTGGAACCGAGGAAGTAAAGTTAAACACTGTTTCACAATAAGGTGGGAGAAGCACTAGTATCTCCTATTTCTAGCAACACATTACTTAACTGTGGCAAGAGATGACCCTTCCTAACTGTTTCAAACTTTCAGCTGATCTCTTCTGTAGGGAAAGCATTCATCACTAACACCTGTGAGATGAATGAAAGGCAAAGGATTTCACATGTGGCAAAGCTGCCACGTCACTGAAATATCTGTCATCAGGTCAAGTGGCAACTGCCCAGAGGCCAGATGAGTTTTCTTCCAAAGACCAGCTGAAGCAGAGCATTAAAACATGATCTTTGGATTTCAAAGCATAGAAGAAATAGGAAGGGAAGGATTTGGAAAGCATCAAATAACTATTTGAGGGGCAGGGTATTGAATTTGTAACTACATTGCAAGAAGAATCCAAATAATGGATCTCAAATGTGGTCCTGCATTTTAATTTTTTCATACTTTTGTCATTTCCAACATACTTACCACAGTAAGAAACATAATGATACCAAGTCCTAACTTAACCACTCAGACAGCGTTTCAGAAATCTGAAACAATCTCACACAGACTGGTAACATCAGCTGTCCGAAACAGAAGTGCTTAAGAGAGCAAAAACAGCCAACATATCCCTACAGTGCCCATTACAGATATGGGCTCAGGGCTAGTAGGCTCAGCGTTATGTACTACCTTATTCTGCTCAGATTTATACAGAACATCATTAAGAATGGATTCATTTCATTATATTGGTATATCTTCTAGCACTTTCATGTTCTAAATTTTTAGAGAATTTGAACAGTATTGCCAACGTATCCTACATTACATCATTAAAGACCTAACAACACACACAAGTTTTGCATTGTAAAATTATCAATTCTGTGACATTCTTGGAATTTCCAAGGCCTAAACCCTTGAAGTGCTATGGAATGTCATACATGTTTCACTCAGAGTATTTTACTGGCATTTTTTCACTAAGAGTTAAAGTTTTTGTCGTGATGAAAAACTGATCTATAATTTCTGAATTATAGATCAATTATTAAATATACAACACAAATTCAAAATGGATTTGCTTATCTAGGTGACTGAAAGTAACATAAATAAAATTCAGATAATTTAGTGATGAGTATACATACCTTTGCTCATGGAGAAGAGATTCTGCCACATCAGCTAATAAATATTATGTACTGAAATACTTGCATCTCAATACTTCCATCTTCTCAGACACACTATTTTCCTTACTGTTTATAAAGCAAACCTTTCCCCTTTCTGTCCTTCAGTTGACTTGGTAGTAAGTAATATGAGAGTGTTTGAAATTCGAACAAAACCTCCTTGTCTTGAGAGTACAAGGGGCGGAGGAAGATGCAGCTAGAGCAATAGGTTGTTCTTCGTACCTTACGCCACCCCCTTTGACAAAAGCCAAAGAACAGGACACTAAAGAGGCCATTCAAGGGTAGCTATTCTGGGTCACTTGTCTCTAGTTCCTTCTCTATACTAGAGTTTTCTAGTGAGTTACAGAGTTTTCTGGTGAGTAAACTGGAAATTGGAAGTTATTTCATTGTTTGTATTTTTAAAAAGAAAATATTAGACTTCTCTGAGACATTTTGATGGCTATTACAAATACAGGAAAGTGGTGTTAGCCTCATGATGGAAAAATGCACCTGCCATAATACTACTCACATGCAACAGTAACTTTAGTGTTGCCAAGTAAAGGTTGTACATGTACACAAATTCCCTTTTTGGTCTTTTTAATGAAGTAATAGGATTTGACTCCTTGATTATGAAATATCTGGCAAAGATATGGTCCTCATACACAAATTGGAAGCAGATACGGCTTGATCATAATGATAAATTGAAGAAGTAGAAAATCTTCATCTCGTGCTACAAGATTCAAGGAATAAATAACTTAATATTAACTGTGAAGTTATTCCCACATTCCAGTATGTGAAAACAACTGTCAACACTCAAGAAAGATTGTGTTAAATAACTGAAACACTTCCAAATGATTTATCCAAAATAAACTTCCATCAGAAAATTACCATGAACACTTATTCACCTTAGCTCTTAAAAATTAGCAATTGCTCTGGTGTTAAAAGCCATTACACATTCTTCAATTGAAACTTCACATTTTATATTACTTTAATTTAATATCACTAACTACTACTGTGTTTAACACTGAACAGACTATGGCTTTGCCTCACTAAAACCAAAGAAACCATCTTAAGAAGAGACAGGATTTTGTAGCTTATCTTCCAGGGAAAGGACTGGAGAAGGATGGGGTCCCTTCTCTCTCTCTCTCCTCTTTAATTTGTAAGGAGAAAAAAAAAATGTTTAAAAAACAAAACAACAGAGCTGCAGTGTAATTTACATCATTTCTAGGAGATGCACAGAGACAGTAGACAGGCAGGGAAATGGGCAAAAGAGCAGTCATAGATGACTGTTAGAAGACAAAGGGACAAAGAGGAAAGTCAGGGGCATACATCAACAAAAGATCTGATAAACAAGTGTGCTGCTGGGCAGGGAACTGGAATCACCCTAAGAAAATCAATATGGTATTATGTTACATAGTGTTCTCACTTGCTCCCTAGCATGTTGTACAAACTCAAACACATTTCATGCAGTAATGGCTCATGACTATATTGCATTTTTCTTTCAATTTATGCAATACTAACTTGGTTTTCTAGGGCATTACCTTTTAGTCCTGTTACAGCAAACCCACAATATCAGAGTATACGTGACACAGCACCTGCCCCTACCCTTGAATCCCAGCACCCTGCTGATCAAAAGCAAGGGTTGCGCCCATGCAGTTTGTTCTGCTCTGACAGGTGCTGGTGTTTGGCAGCATTCCCAGCAAGCAGACAGTTGCAGAGATACGAAGACTTGGCTGCAAGTCAGAAAGCCAAGCTCATGGAAAGCATGGAAGGACCCAGAGGATGCAAAGGTGTTAAACCCCTTCTGTGTTTTCGCAATTCTGGAACAGCCAAAGGCTGCTCTAGACTACGCTGTCTGCCAGCAGTTGCAGGCTCTTTTACAGGAGCTAGAACACCAACAAGAAAAAATAACTTGAAATTAAGCATAGCCAAATATTTACCAGAAAACCCAGAGGACACCCCTTAGCTCTTCATTATCTTCCAGCTCATGACACACTAAATTATTTGAGCTGCCCAAATCATGCTGTCTGGATTAGTTGCAGCTCCAGATCTGGCTTGAAGCAATACACCTACAGTATTTCCTCTAAGTGAAATCTAGCCTCTCCATCCTCCAACATTAGACACCAGCTCTCCACTTTCTTCTGGAATTGCAAGAGCTGTTTTGTTTCCATTGTTTAACAACTGTGACCCTACAGCTTTAGTGCTACACCAACAGGTAGGGCTTCCTTGAAGCTGCTAGCAACACTAAAGAATATCCACTTGCAAGACTGAGCTTTCTTTCAATTCATCATGTTTAAATGCTGAGGATCCTATGAATAAGCAGCACGTAGCGCAGTGGGGCAAGTTATTTCCCCTTTTCCCACCCTCTCCCTGCTCACACATTTCCAGAATATTGGCATAAGAGCAGTCCTCAATTTGTGTGTTTGGGCTAAACTTAAGCAAGAAAGGATAGTTATCAATTTAAATGGCTTTCTACCTCAGCTTACTAAGCTAATGTTCTTGATTACACATAGGCAGCAATGCTCAAAGTGTGGTTACCATAATCAGGGAGAGAGGCCGTGAGAAGTTACTTCATGTCTTCTCAGACAACTTTATCTACTTTTAGCACATCACCTTCCCCTGGACTAATGCTATAACTGCTTGTTTACCTTACACTAAACAAAGAGTTTCATTATCAGGAGACCTACACGATGTAGCCTACCAAGCCATAGACAGATTCATTCTCCATAAAAATTTGTTTAAAATTCTGTTTTAAAACATTGTGATGCTGTCATCCTACCTCAAGTTGCAGTTTTGTCTGTTTGGGCAGGGCTTTGCTGCAGAAAACGAGCATCGCAAAGAAGTGGGACATTGTTGTCTGGAAAAGCACTTCAGTCAGAGCTGCACTAGATTATTTGCAGCTACTTTAATATTGCAAGAAGATTCATCAAAGCAGAAAGATTTTGTTCTTCTAAGACAGACATACATATCAACATGGATACTTTTATTCCAAAATTGTACAAGCAGCTTGCACAAATGTAAAAACTACATGAAGTTTAGGACAGTATAAATATGGCACTTGTTGACTTGGACAACCTGATACTCAATATGGTCTTTAGAGCCATAGAACTGCACGAGACAGAACTGTAAAAGAAATCAGAGTAAATATAGACAGATTGGTAGGATTTGTAATCTTTACCCTTAGCTATGTAAAGTAAAGTTGCAACTTACAACAATCATATAGGCCTTTTATGAGTGGAGATAACTGACGTATCTTCAAGTGAGAATTTGTCAAACATTGATAGACTCATTCATAAAATGTAAGATTTCCTATGGAAGTAAATTAAGAAAGTCTGTCATTATAGGCAAAAGATGAAGTACATCCTGGCAAAGCTGTTCTTTTTTAAAGCATAGACAGCAAATGCTAGTTCATCTTTTTTTTTTTTAATACACTAAAAACAGTTATTCAATATTTGCTAGGAAAAGAGCTAATATATCTTATTTACACTGGGGTTAGACATGTCACAGTTTCTAATCCACAGAATCCTTAATTAGGGAGTAACCATGGTGTACAGTTAAATTAGAATCCAGATTAGATCTGAAAGCCTCCAAATGCGAGTGGAGCATTGGTTTATTTTTAGCGCAGTCTATAGGGCTGATTTTAAGAAGTTAACCCCAACCCAGACTCTAAAAGCATATGTGCAGCACACAACTATCTACTGATGCCAGTATATTAGTGAGAAAATTTGTACTTCTAAAACCCCTTGGGGAGGGACAGGTAGGGTAGACAAGGCCTTTGCATTACCATTTTATCCCCATGTTAGACACAGTTAACAATACACGTGAATACTAGCATTAACGTAGAGGCATGTAGACAACCACACTTGCGAAGAAACTAAGGATCTAACAAAAGAATTCAGCTATAAACCCAGATCTGAGTTTCTGCCACGCCAACAATGTGTCTTTCAGTCACTTACTGGGAACACCCAGTACGTCAGCCTTTCACCAAGTACTTATTAAGGCGCCATTAATTACCATGTACCCAAGTGTTAGAGTATTTCTGTTCCCTCTGCTCTGATACTAGTATTGTTGTTCTTGATAAACCAGAACTGTAGCTAATCCTCTGGCTTTATGCCTGACTGTATATTTGTTTTTAGTGATATAATCTGACTGTGATGGATGTTTTAATAGAAACATGCTGTTAAAAGGACAATTTGAAACATTTTGGTTTGTTTGGACAACTGAAAACTTGGCGGTCCCTGTTGCGGCCTTCTTTCTGCACAAACACAGCAACTCTGAGGGAGTAAAAAATTATTTTGACACTATAAAGCAGGCATTTCGGCTTTGTTGTGAAGATTCACTTGAGAAATTAGGCAGTGTTCTGTGCTTCCTCAGGTCCAGTTCCCTGGCATTCTTTTCTTCAGCCCAGCTCCTCTCCCTTTCTGACTCCTCTTCCACATCCTTTTTCAACCCAAACAGGGCTTCTCCTTCACACCATCACTATCTCCTCCCTTCTGCTGCTGCTCCAGTCCTACAGCTCTAACAGTGTGGGCACCGAGACCCAAGTGACAACCCAAGCTGACTCAGTCTACAGCTTCTCAGGTGTCCTTAAGCTATGATCCTAGTTCCAGAAGCCAGGAAAGGATTCTGCTAGGACTTGTGCACATGGGCTCCAAGCCATGACTGCCTCACCTGTGACATGATTATATCTCAATAACTGGCAGATATTTTACAGCTTGCATAAACACAACAACTTTCAGACACATTTTATGGATGCCTAAGTCTAGAACGCATTCCTCCCAGGTTAAGGTAAATGAACCTGACATTTTGCTTCTGGATTTTCAAGTAGACATACCTACTGTGGTGTACAGCTTTGCCAGCAGTTCACACTTACGCTCTCATCAGCCATTCTGTCACTACAACTGCACTCAAACTAAACCTTAGTGAAAGTTTAGCTTCAGAGCAGTACCATTCTGAGGTGGTGGTATCCTCTGTTTTTCTGTAAGTGATTATGATAATGCTAGATTTACATGCTATATACACTATCGCCAGGAAACAGTACTTTTCTGTGTGTTATATTGTTGGCAAAGCAGACAGCTACCTACAAAACACATGTGAAAGAAGGCAGCAGGAAGCAAACAAACAAGTTGGGTTTCACATCTTTCTTCTTCTCTACGTTGACATATAGAGAGAGAAATCCGCACACTTATACCTCAGCACTGTCTTGGTACACTGAAGGGTCAGGCTGCGCTCCTGCTTTTATACCACAAGGTCACAACGGACTTGCTTGCAAACACAATAAAACTTTACTGCTTCCTCCCTTCCCTATATAGACATTGCAAACAGTATTGTCCTGAACTACAGAACGGCTTCTTAAAAATAAAAATTATCAGATCAACTGCTAGACAGCGGTAAAGACTTAAGGGGACGGACAGAATGAACCAGTCCATTTGTGCAGTCAACAGAACAGCTGCAATTACTGGCAAGAGGCTTTCCAAACAATTTCAATGCTTTACTTAAGAGTCTCCATTACCAGACAGCTTAGAGACCTGGCTTCTCTTTCTTACCTATCTCCCTGAGTTCAAGGATTGAGCCTTAAATCATCCCGCTAAAGCCACTGCGCTAGATTGAGAATACTGGATCCCAATTTCTGATTTTCCTCCAGTTCTGCTCTAAAGGACCAGAGAGCTTTCCAGTTTTATATTGACTTTACTCTGGGGAAGGAAAGAGATCCTTAAACCTAGAAAGCAGCATTGCTGAAGTAGCAGCAGAAGGAAGAGAGGTTTTCACCTATTTATCTCGTGTTCTGCAACCATCAATACACTCCCTCCAGCCTTTTACTACTCCACATTTCAGACAAATCTAACCTGATCTAGTTTTGGAAATGAACAGGAAATTCAATGACAAAGCCAGCTAATGTCCAGTGAGGCACACAGCTAGGTCCTCTAACAGCTTGAACAGTGAACAGCCAAGCCTTTCCTCACGCAAATTATCTAACCCTTTGTATCTTCCCAGGTAGGAAATACAGTCAAATAGTAGTCAGATGGGGAAGTTCAGATTGCAAATATGTAAATATCTAGAGTTTGTTGATTGACAAACAAACATAAAAAAAAAAAAGGTTTAGGACATGACCCTCAAGAACAGTGAACCCTCACAACCCAATCAATTGTCAGGGACAAGAACGCATGAAGTCACGGGGAAAGATTTTGTGTTATTATATCATACTATTTTTACCTAGACTTATATTTGAATGACCAGTGTTGTCTTCATTCCCTTTTTCTTCCTGAATGCCCCAAAAGATACAAGTAGCACTAATTTATGCATGTCTGTGAGACTAAGGGTTTGCCAAGGAAGATGTCAGAAAAATAGCTTCCTCCACCAGAACTCTTCAACCTGTTCAAATATGAGTCTGTTCGATGATTGAAGTAGTTGCCTTGTCCGATAGTGACGTTCAACAGGACATATGATCAAAGGTTTTCTGATGTGTGAACTGGGGAAACACTTCCTGGCAAGAAAAGGTCTCTGTTGTTCATTTAGTTGTGTGATTATCTTGATTACCTTGAATTTAAAATAAAGATCGTAACTGAATATACAACACAAGTAATAATAAAAAGCAATCAGCTCATTTATAAAATTATTTTGATATGCATGTCATTTCAGCATAGTAAAACATGCATTTTATAAAAAACACTGAAAACTGGACTATAAGAGCTTTGCTCTTAATAACAGGCACAAGTAAACTTCTATTTAGCAATTTCTGAAGTTTCATCAATGTTTACAAATGGAATTTGGAGCAAATCCAAGTCTCCGTAATACACTTTGAAAATACCTTTGCTATCAGCAATGTTATTTCTGTTATTGCTTATTCATCACACCTTTTTCATCCTTCTGGGAATTGTTGCAAGAATTTCATGAGACAACCAACATCATATCTTTACTTTTTTTGTTTGTTTGTTTGGGTTTTTTTTAGTACTGCTAATGTTACTTTCTGCTTCTTAGGAAGCACAGTGTAATTGAATCTAACCAACCATGGATATTTAATTTCATCTTCTTTCTGTAAGTGAAATAGTTCAGTTTCTGTTCACAAAATAGTTTTCAAGACACTATTATATCTAAAAGCATGGAAGGTCTTCACTTCAGCTAAGCCAGTCTCCATGGTAGCAAATTTTAAAAAATTTTCAAGCTTCCTATCTTTATAAACAAATTAAGCAGAGATACCTGTAGAACACATGCTCCATCTAGGTACATATTTTGGTTCTTTAACTCAGTTATGTTACAAACAAACAAGGCCCAGACTTTGACTGCCATTACTGCAATTCAGAATTTATTTGTTTGAGATTCTTGAATAGATATTGCAGAGAAAGTATTATCCAAGTAAATAAGTCACGGTGAAAATTCAGTGTATCAAAACCATTGATTGTCCTTAAAATTAACATTATTTTTAAAACATTAGATCTAAAGACTAACATTTTGATTTGGATAACACTATGTGTTCTGAGATGTGTTAGGTGTTAAACAGACCACTCAAAAGCGTGCTTACCACTACCTTACGTCAGCCCTGCTCTTCAGGGCACCTAGCATATCCTCAAGTACTTTTACTGAGTTGGAGATTTTAGCAAACTTCAGGAGAAAGAAAGTACTTCTGAAACATACTTTCTGGAAGCAAGGAACATATTTAGGAGATGGGAAATACTTTAGATAATTATCCTTTCTGCTGAGAGTGTTCTTAGCTTATCTTGGTTTTACGACTGTTTCACTGACTTTAATTGCTTTGCCTGCCTACATCTCATACCAGCATGCATCACATTTTTTTCCTTTTACCAACTATAAGAAATTAAATAATTCTGAAAGGTACCATGGAACTGCAAAGGATGGTACAAACAAAGCACATACACTTTAGCACTGCCAACTGTGCTTGCTCTTTCTAATCAGCTTTCCATATGCAATAACCAAAACAGTTATTAATATGCATCTTGCGGTGCTGTATGTGGCCAAATAATTATACAACCCATTGGCGCAAATAATTTGCAGCATGTGAAACAATATTTAAGCATGCATAATGCTCAGAAAATATTTTTTGTAGAGCTAGAAGGAGGCAGAAGTGGTACCTGTTGCCTTTTCTAACCAGCCTCTGCTGGTATCACCTTTGACTTCCTTTGACACTTGCCATAGACTTTAACCATCTTTGCACTCTCTAAGGGGTCCTACAGTTTTATTACTTGTTGTCATCAATTTTCATTCAAATCAGGGCTCAATTATAGTGCATGAATGGCAGTTTTGCATCAGGAAGCCTTCTAACTCAAGCAGTACTAACTAATTTCTCTGAATTACTCCCAGAAGTTGGAGCTGCTAAGGAGCTGAGGCAATCATCCTTGGATAAGGACTTGCTAAGCACGCGAAATGTCCCACAGAGTAATTAGATTTGCATTAAAACAATAGCATGCATTTCTCTGACACAAACTTCCTATAAAACTTTCATGTCAGCATGGAAAAAGTTTGCCAAAAACAGCAAGTTGGTGTTTCTTACAGTTCTGTTTCTCTTAACATGTTGTTTTTTTCTTAGTAATTTTCCTAGCAGCCACTGTAGTGCTGTGTTTAGTCTTTTAGTATGGGGAAGATATTGATATCACATTGATGTTTTGGTAGTGTTTTTCCCAAGTCTGGGACTCTTCGGTTCTCCATGTTCTGCCAGTTGAGTGCAGGTGCACAAAGAGTGTAAACCAGAAGATAAGGAGGCTCCAACCCCCAGCTGAAACTGCAAATCAACAAGATAAGAGCCTGCCTGCCTGGACACAGAAAAAGAATCGAATAAGATGTTAGAAGACCCCAGACCAAAAATCACCATTGGATTAAAAGACGTGTGGGCAATGCGTGAAGAGCGCGTAAGGGGCGAGTGTATGGATCAACAGTGTATAATTACCCAGGGATTTCTTTGTTCAGGGTCCCTCTCTTTGGAGGCACCCAGCCTGGACTGTCCTTGCTTCTGTACCTTTCAATTAAATTAATTATTTTATAAAATCTGATGCCTGAGACGCTGCTGCGGAAAACCTAGGGTCGAGCCTGAAGGAGGAGGAAGCACACCCGAGAGTATATGTGTCCGTGTGTGGAGCTGAAAGGAGCACCCATCAGCTCACTGGAGTTGCCTGCTGTGAAGGACTGCGGTCCTAGCAGTCAAAGATTTAGGTGGTGTGTGTGCAACTCCATTAATGGTGTGTGAATGGTCGGGCAGTGGCTCCTGCTTTAACAGTTCAACACAGGTATGACCGCACTAGGCTTGAAATGCAACAATAACAGAAGTCACAGTAAGTGCAGCAATATTAAATGTACAGTATTTAATCAAGACAGGGAGCACTGACCAGCATGTGGCTGCATCACAACAGTTCAACTAGTCACTTCACCCCTAAAAATGCCTTGTTTTCAACATCACTAATGATACATATTCTATTTTTTACTTTGTGACTGGATTTGTCTTACTTAGGATATTGCTGTACCAGACTGTCCTCTGATAGCAATATGTAAACCCCAGACTAGGATCCCAGTGTACTAAAAGTTGGAGAGAGCAAGGCCAGTTCCTACCCCCAGAAAAATCACATTTGAGTCATGGATGGTGGCTGCACTTGGCATTATAAATATGGGACAAACACACAGAAGCCCACTAACATCAGCACACGCTTGCCTAAGTCATCCGATACAGACTCCAGATTCTGGTCTTCTCAGTCCTCTTTAGAGGGACCAACAGCAGTCATGAGCAGGCACAGAGGGCTCTGTCTGATACGAAGGCATGATGAGATAACTGCCCCAGCTCATTATCTTGCCCCCAAACAGCCTACTGTTATGTAGAGAACTGAGCTGCTCCTAAAGTAGCAATGTGAGCTACTGCAGTTTATAGACAGCCTGGGAAGATAAATAGCACCAGCTTCAGTTTACTTATTTGGGTCACACTCTAACTTCCAACAAGTCCTGTATCAGTCTACAGTACCACTGGAACTCTTACAATATGACTTTTTTGTATATCAGAGACACAATCCTAAGAAAGAAAGAGCACTCGCAACCACTCAGTTAGGATACACTCAGATGACTTAAATTCAGAGAGAATGCCTATTCCCAAGCATTGTGCTAACAGTCTTTTGCCAAGAGATAATGCCAGCAATAACTTAGTACTATTACTTCTTCACTTTCCATGATTCAGCATGGAATTTTAACATTACTGAAGTGTTTTCAGATAGGACTGTGAAAACTTGCAGGCACTGAGTGAATGCTTGAAGTGTTTGGCTTTACCCCTACCCAGAAAATACAATAAATGAGATATAAGTTGATGTCCTGGTGTGATTTTTTTACTTTTGAAATATGCTTGACTTTTTTTTTTTTAATCACCCTCCCCAGATGAAAAGACTTTATCACTTGTTCTCTGAACATACAAGAAAATTTCTCACACAGAAAAGTCCATGGACTACCATGAATCTCCTATATGAAAGCAAGGTCCCTTTTGGAAGATCCCTATATAGAGTAAAATTTGATCCAATATTTCTAGAGTTTCTTAAAAAGTACAAAGCTCCTGTTCTAACAAACTTATAGTAGTTGTATTCTGTATCTCCTAAAACCAGATATAAAGAAAATCCAGAAACCCCTCAACATAAGCTTAGAGCCCTGCACTGGTTTAATTATTCTAGACATTTTCCACATGAATTATTCATCAAGGATCATGCCCAGTTATCAGTATACTTTGCCACAGACAGAATATTCTTGACCACTTCCCCAGCTGATCTAAGTCAATCTGACTAATCTTGGTGAAGCTGTAACAAGTTACACTGCTGTAGATTAAATGTAGTTTTGGAGGCACACCTGAAGAGGGGAAGCATCTCATAATTTCTTCTCTAAGTAGCTCACCTGGGCTGAAGGAGTAAAACTGAATCTTCTTTATGATGTATATCGGGGTGGGAGGGGTTAATGTAAACTCTTCTGTTCTGCAAAAGGTTACTAGCCTGTGACCTATTACACTACATTAAAATTAGACACAATGAAGTCCCAGCAGGAGATGTTTGCTGTGTCGGTAACAGGCAAGCTGTGGTTGGTGCCACTTCCAGGTGTTTGATAGCACTAACTAAAACACATATCCCTACCTTCCTTCTGAAGAGGTTCAGAGGAAGAGCAGCACACCATATTCCCAAGAAACAGCTCCAGTAGGCCAGGTTCAGAACTCAGCTCAGCAAAACTCATCATGCACTGGCTCTCATTCACAGGTTTATGGCAATGCTAAGTTCCAAATTCAAACAAAAATAGGCAGTTAATTTTCTTAGTTTGCTTTCAATAGCCTTAAGAACAATCAGCTAAGACCACAGTGCCAATTAAGATGACCAGTAAACACTAGGATGCTTGTCCCTTTAAACTACGTAATCTGTGTAGACCGGATGAACACTGGAATGACTCAATGAATTCTACTCAGTTGCTGTAAAACTGGAAGGCTCAGAGCATGCTTTTTTC
Source organism: Dromas ardeola (assembly GCA_013398915.1). NCBI lineage: Eukaryota > Metazoa > Chordata > Aves > Charadriiformes > Dromadidae > Dromas > Dromas ardeola. Next base: position 32,375 of record VYZM01010215.1, read on the forward strand.
TTACACATCTGAGGAAATAAAACCTCCATGAGCTAGTACAGTAGGCTGCTACTGCCTCAGACATGCTAATTGGCTATCATTGAATAAAGGTTCCATTTCCAGCTAAGTCTCTGAAGCCTTTGTTTTTAAAAATAAAACACGTCCTGGAGAGAAATGAAGAAACCACTGAATTTCTACAGAGTAATTACATGAGAGGCCAGATGAAGATACCTCTTATGATGAATTTCTCCGATCAGATTAAGAAAAAAATCATACTTAAATATAATAATTTTAATACTGGTCAAACTGTGGCTTGATTACCTAATTACAAAAACTAAATGCTGAAGAATGCTACGGTTGATGTAAGCAGTTTCGCATTAAATTAATCATGCATTTCCCAAAGTCCTCAGTACAAGCTTACAGAAATATTCTAGAAGTTTCAGAAAGTGGATGTAAGTAAATTAATGTAATTCTCTTCACTGTCTAGTTAAGTAGATACTATATTTGAAAAAACTTGCTAAGGTTTTGGATGGGTATTTTTTAGCTTTGTTTTTTCCTTCCCGGACACCACATTTGAATGCTGATCTTTTTTTCCCTTTAGTGCATCTTTCTGTTATCATACAAAGGACAAAAAGCACATGCTTTAAATTCACAAATGCATCTCATATGAAAGCAGAACTCAACCAGTAGAACAAATGTGGTTTTTAGTTTGCATCCATTTACAGTTACAGTGTATGCCTAATGAAAAATATAAAATACAGTAATATTAGAAGTCAGACTCTATTTGACTCTTCTTCTGGAATGTTAAAATATGAGGTCATTAAATCATATTTTATTTGTCAATTTTTGCAGGAGCTACTGATACTCAAAGGACACCCTAATGACCAAAAGAAGAATGTAAGCAATGTGGCACTGTCAGATACAGGTCTCTGTGATGCAGGCTCTGAGTCTGTTACAGGAACCGGTCACACACTCTGCCTTGCCACCAATCTCAGAAGCTTTCCATCACTGAAGATACCATTAAAAATAAGCAGTGTTTAAATGAATATTTTCCCCACAAAATGATACTTAACTGAGATTTGAGGTTTCTGCAGGATCTATTCTGTTCAGCTTTTCACTCAGCAAAAATTAAAGTGTTACAATAAGGCAAGACATCCCATCATGTTTTTTTTAGGTAGAACTCATGCAGTAAAAAGTCCCGAGTGACTTATTTACAGTATGAAACACCAAAATCCAAACTCATTAAACGATTTTCCTTTCATTTGGAGTCATAAGAATTCAAAAAGCATTCCCAGTTTCATTGTCTTCCACAAATCATTTACCATTTGATAGAAACACGAGAGAACTCAGGCACTTTAGCCACCAGCAAAAGCTACAACAGGTTTGTAACAGGAACCCCTTGCTTTCTGGGGAAAGCATGTCAGTCTAGTTTCCCCCACACACTCCTTGTCAGTAAAATAAATATCTTTCAAGCACAGAACAGAAAGCTCCTAACTCTCTTCTGTGGCTGGGTGCGGTTATTATCACTACTCCTACAGATCATTGTGAATTATCTTACAGTCCATTGAGACTAGGATACTACTGATCTCTCCACTGGTGAAAAACAGTCCTTAAAGAAGAGCTTACACAAAAAGGCAAAACTGCAGCATGACAGAGAAATAGAATAGACTAGAATATTTCAGTTAGAAGGGACCTACAACGATCATCTAGTCCAACTGGCTGACCAATTCAGAGCTGACCAAGTTAAACCATGGTATTAAGGGCATTGTCCAAATGCCTCTTAAACACTGACAGGCTTGAGGCATCAACCACCTCTCTAGGAATTCTGTTCCAGTGTCTGACCACCCTCTCGGTAAATACCATCCTTATTTCAGGTTAAATAATTGGACACAAAAAGATTAAGGGACAAATCTGTAATTAAATTCAAGTGTCTAATACTCATTAAATTCCAAATAGGAGCTATGTGTCTAAGCCCTTTTATTGGCCTTGGCCTGCATACTCCAGGTCACACAGACTGTCACAGAGGTATGAGCTGAACCCATGCTGTCCAAATCCTTCTGTAGCACATTAACCACACAGAATCATCCTTGTGTTTGTATATACAACCTCAACAATTGTTTCACTGCCATAGAAGAAGGATATCGGATATGGGCTGAACCCATTTCTGAAGCATCCCAAATTCCCAACTAATATTACATTTTCTAAGTGTATAACTTCCTATCAAATCCAGAGCCGTAAGACACTTCAGTGCTATAGATGCCTCACCTGTCAATGCCTCAATTGCTCATGGCTTGAATTTCTTCCATCTACAGTCAGTCACAAACATACAGCAAGTGTTCCTAGATGACTGCAACAGGAGAGTGCACACATTGTCCTGTTGGCTTACCTTTGTTTTCCAATTTGTATGCTCCGATTACGTGCAAGGCCTTCATTTTCTAAAGAACACAGGTATACAAGTAATCATTGTCCAAACCCAGTGACAAATTCAAGCCTAAATGACTAATTAGGACCATGTGAGTTGGATTTGATTGATCACTATTTTTAAGACACTGAAAAGAAGGCTATAGTCTGACAATAAACTTTTAAAACAGCTGAAGCTAGACCTCCTAGAATTAATAGAAAACTAGCCCATACTTTCTACACATGGCCATCAAGTGGAATTAAACATACTATTACTGTAGCCAAAAGACTGAAAAAAACAAGTTGTTAAATACATGTTTAATAAAAAGGCTTTGCAAAAAGTTAAGTTTGGCGTCAGATTACCAATGAAACATAGGTCCAAGTGCCTATGTGACTTCCAGAACAGAACGATACAAGCACCACCACTGAACACATCTTCATTATGTTGGCTGGTTAAAGACGAGGGTGAGGGAAGAAATAAATTATGCATCTGGTCTGATTGGTTTTCAGTATCTTCTTCTCCCTAAAGGTGAGCAACAGTTCCCCAAAAGACATGCTATTTCCTGACTCTTTGTGACTAAATCCTTTGAAAGCTGTATGACACTGGAAAAGAATGGGGCAGAGGGAGGAAAAAAAAAAAAACTGTTCTTTACTGTCAGGAACAAGGCACTTGACAAAGAGTACAGCTTTAAATTCCCCTCTTTGCAGTTTTTATTTGCATGATCTATAAGAACTCTACTTCTGGTTCATCTCTTGCTTCAACTTTTTGCTTCCTCAGTGTCAGGAAGACAAGGGACACCTACTGTAGGGCTGACCATGATCCTTTTGCAAGCATTTTGGAACCCTCCTGCTCCTCGGGATGCACCTCACCTCTGCTCAGCTGGTGCAACAGTGTTCATCACTGTTGTGATGTAATCATCAGCAGTAACTCATTCCTCTTTACATCTGGTGTCTATTAAAGTGGTTCACCACATAATGTGAGGAAAAGAAAGTGAGGATTTTTCAGACTGTTAATTATTAATATTTGCAAGAAAAATCTACTATCAGAGAGTGAAGGCTAGGCAAATAGGACCTGATTAAGATCTCCTTCCGAAAGGCATTTCAGGATCCTTAGGTGGATCCTAAATATATTTTAAATCATTTGCATTATATTGTAGTGTTCTCTGGGTGGACAGTTAAGACCCAGTTATTACTACGTTTCTATTTTTCCCGAAGCTGGCATTTTTTCAGCAAGGCTGTAGGTGGCAGTAGCTCTATAGCTATTTATTTCTCCTGGTTCCCTCTTGCAAACAATTTTAGCTGTAAAAACAAACCAAACCAAACAAAAACAACAAAAAAATCCACACACAAAAAAACAGGCAAAAATTAATCTTTTTTCCTTTCTTGTGAAATAGGTGGTGGGAGGACAGTCAGAATCAAGAGAATAAAGCAAAATTCTCCCTCTGCTTGTCAAAATTCTAGGATGAAAATGTTCTAATTTCCAAAGATTTCCCCCTTCTCCCCCCCAGGAATTAGATCAGGTTCTGGGTCTAAGAGAGTAGAGTTAATGCTCTTCAGGGCATGCTGCTATATTCGTCTTTCTCAGGGGAGAGAGATGTGTTGTAACTTCTTCAGAACATAACTTATGGTTGGATTTTTAATAGTTACATGGTTTTATTTTGATGTCTGAAAGCAATACTGTACAGTTTTCCTTTACAAGTATATCATTCTACTTTGGGGTTTTTTTTTTTTCATGTTGGACAAGTGGCAAGAGCTAAAATAGGCTTTTTAAAAAATAACTTAAACCCATAAAATTTAGTTTTATGGATTGTGATTCAATATTCAGGGTGAAGACAGTGAGAAACACAGTTTAGTAGTAAAACCCGGACAGTATGTATTTGTGAGGACACTTGTGTGACACTGGTTGCCAGAGGGTTGGAGCTAGTAAGGCCAAACTAAACTTAAATTAAATCCTTTCTAAGTTACTTAATGAGTTTAATACTGTTAAGATGCAATTTTTGTACGTGTAGTTATATTAAAGAACATTATGGTTGTGATATCAGAGACTCAGCCACAAGAATGTCAGCATTCAAGTAGGCTGTATAACCTTATTTCATGTAACAACAACACTTGTACCTTATCCAAATACACCATGACTACCTTTATCTACACAATACCACCTTTTATTCCTCCCTCTCCAAGTCACTGTTCATCAAATGAGCAGCAACATCTTGTTTTATTTTCCTTACTCTACATGCATTTCCATACCTTGTTCAGTGTCACCTACTAGAATTTCAGCTGGAGGCAGTGTTGATTTGCCCATGGCTCTCTCCCCCCCCTTATGTTACTCATCCCTACAATAAATAGTAATAATTAAAAAATGCTAACATTATTAGATACAACCTCACAATCACCTTTTGAGTTGGTCCTTCCCTGCCAAACAGAAGATGAGGTCAAAGCACAGCAAGGTTGAAAGTTACAGCCTAGCTATATGTAGCTCTAATACTACAGGAGGAACCACTTCCCTCCCTCCCATACATACACACTATACTCTTGATTAACTATTTGTTGTTGCTTTTTAAGTATCAGTTAAGCTTAGGATCAATGTCTTTTATGAAGAGCTCATTGATTTATTCTGTTAAGAATTGGAACTAATTAGAAGAGCAGGGTTTTAGGGACTGTTTTGTTGTTAAAACTAGTTTTATATTAAAACACAAGGAAAAACAATGCAACAAACTAAATAACCTGACCTTACCACAAATAAAACAATGGTTGCCAATGCTGGACACTTGTATCTGTACTGGCAAAAGTGAAACGGTTTGTATCAAATTGTAATGAACACATTGCTGCACAGAGCACTGAAGCTAGCTCTCCTACCTGTAAAGACTGCCACATATGCAGTAAAGAAAGCAAGCTCTGATTCTCTTTACCTTTAGCAGCAATTTTATCTATATGGGTAATTGCCTACTGAGTTATACAATGAATTATACAATGAATCCAACCAGTGGATTGCAGATTTCATAAACCTATTGCATTTCATATTCTCCAAGTAGTAACTAACGTTGCAGTCAGGTCTTTAACAGTATAACATTGTCTTGATAATAAACATCTATTTCAGATCAATGAAAATAGGGGAACTTACTTGGAAGAGCTATAAAGGAACTCTTTGGCCTTTATTTTATTAAAGTAAGAGTTTAGGAGTCTCTCTGTATAAGCTTATGAAAGAAACACAACAGTACAACTCTGGCTACAGCCCAATTTGTGGGTGGTGGATCACATCCTATAGTGTCCTGACACCCCAGCAAATGAAAATCAAAAACTGTTAGCTTCCGCCATATTGGTTTCTGTGGTGAGGAAGACTTTGGGCCCGCCCTCAGTTGAAGCAATTGGAGGACCAGGATCCCCCAGTGGCAGGCACTTGCTATAACCTCTCACATTTCATGTGGCCACTTCCAAACTTTCCTTCTGATGACATTTCCTCAGCTGGACATTGAAGCTAGCTCTGCAAATCTGACTGGCACTGCATGTAATACAAAGCGTATTTCAGAAAATGATGTATGGAGGTTCTACTTTCTGGTTTTCTCCATCACAGCCTAAATTTGACTGCAGAACATCCCCACGTCACTGTTACCCATTTTAGCACAACGGTCAGTTCCTCTCTAGCATTTCTCAAAAGCCTGTCCATATAACTGGAAACAAGACCCCCTGCCCTTGCACCATACAGACAACTCATAATAAAGTCTTTCCCAGGCTCTCAAAGTCAGTTATCTGCCCCAACAAGAGGACTACCACAACAGCCCGGATCACATCGCTCCTGCTATCACCAAATATCCCATAGAATCACCTAGTTCAATTGCTCTACCCATTTTCTAGGCTGAGGCTTTCCCTGGACACAAACTTGCTGTGCCTGTCATCAGTGCTCACTTCTGGTAAATCTTATTGAGACACAGCCTAAAAACACTCACAGGGTAAAGACAATCTCTTATAGCAGCCACGCTCACAATTTAACATTCTCTCCACAGAGCCTAGCCCTAAATCTCTCAGGAGCTTAATACATTCCTTCCCGCAGAATCACTAAGTACATGAGTTCCTCAGAAACAGAAAGGCTTCGCAAAAGATTTCTCATCTTTCTCATCACACCACACTTCTTCACTGAAAAAAGGCATTTACAGCTCTTGAGGGAGAAAGAAAAAAAAAACCACAGCCCCTAAAAACAAGCACCTTTACTCAGACTCACTCTGTTGTTAAGTGTCTCAAAGATTACACGTGTAGTGAAAAAAAAACCAGGGTATTTTCTGTCATCACTGTCTTCCTGATAAACCATACACCGTAGCAGCTAGAGAAAACTAAATTTTCAACTCATGTTAGGGGCTCTTCAAGGCTCTCTGTCATATGACTCCTTAAGAAGCTTCCTATCAGGTGATGAGATCTTCATCAGGTGGCTTGAGTGACAATATGCCCCTACTGGTACCCCCAAGCATACTGTTTCTTCTCTGTGGTAATGTATTTAATGTTTAGAAAGTTATTTTAATGGTCATTTCCTTAGCTCTGTGACCTTCTGTTTGTACTACAATTCTGGCATTTAGTTGTGCTGTGGAAAACTTTCAAGCAGTGGCAAGCAGAGCACTGTACCCAGTTGCCTGTGTGGTTTAATGCGATGGATTAGATGGAAATCCACTGCGGATTTTCTTGTTTGTTCTGTGTCAAGTTTGTCTCCTTTCTTGTGCGGCCAAGACAGACATGGAGAAGTCTTGGCTCCATTTACTCAGAATTTCCTTTGTCTTCGTTAAACAAGTTTAGATTGATGTAGAAATCTGCCATGCTGCCTATGTTTTTTTAGATCTATTTCAGCAAGTCTGGAGGTTCCAGAGGTGCTGTTCACAGCTCAGAAGTACTTCCCTAATATCTGGTGTGAATATGACCAAGTCTGGAAATTTTGGAAATTGTTGAAATTTTCAAATGCCTTCTAAACTAGATGATAAAACCAGAATACATCTATTTCTTCTACAGATTTCAGGGCAGGACTAAGTTTTTGGTGGTCTCCATTAATTAGGTGTGACTTTTCTGTATGTGTCACTCTCTATTTCTATTGTGTCTGTTCTTTAACGCATAGAATCATAGAATGGTTTGGGTTAGAAGGGACCTTAGAGATCATCCAGTTCCAACCCCCCTGCCATGGGCAGGGACACCTCCCACTAGACCAGGTTGCTCAAAGCCTCATCCAGCCTGGTCTTGAACACTTCCAGGGACGGGGCATCGACAACCTCCCTGGGCAATTCTTTCCAGTGTCTCGCACCCTCACAGTAAAGAATTTCTTCCTGATATCTAATCTAAATCTCCCCTCGTTCAGTTTAAAACTGTCCTATCGCTACACTCCCTGATAAAGAGTCCCTGTCCATCCTTCCTGTAGGCCCCCTTTAGGTACTGGAAGGCTGCTATAAGGTCTCCTCGAAGCCTTCTCTTCTCCAGGCTGAACAACCCCAACTCTCTCAGCCTGTCTTCATAGCAGAGGTGCTCCAGCCCTCTGATCATCTTCATGGCCCTCTGCTGGACCTGTTCCAACAGGTTCATGTC